>OY992885.1:112736042-112961042 GCA_963921405.1 Cepaea hortensis
AGCACCAATATGTTTATGTTATCTGTCTTGTTTCCACTCCAGCACCAATATGTTCATGTTTATGTTATCATATTGTTTCCACTCTAACACCAATATGTTCATGTTTATGTTATCTGTTTTGTTTCCACTCGAGCACCAATATGTTCATGTTTATGTTATCATATTGTTTCCACTCCAACACCAATATGTTCATGTTTATGTTATCATATTGTTTCCACTCCAGCACCAATATGTTCATGTTTATGTTATCATATTGTTTCCACTCCAACACCAATATGTTCATATTTATGTTATCATATTGTTTCCACTCTAACACCAATATGTTCATGTTTATGTTGTCTGTCTTGTCTCCACTCCAGCACCAATATGTTCATGTTTATGTTGTCTGTCTTGTCTCCACTCCAGCACCAATATGTTCATGTTTATGTTGTCTGTCTTGTCTCCACTCCAACACCAATATGTTTATGTTATCTGTCTTGTTTCAACTCCAACACCAATATGTTTATGTTATCTGTTTTGTTTCCACTCCAGCACCAATATGTTCATGTTTATGTTATCTGTCTTGTTTCCACTCCAACACCAATATGTTTATGTTATCTGTCTTGTCTCCACTCCAGCACCAATATGTTCATGTTTATGTTGTCTGTCTTGTCTCCACTCCAGCATCAATATGTTCATGTTTATGTTGTCTGTCTTGTCTCCACTCCAGCACCAATATGTTCATGTTTATGTTATCATTTTGTATCCACTCCAGCACCAATATGTTCATGTTTATGTTGTCTGTCTTGTCTCCACTCCAGCATCAATATGTTCATGTTTATGCTGTCTGTCTTGTTTCCACTCCAGCATCAATATGCTCATGTTTATGCTGTCTGTCTTGTCTCCACTCCAGCATCAATATGTTCATGTTTATGCTGTCTGTCTTGTTTCCACTCCAGCATCAATATGTTCATGTTTATGCTGTCTGTCCTGTCTCCACTCCAGCACCAATATGTTCATGTTTATGTTATCATCTTGTTTCCACTCTAACACCAATATGTTCATGTTTATGTTATCTGTCTTGTTTCCACTCCAGCACCAATATGTTCATGTTTATGTTATCATATTGTTTCCACTCCAGCATCAATATGTTCATGTTTATGCTGTCTGTCTTGTTTCCACTCCAGCATCAATATGTTCATGTTTATGCTGTCTGTCCTGTCTCCACTCCAGCACCAATATGTTCATGTTTATGTTATCATCTTGTTTCCACTCTAACACCAATATGTTCATGTTTATGTTATCTGTCTTGTTTCCACTCCAGCACCAATATGTTCATGTTTATGTTATCATATTGTTTCCACTCCAACACCAATATGTTCATGTTTATGTTATCTGTCTTGTTTCCACTCCAGCACCAATATGTTCATGTTTATGTTGTCTGTCTTGTCTCCACTCCAGCACCAATATGTTCATGTTTATGTTGTCTGTCTTGTCTCCACTCCAGCACCAATATGTTCATGTTTATGTTATCTGTCTTGTCTCCACTCCAGCACCAATATGTTCATGTTTATGTTGTCTGTCTTGTCTCCACTCCAGCACCAATATGTTCATGTTTATGTTGTCTGTCTTGTCTCCACTCCAGCACCAATATGTTCATGTTTATGTTATCTGTCTTGTCTCCACTCCAGCACCAATATGTTCATGTTTATGTTGTCTGTCTTGTCTCCACTCCAACACCAATATGTTTATGTTATCTGTCTTGTTTCAACTCCAACACCAATATGTTTATGTTATCTGTCTTGTCTCCACTCCAGCACCAATATGTTCATGTTTATGTTATCATATTGTTTCCACTCCAACACCAATATGTTCATGTTTATGTTATCTGTCTTGTTTCCACTCCAGCACCAATATGTTCATGTTTATGTTGTCTGTCTTGTCTCCACTCCAGCACCAATATGTTCATGTTTATGTTATCTGTCTTGTCTCCACTCCAGCACCAATATGTTCATGTTTATGTTGTCTGTCTTGTCTCCACTCCAACACCAATATGTTCATGTTTATGTTATCATATTGTTTCCACTCCAACACCAATATGTTCATGTTTATGTTATCTGTCTTGTTTCCACTCCGGCACCAATATGTTCATGTTTATGTTGTCTGTCTTGTCTCCACTCCAGCATCAATATGTTCATGTTTATGCTGTCTGTCTTGTTTCCACTCCAGCATCAATATGTTCATGTTTATGCTGTCTGTCTTGTCTCCACTCCAGCATCAATATGTTCATGTTTATGCTGTCTGTCTTGTTTCCACTCCAGCATCAATATGTTCATGTTTATGCTGTCTGTCTTGTCTCCACTCCAGCACCAATATGTTCATGTTTATGTTGTCTGTCCTGTCTCCACTCCAGCACCAATATGTTCATGTTTATGTTATCATATTGTTTCCACTCTAACACCAATATGTTCATGTTTATGTTATCTGTCTTGTTTCCACTCCAGCACCAATATGTTCATGTTTATGTTATCATATTGTTTCCACTCCAACACCAATATGTTCATGTTTATGTTATCTGTCTTGTTTCCACTCCAGCACCAATATGTTCATGTTTATGTTGTCTGTCTTGTCTCCACTCCAGCATCAATATGTTCATGTTTATGCTGTCTGTCTTGTTTCCACTCCAGCATCAATATGTTCATGTTTATGCTGTCTGTCTTGTCTCCACTCCAGCACCAATATGTTCATGTTTATGTTGTCTGTCCTGTCTCCACTCCAGCACCAATATGTTCATGTTTATGTTATCATATTGTTTCCACTCTAACACCAATATGTTCATGTTTATGTTATCTGTCTTGTTTCCACTCCAGCACCAATATGTTCATGTTTATGTTATCATATTGTTTCCACTCCAACACCAATATGTTCATGTTTATGTTATCTGTCTTGTCTCCACTCCAGCACCAATATGTTTATGTTATCTGTCTTGTCTCCACTCCAGCACCAATATGTTCATGTTTATGTTATCATATTGTTTCAACTCCAACACCAATATGTTTATGTTATCTGTCTTGTTTCCACTCCAGCACCAATATGTTCATGTTTATGTTATCATATTGTTTCCACTCCAACACCAATATGTTCATGTTTATGTTATCTGTCTTCTCTCCACTCCAGCACCAATATGTTCATGTTTATGCTGTCTGTCTTGTCTCCACTCCAGCACCAATATGTTCATGTTTATGCTGTCTGTCTTGTCTCCACTCCAGCACCAATATGTTCATGTTTATGTTGTCTGTCTTGTCTCCACTCCAGCACCAATATGTTCATGTTTATGTTATCTGTCTTGTCTCCACTCCAGCACCAATATGTTCATGTTTATATTATCTGTCTTGTCTCCACTCCAGCACCAATATGTTCATGTTTATGTTGTCTGTCTTGTCTCCACTCCAACACCAATATGTTTATGTTATCTGTCTTGTCTCCACTCCAACACCAATATGTTCATGTTTATGTTATCTGTCTTGTCTCCACTCCAGCACCAATATGTTCATGTTTATGTTGTCTGTCTTGTCTCCACTCCAACACCAATATGTTTATGTTATCTGTCTTGTCTCCACTCCAACACCAATATGTTCATGTTTATGTTATCTGTCTTGTCTCCACTCCAGCACCAATATGTTCATGTTTATGTTGTCTGTCTTGTCTCCACTCCAACACCAATATGTTTATGTTATCTGTCTTGTCTCCACTCCAACACCAATATGTTTATGTTATCTGTCTTGTTTCCACTCCAGCACCAATATGTTCATGTTTATGTTATCATATTGTTTCCACTCCCGCACCAATATGTTCATGTTTATGTTGTCTGTCTTGTCTCCACTCCAACACCAATATGTTCATGTTTATGCTGTCTGTCTTGTCTCCACTCCAGCACCAATATGTTCATGTTTATGTTGTCTGTCTTGTTCAGATCTGCATCAATGCAACAGTAAGCGATGGTTATATTGTTCTAGCCAACGACAAGGTCAAGGTCTACAATATGAAAGGCGGATTGGACAAAAAACTGGCCAAGGTAAGTGCCATGTTGTCTTACTGTGAAGTAAACCCAATTTTAGTTTATTTTAGTCGTTGGATCAACATCACAGCACACGGGTTTAACCCATACGTGCTCCGATTTCCTCCTAACTCAAACCTGAGTCTGGAGAAACTCAGCTCAATGCACGAACTCCGTAGCATCGGCGAGGATCCCAAATTTAAAAACATAAAACCCCTTTCACACCATGAGGCGTACTGGCTATTTTGTGCTAACGTCTCAATTTTATACCCAGCGGTAGTCGACAAGTAACGTGGCCTTCTCTACTTCCCAAGAGAGTTTCCGTATGCATTTCAGCAATGGATCGACGGTGTCCCTCGCGCATCCAGGAGGATTTTTACAAACTCACCTGCGCACCCGGGTCTATCTAGCCTAAAATGTCTTGTGAAATAAAGGCGGCCGACGAGATGCTGATCACAGCACCCACTTAGAGCCGATTTTTTTTTTTTTCGCATATCCTTTACAGTACATTGCTGTCAACAGCAGCATCTTTCAGCTGTATGTTGATTTCTTGGCAAGATTACGCTCAGTAGTTTCCATTGCTTTCTGCGCGGCCGGCTCATATACCCCGTAAGTTACCCACGCGGCGAGAACCACTACCAATTCTCGAGCAGGTTACGTTCTTCACGTGGATATACGGGATTACGGAGAACGACGTTAACACCTAGGCCAGGGAGACCAGCTAGAGACGATTGGTCTACAGAAATATGGGTCTAGCACCATATACCTATTGGACCTTCAGGTGTGTGAAATGGTCCCTTTTTTTTTTTTAATTTGCATATCCTTTACAGGACATCGCTGTCAACACCAGCATCTTTCAGCTGTCTGTTGATTTCTTGGCAAGATTACGCTCAGTTGACTAAGTGACAGATAGAGTGGCTATGGTTGTGTCTAGGGTATGTCCTTGTAAAATGTGATGTTTAACAACAGATTAACCAAGATGCATCACCAACAAAATAAGAAACAAAATGGTGTAGAAATGATACAAATGGCACAAAATGAACATCGAAAATTATGATTTATAACAATAATAAAAGAAATTTATGATATAATTTAACTTAAATATTTTTATAACATCATTTCACATTACTGTACACATAGCATACTCAACTTACGACCAAATCGTGTTACGACCGGTTTGTCGGAACCGATCGTGATCGTAAGTCGACGAATACCTGTATGTCTCATTCATTTGTTACACGGGTCCACTCTTCTATTTGTTTTTATACCCGGTACCTTGTGGCGTTGGTAATCATGTCTGTGGACAACCCCATGTCTCGTCTACTACCAATCTTCTTATACCCCATGCCCTGTGGCGTTGGTGATCATGTCTGTCCCCAACCCCATGTCTCGTCTACTACCAATCTTCTTATGCCCCATGCCCTGTGGCGTTGGTGATCATGTCTGTCCCCAACCCCATGTCTCGTCTACTACCAATCTTCTTATGCCCCATGCCCTGTGGCGCTGGTGATCATATCTGTGGACAACCCCATGTCTCGTCTACTACCAATCTTCTTATGCCCCATGCCCTGTGGCGTTGGTAATCATATCTGTGGACAACCCCATGTCTCATTTACCACCAATAATCTTATACCCCATGCCCTGTGGCGTTGGTGATCATGTCTGTCCCCAACCCCATGTCTCGTCTACTACCAATCTTCTTATGCCCCATGCCCTGTGGCGTTGGTGATCATGTCTGTCCCCAACCCCATGTCTCGTCTACTACCAATCTTCTTATACCCCATGCCCTGTGGCGCTGGTGATCATGTCTGTCCCCAACCCCATGTCTCGTCTACTACCAATCTTCTTATGCCCCATGCCCTGTGGCGCTGGTGATCATGTCTGTCCCCAACCCCATGTCTCATCTACTACCAATCTTCTTATGCCCCATGCCCTGTGGCGCTGGTGATCATGTCTGTCCCCAACCCCATGTCTCGTCTACTACCAATCTTCTTATACCCCATGCCCTGTGGCGTTGGTGATCATGTCTGTCCCCAACCCCATGTCTCGTCTACTACCAATCTTCTTATGCCCCATGCCCTGTGGCGTTGGTGATCATGTCTGTCCCCAACCCCATGTCTCGTCTACTACCAATCTTCTTATACCCCATGCCCTGTGGCGCTGGTGATCATGTCTGTCCCCAACCCCATGTCTCGTCTACTACCAATCTTCTTATGCCCCATGCCCTGTGGCGCTGGTGATCATGTCTGTCCCCAACCCCATGTCTCGTCTACTACCAATCTTCTTATGCCCCATGGCCTGTGGCGCTGGTGATCATGTCTGTCCCCAACCCCATGTCTCGTCTACTACCAATCTTCTTATACCCCATGCCCTGTGGCGTTAGTGATCATGTCTGTCCCCAACCCCATGTCTCGTCTACTACCAATCTTCTTATGCCCCATGCCCTGTGGCGCTGGTGATCATATCTGTGGACAACCCCATGTCTCATTTACCACCAATAATCTTATACCCCATGCCCTGTGGCGTTAGTGATCATGTCTGTCCCCAACCCCATGTCTCGTCTACTACCAATCTTCTTATGCCCCATGCCCTGTGGCGTTGGTGATCATGTCTGTCCCCAACCCCATGTCTCGTCTACTACCAATCTTCTTATGCCCCATGCCCTGTGGCGCTGGTGATCATGTCTGTCCCCAACCCCATGTCTCGTCTACTACCAATCTTCTTATACCCCATGCCCTGTGGCGTTGGTGATCATGTCTGTCCCCAACCCCATGTCTCGTCTACTACCAATCTTCTTATACCCCATGCCCTGTGGCGTCGGTGATCATGTCTGTCCCCAACCCCATGTCTCGTCTACTACCAATCTTCTTATACCCCATGCCCTGTGGCGCTGGTGATCATGTCTGTCCCCAACCCCATGTCTCGTCTACTACCAATCTTCTTATGCCCCATGCCGTGTGGCGCTGGTGATCATGTCTGTCCCCAACCCCATGTCTCGTCTACTACCAATCTTCTTATACCCCATGCCCTGTGGCGCTGGTGATCATGTCTGTCCCCAACCCCATGTCTCGTCTACTACCAATCTTCTTATGCCCCATGCCCTGTGGCGTTGGTGATCATGTCTGTCCCCAACCCCATGTCTCGTCTACTACCAATCTTCTTATACCCCTTGCCCTGTGGCGCTGGTGATCATGTCTGTCCCCAACCCCATGTCTCGTCTACTACCAATCTTCTTATGCCCCATGCCCTGTGGCGCTGGTGATCATATCTGTCCCCAACCCCATGTCTCGTCTACTACCAATCTTCTTATGCCCCATGCCCTGTGGCGCTGGTGATCATGTCTGTCCCCAACCCCATGTCTCGTCTACTACCAATCTTCTTATGCCCCATGCCCTGTGGCGCTGGTGATCATGTCTGTCCCCAACCCCATGTCTCGTCTACTACCAATCTTCTTATACCCCATGCCCTGTGGCGCTGGTGATCATATCTGTCCCCAACCCCATGTCTCGTCTACCACCAATCTTCTTATACCCCATGCCCTGTGGCGCTGGTGATCATGTCTGTCCCCAACCCCATGTCTCGTCTACCACCAATCTTCTTATGCCCCATGTCGTGTGGCGCTGGTGATCATGTCTGTCCCCAACCCCATGTCTCGTCTACCACCAATCTTCTTATACCCCATGCCCTGTGGCGTTGGTGATCATGTCTGTCCCCAACCCCATGTCTCCTCTACTACCAATCTTCTTATGCCCCATGCCCTGTGGCGTTGGTGATCATGTCTGTCCCCAACCCCATGTCTCCTCTACTACCAATCTTCTTATGCCCCATGCCCTGTGGCGTTGGTGATCATGTCTGTCCCCAACCCCATGTCTCGTCTACTACCAATCTTCTTATGCCCCATGCCGTGTGGCGCTGGTGATCATGTCTGTCCCCAACCCCATGTCTCGTCTACCACCAATCTTCTTATGCCCCATGCCCTGTGGCGCTGGTGATCATGTCTGTCCCCAACCCCATGTCTCGTCTACTACCAATCTTCTTATGCCCCATGCCCTGTGGCGTTGGTGATCATGTCTGTCCCCAACCCCATGTCTCGTCTACTACCAATCTTCTTATGCCCCATGCCCTGTGGCGTTGGTGATCATGTCTGTCCCCAACCCCATGTCTCGTCTACTACCAATCTTCTTATGCCACATGCCCTGTGGCGTTGGTGATCATGTCTGTCCCCAACCCCATGTCTCGTCTACTACCAATCTTCTTATGCCCCATGCCCTGTGGCGTTGGTGATCATGTCTGTCCCCAACCCCATGTCTCGTCTACTACCAATCTTCTTATGCCCCATGTCGTGTGGCGCTGCTAACTCCTCACTATATTTAAGCAATCGTTTATTGTTCATCGAAAATAGTACACAAAACGCTTTGTCTTTCTCCACGGTATGGAAAAGAGAGTTAATAAGTCTTCGGGAATCCCTGTGCAGGCGAAAGGCTATAAAACCCTCTTCGTCGATATCTCAACATTTCACAAAATATGGAACAAATAAAACAGCGGTAGCAATTAAGCTGTTCCAGTCGGGTTTATGCAGACAGAAAGAATTCGTGTTAACTTTGAAATTACCCTGGGGATAACAGATGCTCCACTTTCAAACAATACTTGTGTCTATGTTGTTTTAATTGTTTCAGCTAAAGTATTATCCATTTATTCACTACATTTAATATATAACTCTGCAGTATGCACCTGAGGAGATGCAGCGAAATATACCAGACAATAAATTGTGCAACATAGTGTGTGAGGTTTCTGTGTTTAAATAGTCCTTATCAATTCTCAAGTGTGTCAAATATCAGCTAACAGTATTCCTCCTCATTTGTTATGTAGGACGGGTGGACAGATGGGGCTTTGGCTACTGTTTTGTGAAGAGACCAAACGAGGCTCTCCGTTACTTTGATGACCCGAGCAGAGATAATGTCACCTAAACAAATGTACAGAACTACACCAGCAAGGGTTTCCCGTAAGTTCCCCGCCTTCCTCTTCTTGTTTCCTTGACTGAACTCTGACCCCCATGCTAATAGTTTTGGTTTTGATACAAGGCCGGGACTGTGACTTGGGCGTTAGTAAACGTGGTGTAAAGATTTCTAGACATACCTGGTTGAGGGTTCCAAATCAGCTGCAGCCGATTTGGAAGCAGATCACTTTTGTTAATTTCGATGGTATAAGTGTTGGCGCTTCAGTAAACATTGACAAATTAGTCAAGGTAAAATTACCTAGTAAATCACAAATAGCAGTACACGAGACAGAAGGTTGTGGACAGACATGATCACCAACGCCACACGGCATGGACTATAAGAAGATTGGATCTACAAGAGACAGAAGGATGTGGACAAACATGATTGCCAACGCCACACGGCATGGACTATAAGAAGACGGGCAGTATATGAGACAGAGGGACTATGGACAGACATTATAACCAACGCCACTCGTATGGAAGGACATCGGTGTCTAAAATTATTGTCAGTACACGAGACAGGTGGTTGTGGACAGACATGATCATCAAGGCGTGGACAATAAGAAGACAATGTGTGGTGTGGTTTTCAAGAAACTTTAATTTGCTATATATCTTTTCTAACAGGTACAATGGTTTAGGAATTTTCACCAAGACATTCCACTGCGTGGTCACAGATAAGAACATCCCAATCAGACTCGCCTTTCAAACTTTTGCCTATGCTAACTCTGCCTACTGGACCGAGGTATGCAAAGTGTGGGGCGTATCTTGTCTCATTTCTTTTATTTTATTTTCTCTTAAAGATAGGTCATGTCCTGTTCAACCTCCTGTAACCTCTTACAAGATGGTGTAGCGTTGGCGATCATGTCTAATATATATTAATATATTAGACTTGATCACCAACCTGGATTTCTGAATTAATACCTGGAGTACAACGAAAGGAGACGAAGCCTTGTTACAAACCTTTGAGAACAAAGTCTTAAGACGCATCTTTGGACCCATTAGGGATACACAACGTGGAGAGTGGAAAAGAAGAAGTAACAAAGACATTTATGATCTGTTTAAGTCCCCGCTAATCACTGGTATCATGAAGGCTAATAGACTGCAATGGCTGGGGCATATAGAAAGAATGGAAGATAATAGGGAAACAAAACTCGCTTACACTCAGGAAATAAATGACCGTAGACCCCGAGGTAGACCAAGAAGACGGTGGAGATATAATACATATACAGACCTACAAGCACTTGGAATCAACGACTGGCAAGAGAAGGTCAACCAGAGAGACGAATGGAGACGGATTGTATCTGCAGCAAAGAACCTTAGTGGCTCGGAACGCTGAAGACTACTACTACTACTACTACTACTACTACTACTACTACTACTACTACTACTACTACTACTACTACTACTGCTGCTACTGCTGCTGCTGCTGCTGCTGTTCTTCCACCACTTACTCATCCTCCTCCTTCCTACTTTTTTCTGCTCATTCTCCCACTCCCCCCCCCCCTCCTCCTCTTCTTAAAACTCATTATTCCAATGTCACACCAATCAAATCGTGAAATTGTCATTGAGGTCGATGAAATGTCAGTAATTATGTTCATCAGATGGAGGATGTTTCATTGGAATAAAGCTAAAGAAGAAAGAAAGAAAGAAAGAAAGAAAGAAAGAAAGAAAGAAAGAAAGAAAGAAAGAAAGAAAGAAAGAAAGAAAGAAAGAAAGAAAGAAAGAAAGAAAGAAAGAAAGAAGAAGAAGAAGAAGAAGAAGAAGGAAGACGAAGAAGAAGAAGCAGAAGAAGAAGAAGAAGAAGAAGAAGAAGAAGAAGAAGAAGAAGAAGAAGAAGAAGAAGAAGAAGAAGAAGAAGAAGAAGAAGAAGAAGAAGAATATAACGGTGATGACGAAGCTGATAATTATTGTGATGGCAATGAGTGTGTATCTAAATACATAGTTTAAATTGATTGTTATGAAATAAAAGCAATGTATCAATTATGTTTTAAGTTTTGTGAATTAACGATGTTATATTACTGATTAGAGAAATTAAACGCATGCAGTCAATTTTTTTTTTTGGGGGGGTCAAGTTATGAGAAGAAATAAAATGGAGAACTTGTTGACAACTGGCAAGATCGAGGGGAAGAGAACAAGGGGAAGGCAGAGAAGTGAATACCTGGATGGCTTGGCCACATGGTGTGGTCGAGACAAGAACAGAGCTGATCCACGACTCTGGTGATTGAGT
This sequence comes from Cepaea hortensis, assembly GCA_963921405.1. NCBI lineage: Eukaryota > Metazoa > Mollusca > Gastropoda > Stylommatophora > Helicidae > Cepaea > Cepaea hortensis. The sequence continues at coordinate 112,747,302 of OY992885.1, forward strand.
GAGATGGCGAAACATGACCGCCCACGCTTACCGACATGGTACATGATCAATGAATAGTATTATAGTCACTCTCCTGGGCACATCAGGTGGTTTAAAGTAAACTAAATGTTTATTGATTGGTCCTCCCATTTCTAGTCTACCGGAATCCTAGACGGAGCTTGTGGTGTTTACAGAGCAGCAAGTGACCTTGGTCTTAAAACCACTGCCTTTTCCATTTGCTTCAAGGGGGTAGGCATTGACCTAAAAAGCTTCTGTGGCCTGGAAGGCACTGGCGGAGGCGTGACGTCGGCCTAAATGAACCTCGAACAAACCATCCCACGGAACTTGACCAAGGAACTCCTGAATCAAGTCAATGAACGCCACTAGTGATGACTACGTCAGCAGATGTTGTCTTCCGTCTTCTATAATAAACGGACAAGCAATTTCTTTATTGTAACTGATGTCTTGTATTTTATTATATTGTTTCTTTACGTTTACAGGACAAAATACAATTCCGAGCAATATTTGCTCGGTCATTTCTTATGTTTATGTATATGTAATGTTTATGCAGGCAAGCATTGATGTTTATGATGACTCTTTCGTGTGTTATATAGCTATCATAATAAATGAATTCACTAAATCTGATGTGTACTCATGTTGTTTTTCATACTACATGTTTGCTATTACCAAACGTGTCATGCTGCAAATGATAAATAGCATAATTCTCAAATTGTACTGCCCACACTATTTTTGTTTTCTGTTATATGTCCTTTGCCGGACGCTGGGATCAACTCAGCGTTGATTTTATAGGCAATTTTACGTTCAGTAGTTTGCCATTGCTTTTTGAACGAGAAGTCAAGATTTACGTCCAACTTAATGCCGATGTACAGTGAACAACTAGGGTTAGAATTAAGTCCAACTTAATGCCGATGTACAGTGAACAACTAGGGTTAGAATTAAATCCAACTGAATGCCGATGTACAGTCAACAACTAGGGTTAGAATTAAATCCAACTGAATGCCGATGTACAGTGAACAACTAGGGTTAGAATTAAATCCAACTTAATGCCGATGTACAGTGAACAACTAGGGTTAGAATTAAATCCAACTTAATGCCGATGTACAGTGAACAACTAGGGTTAGAATTAAGTTGTAAGAAGACACAGATTATCGTCGTTACTAGGAAAAAAAACATTTACGACAATGTAACATGGGGTAAATGAGGATTTTTCTTAAACAAGTCAATTTCTACAACTATATCGGAAAAGTCATAACATCTGACGGGAGGTGCCTTTAAGAGATTAGAACAAGAATCGCTATGGCGAAAGTAGTCCCTTGCAAGATGGAAAGTATACAGACCAAAAAGATTTCAATCGCAGCGAGAAAAAAGTGTTGAAGTGCTACATAGAACCTATACTTTTGTATGGATGTGAGACGTGGGTAACGAGCAGACAAGCTGAAAAACATCTAATGGCTGTGGAAATGTGGTTTCTGATGAAAATGCAAAGAATGCCATGGTAAGATACAAAAAGCAAGTTCCACAAGAATCAGATGAAAACAGTAAACTGATTAGAGAAATTAGACGCAGAGTAGCAATTTTTTGAACACGTTATGAGAAGAAATAAACTGGAGAAGTTGGTGAGAACTGGAAAGATTGAAGGGGAAAGAACAAGGCGAGGACAGAGAAGTAAATACCTGGATGGCCTGGCCAGGTGGTATGGTCGAGACAAGAACGCAGAGCTGATCCACGACTCTGGTGATTGTGTGAGATGGCTAAACATGATCGCCCTCGCTTGTCGGCATGGAACATGATGATGACAAATGCCGATGTTGGGATTGAACGCACTACCTCGTCGTCTGCGCACCTGAAGTTTAACAGCGAGTTCTCTTATCCTTTCTCCTATGCCGACGTCTTATTCACACTATATATGAGGGGCTTCAAATGAAAACCTTAAATGTTTGTCTGTGTATGTGTAAATGACTGACTGGTACCTTGCCGTCTTGACAGACAATAGTTTGTAAAATGGGGTTATCTCTCCAAAACACAAAGCCTGGGCTGAATTTAGAGACCATGTGTTGCCCATGCAGCATGATCCCTCTCTCGGCCTGTATAGTTTACTCCTGAGGAAAGGTGACACAAATACGTCTGGAACAAGACAAGCTGCAGAAGCTGCCGGATCAGCAAAGCAATGCTCTAACAGTCTGCCTGTCGGAGCTTCGATCCTAGACCAGCCGCCAACCACGGCTTAGGGCCTGGCCTGTCCTGCCATGATATTTTGTCTTTAGGTTGCATTTCCTCACACCAGGATAAGGCTTGTACCCTCCCAGTTGCCCTCTTTCGCCCAAAGCCGTTGGCACAATGTGGGGTGTCGGGTTTGGTCCAACCCCAACATTCGACACTAACAGAAGCAGGCAGTACCAAGTACCATCTACTGTCATACGGTAGCTCAGTCATATCTGACTAAGACCTGACATCAATGTGTAAATATATTCTGACAAAGTTAAGCACAGATGTATCATTATTCGATGTAACCGCCGCTGAGTTCAATGCAAGTCCTGCAGCGCTGATAAAGTGCTTGGATTCCTGGTCACTACTCGGTGTGTCTGATCCGGCCCTGAACATTCTGTCACCGAATTCACGCCGTTTTGAAACTTCCTACTCCATTTATATACTTGCTGCACTGACAGGCACGCATCACCAGACTGGACCTTCATTTCTATAGGTTTTCCCCCTTTACTGATTTAAAAATAAATGGATAACAGAACGGCCCTCTTCTTTGTTGTATGTCAAAGGGCGGCCACCTTTAAACTGTTCATATGACGTCAATGCGTTCGTATGCACCGTGATGTCACGCACTTAACCCTCTTGACACCCTTAACAACAATATTGACAAGTTACAAGACAATGGCATTGCTATTGTAATTTATATCACAACAATATTGACAAGTTACAAGACAATGGCATTGCTATTGTAATTTATATCACAACAAAATTGACAAGTTACAAGACAATGGCATTGCTATTGTAATTTATATCACACTTTTCAAGTTCTCATTTGAAGCTCCCTCGTAATACCTAATACATCAGATGGAAAATGCACGACATAGATGTAGAGTAGGATTAGTTGCATTTCCTTTACAGGACGTTGTAGTCAATTCCAAAGTTTTTAATTTTTTTTTCTTTTATTTGCTGTTTGTGATTTCTTGGCAAGTTTACGATCAGTATTTTGCCATTCCTTTCTGAACGACCGGCACTCATAAATTTGTATGAAAACCAACGCAAGGTGGTCTGCTTCCAAATCGCCCGCAGCTGTGGGACTGCGAGTTGCATTTGTAGCCCCTTCGATGCAGACCATGACGAGTCCCACATCTGTCTAAAATGGTGTTCCTCTTCTTCGTCTCTGTCTCGAGGGGAGTGCGTCATGGCCTGGTTATGCACCTCAGATTTTCAGATTGTCAGGTTTGCCTCCTAAATATAGATTCCATCACAGGTAAAGGGCAGGGCCTACCCGTGGGTAGATGTTTTTGCCTAACAATTGTGTCAGGGCGGCGGTTTACGACCTACTCTTGGCGATTTTAAAGTACCGTGGGATTTTTAACGTGTTCAACTTGCGTCAGGGGATGCTGGCCGAATGGCTAAGAATACCGGGTTATCCTTCGGGAAACTTGGGTTCGAATACTCGGTAAGGTGTTGGTTTTTTCTGCTGGGGGGGGGGGGGGGGGGTTTAAAAATAACCTAACCTGTACAGTTCGCGGCGACTGCACTAGCCACGCAGCCTTAATTCCTCAGGCTCAAGACCTTCCGCCCCTCCTGTCCTACACAGTAAGGTTCTATAGGCAGTAGATGACGGACAGAAAAACCAATGACCAGATTATGACAAGAAAGAAATGAAACCCATAAACTGATTAGAGAAATTAGACGTAGACAGTCACATTTTTTTGGTCACGATATGTGAAGAAATAGATTGGAGAACTTGATGACAACTGGCAAGATCGAGGGGAAGAGAACAAGGGGAAGGCACATAAGTAAATACCTGGATGGCTTGACCACTTGGTAAGTCGAGACACGGACACTGAGCTGATCCACTGGTGATCGAGTAGGTTGGTGAAACATGACCGCTCACGCTTTTTTGGCATTGCACAAGATGAGATGACAGACAGAAAACTTGCTCAAGGGTGCAGCCTGTTTTAGCCCTTATTCCAAAGCTTACTATCTTAATTCAATACCCAAGAGATCAAGGGGTCATACCGTCATGTGATATCATTATTTTAGATACCAAAGTTTCTTGGCCGGTCTCTCTGGCTGTGGGGTTACAACACTTTCTCTCTGTAATCCCGTTTATCACGCAGAGTCTCGCAGCGGAGCGAGAACTGATGTGGTTCGACCCCCGCTCGTGACTTGCGGATACTGAGCCGGCCGCTCAGAAAGCAATGGCAAACTACTGAGCGTAATCTTGCCAAGAGATCAACAGACAGCTGAAAGATGCTGCTGTTGACAGCTAAGTCCTGTAAAAGGATACGCAAAACATTTAAAGTTTCTTGGGAAAAGTCCCAGCCCTACGCTGGGATCGAACCTCCTCAATCAATAAATCAATCAGGTGCCGCCTCCATAATGAAGATTGTATGTAATTGATCCCCAACACTGTCTATCTCTCGCCTTGACTGTACAGGCTGATGTTCGTCCATCTCTTGATGTTATCTTCCCACTTGTGTCGTTGTCTACCTCTTGCACTTTCTAAAATGGTATTCGAAGGGTGCGATTGTTTTGTTCCGTTTCCATCATTCAGATTTTGTAATTTCCACACGACATGGTCGCCGTCTTCTGCTGCTGCAGACATGGAACGACTGTTGTTCAACACGTCTAGAGAATGTAAGTTGTTGTCACAGTAGTTGCTCGTGATTCTGTCCTACCCACTTGTTTCTGCACACACAGGCGTTTGTTATCAGAAAAGACAGGCGTATTCGTATAAAAATGGGCGCTGAAGCAGGGAATAACTTGTCACAACTCTCTTGTGACAGACGAGGTACTTCAGTACTTGGGTTTGGAGGTTGGGTATGAAACGGTTTAAGTTTAATCCCGGTTTATCTTTGAACTTTGAACCCTTCTGTAGGATATAGAGAGAATATTTTAAAATGGAGTTTCTACTTATGAAATCATCACAGTTAGATACAGCTTGACAAGACAAATCCAACGGTATCTCAACGAAGAGTATACGTTAATTCTAAGCGGAGTTATGAATTTTTGTGTGTCGTAATTTACAACCAGGAAGTGCACAGGAATCTATTCCAATGTTTTAGTTCTTTTCGCGGCCTGTAAATTTGGAGCTGAGAAATTCTGCCTTCTATTACTGTTCTTGTTTATTTTTAAACGGACAATATAGTATCATATATCATTGTGTCCGGGATGGCGAGGCCTAACTTGATGTATTATCTATTTCTCAATAGGATCTGCCCTGACCTAATTTAACAATTAAAAATAGCCACCAATTGTTTATTATTGATTAAAAGATTTATCTAACAAACCTGGTAAGATATATATTTTGTTACGTGTTTTTGGCAACAGGAAAGTAAAGGCCACATTCCTCTTTCAATAGAATGTTGAGAGGATTGAGAGGATCGACTTCATTGCACCAGGTTTTACCCCATATGGCTCAGTCTATTTCCGCAGGGCGGCCTGCAGAAAGCATCGCACAAAGCACAGAGTCTCCGTGTCTCAGAGAAGAATGCACTTGACGTTTAAGACTTTTCGATAGGATATGCTGTTACCTAATTAACACTTAAAAATAGCTGCCCATTTAATATTTATATTATTTAAATGTCATGTGAAATGTTCATCGTTAGTGAAAGAACAATTCATGAAAATGTATCATATTGTCTTAATGTACCCACTGCATTGCGACAGCTTTCTTTTGTTGATTAAGTATCATGCATTAATGTAAGTAAATAAGTTTTTAACTGCTGCATAAATTAAGCAGCAGTTAATTAATTATTAAAATATTAAATAATAGAAAATAAAAAAAATAAGTAAACACTCGCAAATAATTGATTTCTACTTCTGCTCAATAATTACACTGTTCTGTATCTAAAAGTGAGCAATTAATAATTAAATACTAATTATTTTTTTTTAACACAAACCATAACTTATTTCAGAGTATTTTATTTAAATTTAAATAATTAAGTACTGGTGCGCGGCTAAGAAAAAAAGTACTCCTTACAGGTTTACAGACAGTCTGAAAACTGGCTTTCAAATTTATTTTCAGTCATGTCAAATGCTGAAAAATTATACAAGTACACAGATAAATTACTGCTACAAATGAAACTTGTATTCTGTTTAATTTTAGTAGTTAAATTGCCAGTTATAATTATAAATAAATACAGGTCCGCTATAGTTTAGTACTATTGTATGGGCGCCGCCATCTTGAATTTTGTGTTACGACTGCCATATCTCATTTTCGTGGTTGTGCTAAAAATATTTTCCTAACAAAGAATTGTTGAAACTCTTCACATATACGAGAAATTGAACGGAGAATCCAAAAATGCAATAAAAAGTCTTTTTATATTTATGAAACGTGAGTAATAAGACAAATTAGCTTACCGGGCATCAACTATGGAATTTAACTCCGCGGAGAAATAAATTTGAGCGACAAAGATTTGCAATCTTAGCAGACAGGCCACTTATGAAATTTTTAGAGTGGTTTCCCGCAAAGTTCAACTGGTTATTTTCGAATATATCCAATCAGAAGCAAGCATGGGTAACCCCAGGCATAAACCGGATGTCGCGAGGAACTTTATGCTAATTAGGGTAAACAACCCCCCCCCCCCCCCCCCCCCCCCCCCATGTTAGGATATACTGACCTTTGACATTGCTACTCTTCTGGGTATTAATTAGGAAACATATTATATTTTATTATAAATTTTATTATGTTGTGTATGTTATTTATATAGATATTGTTTTTCAACATATTTTAATATTTTATATTAATAATAATATTATTATTTTATAATGTGTGTAGCATGTATTGTTTATTTATAATTAAAATTAATGAAACTTTTTTCTTCTGTGAAATAACTATAATTTAAATCTGTGATGGATACTTCTTCTGGCACTCCTCCAAATGACAGCCCCAAATTATTTAGTGTAAAATGCATCCCTTACAGGGCCTCATTAGCCGATATAATAAAAAAAAAATATGAACTACGAACTAAAATATAGAACTGAGAAAATGGAAATTTGTACCAATAATCTTTCACAGTTATATGTGGAAATTGTGGCACAGAAGTTGTAAATACTGTTTGAAAACATGCTCTAAACTCTTGTATCGGTATATCCGCGGAGAAAAAAACTATACATATCAGAACAAGCATTGAATGTGTTATAGATCACTTCCGGTTCAGTGTGTGGCGGACTGCTAGACCGATCGATGGATGCAATAAATGTTTCTGGGCCCAGAGGGTCCACAAGATATGGATATACACTTCGACGACAGTGAGGGCCCTCCGGGCCCAGAAACATTTATTGTATCCATCGATTTGTCTAGCAGACGACGATACACTCAAACGTAAGAGATTGACAACACACCGCCCCAGAAATGACCTTATTAGGCCCTGTAAGGGATGCATTTTACACTAAATCATTCGGTGGAGTGCCCTTCTTCTTTCTCATCTTGATGTAACTTCCCAAGGGAATGTGTCACACCTAGTTATACTATACACCTCCTAGGTCAGTGACTTCGGCATGTATCAGGTTTGCTTCATGTACAGGTTCCATCCAAGGTTTGAATACTAATAGCTTTTAAAACTTCATATTCCCTTTCCCATATATATCTCCTATATAGGTACTTAAGTTCGACTAAAATATTGTTTAGTAGCGGCAGTGGTGTACTGGACGGCCCCGGTTAACTTCAGGGTTAGGTTCTTGGAAAAGCAACTTAAAGTGAAACGACGATAGCGAAACACTATTTCCCATAGAATTAAATTAAATACAGTGTTTTATTTAATGTTTATTTTGATGGCTGTTGATATTTATTTGCTAAGTAGAGGTGGGTTGGAGGGCAAGTGGTAGAGTTATTGGGACGTGGAGTCATTAAACACACGACTCGCTCCAAAACTATCATCAGCACTACTAGTACTGCTCTCACCCACTTTCTTAGATAGATCTTCACAGAGAGACTTTGCTTAATTTGGATAACCATCTTGCTCACATGCATATTCCGTTGGTTCTGGTCTTCAATCCAGACAGCCAATAGTGCTTTCATATTCTCCATAAGAGTACTACTGGTACGAGTAATCTTGGAAGCACTCAAAGGAGTTACGTCTTTAGCACCCTCTTTAATTTTGTCAGCACCTGCACGAATTGTCCTTACCGTGGTTGGAGGTAAACCATGGACTTTACCAATATCAACAGCCCGATAACCAGCCTCAAAACAACGTAATACATCTAACTTCACCTCAAGAGTAACACTTTTCCTGGTTCTCTTACAACCAGACACACTGTCAGCACTTATTGTGCGCTTTGAACTCATAATTGAGTGAACTCATAATAAGTGATAACACGATACAATCCTGGAAAAATGCACTGTACAAAATGCAAAATGGCGACGTTAACGCAGCATAGCAACACAGGTGACGACATTATAGCGGAACATAGCAACATAAAGTGAAGTTATGTCCCATTGTGACAACGACGTTATAGCGAAACGACGTAAACCGAAGCGACGTATAGCGGGGCCTTCTTGTACTGTATTACGGGCATGTTGTGCTAGTTTAAGGGCACAAGTAAGTAAAGGACCCTTCTAATGAGGGCTGTCTGGCATATGGTGCCAGCCCCACAAGGTTATAGACCAATCAGCACTCAACGGATGATGTGCTCAGTATCATTCCAGCCCCACAAGGTTATAGACCAATCAGCACTCAACGGATGATATGCTCAGTATCATTCCAGCCCCACAAGATTATAGACCAATCAGCACTCAACGGATGATATGCTCAGTATCATTCCAGCCCCACAAGGTTATAGACCAATCAGCACTCAACGGATGATATGCTCAGTATCATTCCAGCCCCACAAGGTTATAGACCAATCAGCACTCAACGGATGATATGCTCAGTATCATTCTACCTGCCTTGACTTCCTCAGGCATTTCCTGGTGTCTATTTTTGGCTGGGTCAACTTGGCAGTACAGGTTCATTTTTAAAGTACACCTTGATGCGAATGTCAAACCATAACCACTGGGCCTGAAGGCTGGCAGTGTAGTGTTAGGCCTTAGCGTATTTTCTGTCAACAGCACACTGACATGAAGTAGGCAGTTCCCTTCCTCACCACCTTTCCTCCACAGACATTTTTCAGAAAATGATCTGGGGCTGATTTGATGAAGCCCAGTCAACCCCTGTGTCTTGCTGGCTGGAAGAAAGAACCTGGCCATTGCTGGGGATTGAACTCAGACCGTTACCTTGGTCAACATGCACACTAACCATTGCCAACAGCCTCTGATATCCATCTAATGTGTTGTTGTTGTTCTTGTATCAGGAAATGTTTCAGACATTCTGGCCACTTCAGTCAGAACTGCAAATTGGTGTGTAACTGCCTGGTGGCCATCGCTGTCCTGTGTTGGGTGTTATGGACGTACCGACGGCCGTTCATGCACACAGTTAGATTCGTATGGAGGACAGACTATAGGCAGTGTGTGTACCGCCAGAGACAGTATGAGATAGAGGTGACATTTGTTGTTTGGTTTGCTTGTGTGTAAAAGAAGTTAATCATGTAATATGGGTCAGAGTTGGTTGGTCGATTGGTTGGTTGTGATCCTCTGGAAGACATTTTTAACTTTTTGCAGGCCATGAGAGAGAAAAGGAATGATCAGAAATGTTTTTAACAGCATGATTGATTGATTGATTGATTGATTTAGGAACCGACATCACAGCATTCGGGACATTCCCATAAGCGCTCCGTCCCCATCCCCAGCAGCCAGCGAAGAGTTCCAATACTAATAGTTCCAGTAGCAATCTGATTATATGTCCGTCTCGCCTTTCCTCTGAGCGTCGAGCGTTGGCCAGATCCCCTCATCACACCTCGCTGTCTCATTCTTACCAGACTATGGTGATCCATCTGCTCCCACAAGGCCGCAACCACGAACAGCATGAAATCAGTTTTAACATCCAGGGAGATTAACAGCACATTAAATATTGAGAATTGTCTAATGTTGTGCTTATTCAGCATTACTATTCGGTGCAGAATCCTGGACAATGAACAGGCATTTAGAAAGTCTAATAGAGGCCGTGGAGATGTGGGTATACAGAAGAATATGTCGTATTTAATGGAAACAAAACCAATCTAATGCAGAGTTTCTAGAAAAGTTGGGAATGGAGAGTTGATCAAAGAAATAAAAAGAGGCAGGTGAAATATTTTGGCCATGTTAAAAGAATCAATGCCATACTGGAGGGTCAGGTTGAAGGCATATGAAGCAAGCAGTAGATAACATCAAGAGATGGACTAACAACAGTCTGACAGAATCTACAATCAATGCCATACTGGAGGGTCAGGTTGAAGGCATGTGAAGCAAGCAGTAGATAACATCAAGAGATGGACGAACAACAGTCTGACAGAATCTACAATCAATGCCATACTGGAGGGTCAGGTTGAAGGCATGTGAAGCAAGAGGTAGATACAGGTGGGAAGATAACATCAAGAGATGGACTAACAACAGTCTTACAGAATCTACAATCAATGCCATACTGGAGGGTCAGGTTGAAGGCATGTGAAGCAAGAGGTAGATACAGGTGGGAAGATAACATCAAGAGATGGACTAACAACAGTCTGACAGAATCTACAATCAATGCCATACTGGAGGGTCAGGTTGAAGGCATATGAAGCAAGCAGTAGATAACATCAAGAGATGGACGAACAACAGTCTGACAGAATCTACAATCAATGCCATACTGGAGGGTCAGGTTGAATGCATGTGAAGCAAGAGGTAGATACAGGTGGGAAGATAACATCAAGAGATGGACTAACAACAGTCTTACAGAATCTACAATCAATGCCATACTGGAGGGTCAGGTTGAAGGCATGTGAAGCAAGAGGTAGATACAGGTGGGAAGATAACATCAAGAGATGGACTAACAACAGTCTGACAGAATCTACAATCAATGCCATACTGGAGGGTCAGGTTGAAGGCATGTGAAGCAAGAGGTAGATACAGGTGGGAAGATAACATCAAGAGATGGACTAACAACAGTCTTACAGAATCTACAATCAATGCCATACTGGAGGGTCAGGTTGAAGGCATGTGAAGCAAGAGGTAGATACAGGTGGGAAGATAACATCAAGAGATGGACTAACAACAGTCTGACAGAATCTACAATCAATGCCATACTGGAGGGTCAGGTTGAAGGCATATGAAGCAAGAGGCAGATAACATCAAGAGATGGACGAACAACAGTCTGACAGAATCTACAATCAATGCCATACTGGAGGGTCAGGTTGAAGGCATGTGAAGCAAGAGGTAGATACAGGTGGGCAGATAACATCAAGAGATGGACTAACAACAGTCTTACAGAATCTACAATCAATGCCATACTGGAGGGTCAGGTTGAAGGCATGTGAAGCAAGAGGTAGATAACATCAAGAGATGGACTAACAACAGTCTGACAGAATCTACAATCAATGCCATACTGGAGGGTCAGGTTGAAGGCATATGAAGCAAGAGGTAGATACAGGTGGGCAGAAAACATCAAAAGATGGACGAACAACAGTCTGACAGAATCTACAATCAAGGCCAGAGACAGACAGTGTTGGTGGTCCATTAAAGCCAACTTTCATCTTGGAGACGGCCCCTGATTTAGGTTAAGATGAGAGCAGCATTCTGCAATGGACCTGCTCCATGAGATCTGGTATATACACAATTGTATCCTCACTGGTAGTTCAGGTTGTCTAAGCTCTGCTATGGACCTGCTCCATGAGATCTGGTATATACACATTTGTTATGAGAAGAAATGGATTGGAGAACTTAGTGACAACTGGCAAGATCGAAGGGAACAGACCAAGAGGAAGACCAAGAGGAAAATACCTGGATGGCTTGGCCACATGGCATGGACGAGACAGGAACACTGAGCTGATCCACGACACTGGTGATCAAGTGAAATGGCGAGACATGACCGCCCACGCTTTCCGGCATGGCACATGATTGATTGATTGATCCTTGCTGCTAGTTCAGGTTCTCTAAGCTGTACAATGGACCTGCTCCATGAGATCTGGTATATACACATTTGTATCCTTGCTGCTAGTTCAGGTTCTCTAAGCTGTACAATGGACCTGCTCCATGAGATCTGGTATATACACATTTGTATCCTTGCTGCTAGTTCAGGTTCTCTAAGCTGTACAATGGACCTGCTCCATGAGATCTGGTATATACACATTTGTATCCTTGCTGCTAGTTCAGGTTCTCTAAGCTGTACAATGGACCTGCTCCATGAGATCTGGTATATACACATTTGTATCCTCAGTGGTAGTTTAGGTTTTCTAAGTTCTGCTGTGCCTCAGTGGTAGTTTAGGTTTTCTAAGTTCTGCTGTGGACCCACTCCATGAGATCTGGTATATACACATTTGTATCCTCGCTGGTAGTTCAGGTTGTCTAAGCTCTGCTATGGACCTGCTCCATGAGATCTGGTATATACACATTTGTATCCTCGCTGGTAGTTCTGGTTGTCTAAGCTCTACAGTGGACCTGCTCCGTGAGATCTGGTATATACACATTTGTATCCTCGCTGGTAGTTCTGGTTGTCTAAGCTCTACAGTGGACCTGCTCTATGAGATCTGGTATATACACATTTGTATCCTCGCTGGTAGTTCTGGTTGTCTAAGCTCTACAGTGGACCTGCTCCGTGAGATCTGGTATATACACATTTGTATCCTCGCTGGTAGTTCAGGTTTTCTAAGTTCTGCACATGGCTTGTATCTATTGGAGTGAGGTTCTGTGGAGACTTGTCTCTGGACCTGATACCAAAGTACCATCTCCACTGGGACCATCTTGCAGAACCCACCTTCCTCTCCCCAAGCCCAGAAATCAGTGGGGTGTGCAAGACTGGTACTGAAGCTTGACATCTACTGGGAGACATTTTAGGAAAAAATCCAGGTCATGATTCACCACAGCATTTACAGATTGGCTGAGACTAAGCCTAGGTAATGTTACCTCCTCAGGTGTTACATACTTCATTATCAATGGAAGACTTGACAAGGAAGGAGAAACAAGAAGTCACAATGTGAACTTAGTGACTTAACTGTCATCATTACTCAGGCATTCATTTATGAGTTCAGAAGTCAAGCAGTAGGTGACAAATGTCATATTTCTACCAATACTCTCCTATCAGTGCTAAATATTCAAAGCCAAAATAAAGGGAACTCATTACATCTAAAATGTACAGCTTGAGAAAAGCTCCTGGCTTCACTAGATGAGGAAGAAATAGAAATGGTGACAGCAGACTAGGTACCACACTGTATGTACAGTTTATAGTGAGACAATAAATATACAGGTTCAGACATCATTTGAGAATGAAGGTCAGTTGGCTCTGCTGTCTGTCTAGTCTCCAAAGGTCAGGCTATGGAGACAGAAGAAGACCAAGAACCAGATCAGTAGATTCTGTCAAGGGTAAACAACACAAGATAATCCATAACACACATGTGGCTCATGAATAACAACTTCAGCAACAACAACAATCTCTCTTCATTCTTAAAGGCAAATATGGACAACAAGCCACCGTCCATATGGGCATAGATAATAGATCAGATATATCGTTTCAGCAATGAAAGTTTGAATCAGGTTGTTATCAAACTGTTACAGAAAGTTGTATGTCCTGTACAGGATTTTTGAATGATTGTGATTTATTAGAAACATTTTACGTTCAGTAGTTTGCCTTTACTTTCTGAAAAAACAACGCTCATAGCATTGAAATTAATGTTAGGTAGTCTGCTTCCAATTGCTTCCATATATTTTGAATGCTCGACTCAGTGTGTCAAGGAATTGTGAAGTGTATTGACTCTTCCATGAACCACAGACTATCAAACCGTATCTAGTGCTATGCCACAATGGGAGCTGGCCACTCTGCAGACACACAGAATGAGGAATCACATGATTTAATTGGTTTCATTTCTACAAGCTACAACCAAGGGCTTTAACATTAAACAAATATATCAGTGATGTCATGGTGCAGTTGTTGTTTTTATTGTTGTTCAAGAGCCCAGGTGAATGGGATTTTATGGGCTGTGTTTTCTAGCATTAGTCAGATATGACTGAGCTACTGTATGACAGTAGACGGTACTACCAGCTTTCTGTTAGTACTGCATATTGTGCCAACTGCTTTGGGTGGAGGAGTGCAATTGGAAGGGTACAAACCTTATCCTAGTGTGAGAAAATGCAACCTAAAGATTAATTTTCATGGCAGGGCAGACCAAGCTATAAGCCTTGGTCAGAACTGGTCTAGGATCAAAGCTCCAATAGGAGAATAGATAGAGCATTACTTTGCTGATCTGGCAGCTTCTGCAGCTTATCTTGTTCCAGAAGTATAGGTGTTACCTTTCCTTTGGAATAAACTAGACCTGAGTGAGGGATCATGCTGCATGGGCAACACATGGTCTCTACAATTCAGCTCAGGCTTTGTGCTGTGGAGAGGTATACATTTGCTACCCCCATGGATTGAATATTGATAAATAAGTATCAAATATAAATGTATCTCTTTTTAACAGCCTGGTTCATAAATATTAACTTTTGTTACTCTCTTCCCAGGAGCAAACATCCCCGCTGTATGTCACAGTAAAGTACCATGGCAGAATCGGAAATTGGATGTTCACTTATGCGTCATTACTAGGCATTGCCAGGGCCAATGGGTATATCCCATACTTGCCTTCCGCCCATCCACTGACCAATATCTTTTTATTAAGTCAAATACAGTCTCGTGAAGCAGAATGCCTGCAAACTGTGTATGATGACCGCCCTTGTTCGTACAACTCCGAATTTATGAATCTTCCTCCAGGAAATATTTCTATTGAAGGATATATTCAGTCATGGAAGTACTTCCGACTTATGGAAAATCAAATTAGAAAAGAGTTTACACTGAATCATAATATAAGGCCCAGAGCTGTGAATCATTTTACCAGGTATGTTGGTGAATATCTTCAAGAAGGGAGGCCTGTTATTGGCATTCATGTGCGACGAGGAGATCTGTTAAGACCAGGTGCAAGACAGTTAGGTTTCTGTCCTGCTCCAAAATCGTACATAGACAATGCTATGAAATATATGCTGCGGAAATACCCGTATGCAGTTTTTTTAGTTGCGTCAGATGATATTGAATGGTGTAAAGAAAATGTTATACCACCAAAGCTAAGTGATATCTTTGATAGCAAGGACACTTTACAAAAAATTACTAACAGTTATAAAATTAAAACATTGCAAGACAAAGTGCCTGTAGTTTTCTCAATAGCCTATGATTCCTGGTCAGATTTTTTTCTTCTCTCTATGTGTAACCATTCAATAATTACTGTAGGAACATTTGGCTGGTGGGCTGCCTGGCTGGCAAATGGCAATGTTGTGTACTATAAAGATTTCCTTTTGGCAGGTTCTAAATTAGATTATGAGATGAACAAAGAGGATTTCTTTCCTGCGCACTGGGTGGCCTTGTCTGGCAGTTCTGGTGCTTACCCCGTACATGCTTGCAGGGACAGTTTATGCTGTAGACATATGGTATTTGTCTTGGTTTTGGCATTCACCATTCTGAAAAACTATTTGTAATTAAAGTCACATACCTAAGACTTCACAGTTGATAACATTATCACATCTGAAGACTTTGTTGGTCTATTTTTCATATGTACGAGGTCTATTCAAAAGTGTCATACTTTTGGCTGGGGAGAACACAATTATTCTACTGGATGTCTAAAACACTAATCCCCTTCAAAGTAACTCTCCCTGAGACTGAACATACCTAAAGACTGTTTTTTATGAGGCTTTCTCTCATGGACAAAAACATCCTTATCATCTCTGATGACTTGTTTCCCGACGTCTACACAGTAGACGTGTTTGTGTGCTCTCCTCCTTTTTGGATTATTTTTTCTGTCTATCTTCATTAGAGCGCAATGGATTTTGTATGCTTGTGATCACAACAATGCCGTTCAACTATTGAAACTGTTTTAAGGTTGCTAAATGTGCAGTGTTGGATATGAATGCTAATAATGTTGTATTCAATACTATGGATAAACTATTCACGAAACGGAGAAGTGTCAGTGATAGCTTGAACTAGCCAATCACAACACTGGAATTTAAACCGAGTGCGGGCGCTGCTGCAATGTGTACCTGCGGGCGAAAATACAATACTATGTAGCCATGCATGACGAGGGGGAAGCTTCTGTGCTGGAGGTAGCGGCAGAACGTGGGCGATGTGGGTTAAGATTAAGATCTACGAGAACTAAGAACTACACACTGAACAAAGAGAAAGCAGTGAAAAGCAAGTTAAAGAATTCCTTTGGCTCTCCATCACTGTCTATCAAGCGTATGAACGACGGGAAATGCATTTCCATTACTTTCAATAATACTCTGCATTATGAAGCATTTCAAACATGTCTGATCAAACATTATCAGGGCGACCAAGTTGAGTACAGGGTGGACCGACACAGCGCTCAAGTTGAAATCAAAATATCAGCTTCGTTATACACTTTGCATCTCTACCACTCGAAAAACAGTTTGCTTTCCCAGGAGGCAGCTGACGTCATGTCTGAATGGCTCTAGACTCATTTTGTCGAAATTCAGCAGACAGCGCAGAAACTGATAGGTGACTCACTAAACACACCTGCCGATCTCAGCATGCTAGTGGCTGGCGAACCAACACAATCTGCAGCTATAGTCATCACAGCATCAGGCCATAATAACAACATAGTCCAACAAACCATGACTCAGAACAGCAACAACACGAATGAAACTTCTAACCGACCAGTTTTGCTAGCCATTGAGTACCTGATGAGTATGTGTGTAGAAGACAATATACAACCGAGTGAAATAAATTCAAATCAATTAGAGGTTGCACCATCAGTACTAGATGAGAGCCCAGCTACAAACCAACATTTGTGCATCTGTCAGCAGCATATTGAAAAGTTAGAGTCAGATTTGAAAGTACTTTTAGACGCTGCCTCTGACAACACAAACAAGATCGCCACGATCATTAGTGACAATTGTCGCTTATCGTCCCTGGAGGAAAGTGGACTCGACAAGCACATCTTTAATATCCTTCTACTATTGGGAGTATTGAATGACTTTTGTCTACACTCCTCCCTTCCGTCTTTCATACACTATATCTCTCTCTTTCTCTTTCTCTCTCTCTCCTTCATAACATACCCTGACAACAGTTTCCTCCAACAATTAATAACCTGTTTATTGTTGAAAACTATGTCAGTTGTATGTATTGAATATGTATCTGTAGTTGTTAGTGTCTGCTAATGTGAGTGCAAGATAGGACTTGTAGACGTTAGTCTTCGTAGTTTCTCTAGCCTATTCAAATGGCCAAAACATCAGACATTCACAAATAGTAAAACAAGATACTAGAGTAACAAACTCATCTTCAACACTTATAGATCACATTTATGTAACTTGCTCGGACAACATCATAGAATGCACCATGCCCAATTGTGCAGTGAGCGATCACTACCCAATATGCTGCACATGGTCTAAAAAAGGAATTAAAACTCCTAAACATAAACACATAACTGTAAAATATAGAAGCTACAAACATTTCAACCAAAACGTGTTTTTACAGGACTTGCTCAGTTCACCTTTAAACAATGTTTATCAACTTCCAGACCCAGATGATGCTCTGGAATCCTGGATGAAGATCTTTATTGATCTGTTTGATAGACATGTGCCAATCAAGGAAGTTCGAGTAAAACATCACGTCAAACCACCTTGGATCATCCAGGAAATTCTTGAAATTATGAAAGACAGATAAGGCACATAAAAAGCGGGATCTCAGCACATACCGTACTCTTAGAAACAAAGTTCAATATACCATATGAAAAGAAAAGAAAAATTACTTTAAGAACTTAGTAATGGATAAAACAAATAGTAAGGATATATGGAAGGCAATTAACACCTTGACAAACAAGTATAACTTCTCAAATTCATTACCATCAAATCCTATTTCATGCGACCAATTCAGTAACTTTTTTCAAAATGACATAGATCAGTTGAAGGCTACAATACCAAATTCTCCTTGCAACTTATCTTTACTGTCATCGTTTTGCGAGACCAGATGCCCTCGAGATATCCTTTCTGACATACCACTAATGACAATCACTGAAGTATTCACTTACCTCAGTAACCTAAAAAACACAAACTCATCTGGGTTAGATGGAATCAGCAGTCGGATTCTCCGCTGTGCTGCGCCAGTGATCTGTGTATCACTAACCTGTGTATATAATCAGTGTCTCACTAAAGGTCACCTTCCATCAGCTCTCAAAATCGCTAAAGTGTATCCTCTCCTTAAATCTGGTTCATTGGACAATGGTCTCCCAAACAATTATAGACCCATTTCTTTACTATCATCACTATCTAAACCACTAGAAAAACACATCAATAAGGTAACATTACAGTATTTAGATCGCAACAAGCTTATAGTTGACAGTCAATCAGGATTTCGACCAAAATATTCTTACCATACGGTCCTAACAAACATGATAGAAAATTGGCACCAGAATATAAATAACAACAATCTATGTGGAGCTGTGTTTATCGATTTTAGAAAAGCATTTAATATGATAGACCATGCCATTTTAATTAAAAAACTAGAGACAATAAAAATTGGCCCTAATGTTGTGACGCTAATATCTTTTCTGTCAAACAGAAATCAAGTAGTATCATACAATAAATCTCTGTCCCAAACCACTACCTTCAATACTGGAGTACCCTCTATTATTCACCATATATATTAATGATCTACCTTTGCATCTTTCATCGTCCTGCGATCTATTTGCAGACGACTGTACAGTGTATACAAACGCTGAAAGCAGTAATTTGCTGGAGTCGTCTTTGCAACAAGAATTAAATAATGTAGTTAGGTGGAGCTATGCGAACTAAAACAAAATCTATGTTATTAACAACCAGACAAAGACATCAGACTCTAAATTCACACAGATCACTTCAACTTCACATCGATAACATGCCAGTAGAAAGTGTAATTGAGCACAAAACATTAGGCCCCATCATTAATAGAAACCTAACCTTTAATCCTCACGTTCAAGTGCTCACTAAACAAACAGCGAAAAAGGTCTACCAACTCGCCAAAATTAAAAATTTCCTTGATGAGGACACAAGGAAAATATTCTATACGTCTCACATACTGACACATTTTGACTGCTGCTCTACAATCTGGGATGGTTGTTCCAATTCAAGCACCAAGCGACTTTACTCACTCCAGAAACGGGCCATGAGTTTATAGTTTAATTTATAGCAAACATTTAACTGACAATCCTAGCCTGCATAAACGCCTTCAGTTACTACCACTCCGCAAATGTCTGCTTTTTAATAAGGCCAAACTAATTCACAAAATCCTACATCGGAATGCTCCAAATTACCTTTGGCCATTGTTTGAATATAATGCTAAACACAGTAAACGATTAAATATATTACACATTCCGAAGCCTCGGATAGACTTATACAAAACAAGCTTAACGTACTCTGCAGCTCAGCTGTGGAACAATCTTCCACATTAAATAAAAAACATCACCAATCCCTATACATATAATCGCAAATTATTTGAACACTATCTCAGTACGGATTACCTTCCCCCTTAATAATAGAAGTAATAATAATAATAAAACCCTAGTATAACAGCCAGTCCCCTTTTGGTAAGCCAGTATATTCCACATAGCTAATAACAAGTGCCACACCAGTTATTACTAGTACTGGGTCGTGTAGTATTGATTTTTCATTTTCCACATGCCTTTATAATGCATATCTTTTATATTTATATTGTTGCTGTTTTCAGTTAGCCATTGAATGATGTGTGAATGGTATAATGTATGAAAGAATGATAAAAGGGCAGAATGTTAGACGGGCCTGCGTGCCCAATTCTTAACCCTTTCAAAATAAAGTTTTGTTGTTGTTGTCGTTGTTGTTGATTCACTGTCTGCTCTATTGGCTCTAAAATCAGTAAGTAGAACAATAAAAGATAACTCTAACTGCAGACCAAAGAGCCACACATGACAACTCTAAGATAATCATGCAGTGAATCTCAGGTCATTCTAACATACCTGGTAATGTCAAGACACACAGGTTATCAAAGAAGTGATTGAGACAAGCATAGCCATGTTCAGCAATAAGTCTCAAAATAATCAAACATTTATTAATAACTGTAAGTAAAGAAACCTGGTAGAACTGGAAACACCAGGAGGGAAATGTACGAATGCATGCCAGGTCTGAAGATCTGAAGGTCAACATAAACCAATTTACAATGAAGGATCAGAACGCAATTTTCAGACTGAACACAACACATGTCATTTAACATGCACCTTAGCATACCAGAGCTTTCTTCCGAGTAACTGCTTTGTACATATAATTGCAAGAGTGACGAACATCGCATACTTAAGTGTCCAGTTCTGACAGATATCAGGAAATTGTTACTTTCATGTGAGCCAAGCGAAAGGTATGCTGTGTGTGGGACAGCCAAACAACTGGTGAACTCTTGCATGTATCATATATGGCACTTGGCTGATGGTGAAAAGCTCAAATACAGCTGAATCAATAAGTGATAAAAACCACCTTCACTGCACACATATACCTCCATGCACATTCCAATCTTCTCTCATAGATCACTCACAGGGAATCTCAATATAGTGCACAAACTCTAGATCACTCACAGAGATTCTCAATATATAGCACAAACTCTAGATCACTCACAGGGCATCTCAATATAGTGCACAAACTGTAGATCACTCACAGGTAATCTCAATATATAGCACAAACTCTAGATCACTGACAGGGAATCTCAATATATAGCACAGACTCTAGATCACTGACAGGGAATCTCAATATATAGCACAAACTCTAGATCACTCACAGGGAATCTCAATATATAGCACAAACTCTAGATCACTGACAGGGAATCTCAATATATAGCACAAACTCTAGATCACTGACAGGGAATCTCAATATATAGCACAAACTCTAGATCACTCTCTGGGGATCTCAATATAGTGCACAAACTCTAGACCATTCACAGGGAATCTCAGTATATTGCACAAACTCCCCAGCGTGTAAATAAGTGTTGGTTCATTGATTGTCACATTAGCTCAGATGAGAGAGAAAAGAAATCACAGAATGGAAGCTGGCTGTGAAACCAGCATTTATTTTCGTCTAATGCAATTCATAGTTAACTGATTAAGCAATCAAAGACGATACACCCGATGTTATAAATTTGTCTGGGCTATTTATGACATTTAAAAGACCATAGACGAGCTAGGTCCAGTTTTCATTCCTATAAACTTGTCACACACAGTCAGGTGGTGGTGTTATCATTGTATTCTAATATCATGTGTCATGAGCAATTTGTTTTCTATCTTTCTTAGATTAGCAACAGGATGATTTCTAAGAGTATCACCTTGAGTGAAGTTCAGATCGTGCTGTCCTTTGTCATTGAATAATAATAGTTATCTGTGATGAATAAATTAATATAGATTTTTTCATTTTATAGATGCATTCATATCATATACACTTTGTGTCATACTAGTTCAGTGTACAAATCAAAACTTATACTTCTTTAACTCATAGACTAGAATGTAGACTCTCAATTTTCTTCTTGTGGGTGTGGTGTTTTATCATTTTGAAATATAGCCTGGGCGGTAGCTTGCTTAGGCTGCCCAGGAATATTTAATATGTGCCATATACACATAGATGCTAAAAGTTTATCACCCTTATAGATGAAGGCTAGGATTCTGGTCCACTACCCTAGGACAGAGCACTGCGGTAGTGCAGTGGCTAGCATGCTGGGCTAGAGGTCATGCGTTCAAAACCATTTTGAGATGGATATTTTTTTTTTGTCAACAAACTGCATCTAACTTCACCCAGCTTAAAGTGGACACTTGGATATTCTCTGTTAAGTAAAAGCAACTGGCATACTATTCATTGCATTACCATTTGAGTGCTAATTGGTCTAAAAATATCTATAGCTTTCAATTTGTATGTTGTCTAGTGCTTCCTGTAGTCTCTAATTCTTTCCCCAACTTATAAGAGCGGCAAACAATACATGTATATTTATTTATTAACTACATATATGGGATAAGCACCATATACCTAGCACGCTTCATGGCGTGAGTAGGTAACTTTGGACTTTTATTGACTTGACCAACCCCAGGACCAGGTCAGGTATAACATCTTCAATGTTCTTATTTTCCACAAATCACAAGCTAGATTCATACTCAGTCTTCTTGGATTTACGGCTGACCGTGAAGATCTGCACTGCTTCACACATATGTGTATGCATGCTGCTATATATTTATATGGTATATTTGAGTAGAAACAACTGCATCCAAGGATGTATTTTGATGGCACTTGTTTTACTTATACACATTATATGAATAAGGAATTGGATAAGAAGAATATATATAACATAACAATTACCTTTGGTTGATATGTCTATGATGATATTGTTAATTGTTGGTGTTTACTGTACCTGGCATTTACATTGTATAGCTGTTTGATGATGGTGATTGGTGGTTCATTCTACATTTGCTTGACAAATCTATACATTGCAATATTGTTACATGTCAGCAGTGTTCTGTTGATAAAGATCATGTGATAGCCCCATCCCATTGCTTTGTTTTGATGTTCGTGCAGTGTTACCTTTGTGAATAATAGGACAGAAATGCTATGAAGAAGGTCAGCTGTCCAAGAACGCAATTTCACATAGAAATGGAAAAGTAATGAGGGTATTGGTAGGTAAATAGCACAAGAAAGAAATGTATTCTTTTCTGACTGCACTTAAACAGTTACATTAGCTCTTTCTGACAGAAATGACACTTAAATAGTTAAATTAGCTCTTTCTGGCAGAATGACACTTAAATAGTAATATTAGCTCTTTCTGGCAGAATGACACTTAAATAGTTGCATTAACTCTTTCTGACAGAAATGACATACTACGTTAACTCCATCTGTTTGTGTGGCAGAAATGACACTTAAACAGTTACATTAACCCTTTCTGACAGAAATGACACTTAAATATTTACTTTAACTTTATCTGACGGAAATGACACATAAACAGTTATGTTAACCCTTTCTGATCGAAATGACAAACAGACAGTTACGTTAATTCCGTCTGTCAGAAATGACACTTAACTAGTTACATTAACTCTGCCTGTCAGATATGACATTTAAACAGTTACATTAACTCTTTCTGCCCCAAGTTGTGCTCCTTGGGTGATTGCCTATGCTTCATGTGTACCAGATAACATGTGATTGTTTGCTCATTTTTCATGTGTACAAGGTCTGTCCAAAAGTATCAGGCCTTTGGCCGGGAAGAATACAGTTACTTAACCGGAGGTCTGAAACCTTAATCTCCTCCAAAGTCCTCTCCCTGAGACTGTACACATTTCTCCCACTGGCCCTGCCATTGTTGGAAGCATTTCAAGAAGGTCTCTTTAGGATTTCAGTACATCTTGGCCGTCACGCACCACATAATATCTTCTTGTGACTCAAATCAGATCCTTGTCAGCAGAATTTTCAGTGTGGGCAACAACCAGAAGTCACAACTAGCCAGGCCGGGAGGGTATTGAGTCTGACACGCCAGAGGAATATTGTGTTTGGCCAAGAAAGTCTGAATCAGATACAATGAATGGACTTGTGCGTCGTCATGATGGATCTACCAAGCTCTAGTAACCCAGTCTTTGTTCATTACATTCAGTGCATTTCTGTCAATAAAGCAACAGTGAAGGTAGCTCCATGGCAAACACTGCCGTCAGGTGTCACTTGTTAGGCTTTGACATATTCGGGAGTGGTCAAGCTGCCTGCCTCATGCCCCGAAGTTTGTGGGTTTGATTCCAGGCTACGTCTTTCGGTTCATGAGTGCAATTTTCTCGGTGACTCCTATGGGTCGTCGCTGGAGCTATGGAGTTCGTGCTTTGGGCGACACTTTCTGCAGGCCACCCTGAGGAAAGAGACCGAGACATATGGGATAAAACCCGGTGTAATGAAGTCAGTCCTCTTGACTTTAAGACTTTTGTTTTTCTGTATTCTAGAACGCTGCATTGTGTTGTTAGGTGGCCAGTTCCCTTCCAGACAATCATCTGGTAGTTAGTTGTTTGGGGATATGTTGATCCAGCATCATTCAATGGAAGTATGTGTACGGACAACACATCTGACACCTGTGAGGATATGTTGATCCAGGATCAGTCCGTGGAAGTATGTGTACGGACAACACATCTGACGCCATCCATCAACTGTGAAAATAATCATAAAATATTAATCAACTGTAAGACTTCAATTTGAACTCTTCAGTCTGAGGTATTGGCGCTCAGGTCATGTGAGCTCCAAAAAAAGCTTCCATCTATCGAAGTGTAGGGGTGAGGATGGGTGGCACAATATGAATATCACAATTACCTGAAAGATATAAACTACACAATATAAATATCACAATTGCCAGCAAGGCATATAAACTACACAATATGAATATATTTGCCGTAGACAGTCAGAATTTTTTGGACATGTTATGAGAAGAAATGAATTGTTGAACTTAGTGACAACTGGGAATATCGAAGGGAACAGACCGAGAGGAAAATACCTGGATGGCTTGGCCACATGGTATGGACGAGACAGGAACACAGAGCTGATCCACGTCTCTCTCACACACACACTACTCTCTCAGACATACATTCTCTCTCACGTACTCTCTCAGACACATACTACTCTCTCAGACAAACATTCTCTCTCTCTCACATACTCACACACACACATTCTCTCTTATATACACTACTCTCTCTCTCTCTCTCTCTCTCTCTCTCTCTCACACACACACATACGCACATTCTCTCGCATTGTCTCTCACAGATGTTCTCACACACACACACATTATCTCTCTCTCTCTCTCACACACACACACACACATACGCAACCACAAAGATCCCACGAACCTATTTTGAACATATATATATAAAATTTCAATCCCCGTGTGCTCTTGTTCACGCTCATCGGTGAACATTCAGACGATTCCGGTGTGCTCATCTATACACATGGATCTGTTACACAGCAGCACAGAAGTTCGTGGACATGTACGGCACGGCCAGCTGGCCGAAGCGTTCAAGAAGCCAGTGGTGCCCACTCTATGACCACCAGCAGCACGACGATATTTGGCCTTTGTCACTGCCTTTTAGTTTAGCTCATCCGCGATGGACGCCCTTGCCACATGTTGCCTTCTCACCCCGTCAACAGCTGATGGACCTTCATTCATACCCCTTCCGCTAGGTCACATCCATTGTGTTTGAGGGCTGGTTTCTTGCTCTTATTTCTGCTGCTGAAAGGGTGTCTTTTTATATATATTTTATCTAACATATTTTATTTACAATGTGATCAATTTTCTGATCAGTTGGAGCACTTTCATCGAAGCCACCTCGACTACATTACTTCGACTTTTTATCGGCGATTGTCATGTGGCTTTCTTGTACTCTTGGCGGTCAGCCCATCCAGCATGAGAACGTTCCGCAGTCTATGATCTGGTTGGGCTTGGTGCCCCTGTACGTGTGTGTCTCTTGAGTGTAGCAGTAACGATCTCAGCTGGCGGGGGGAGGAAGTATCTCTCGTGCTGGATGCTTTCGTGTGTCAGACACTGTGAGGTGGAGGGTCAGGTTGAAGGCAAGCGAGAAGGAAGCAGACAGATACAAATGGGAAGATAACATCAAGAGATGGACGACCAGCAGTCTGATATAATAAGTACAATCAGGGCGAGAGACAGACAGTGTTAGAGATCCAGTTCAGCCAGTCTTCGTTGTGGAGGCGGCAACTGATTGAATTGGGTCTCTTTTTTTCTTTTTTCTTTTTTAAATTAAAAAAAAAAAAAAAACAACTCTCATGTCGTACAAACCTGTATTTACAAGGTACATTGTGTGTGCGTGCGTGTGAATGTGTGTGTGTTTATATTTGTGAATACAGCATATACATTAATATACACATGATACCATTACACTCATGGCATGGTGTAAATTCCTACACATTACTTGTTGATGATGATGGTGGAGTAATCATTTGCTCTCATACTCACTAAATACTTTCATTAGAAATTCTTTCATGCACCAAGTAGTCTCATTCACACTTAGTTTTATTTAAACAAGTTTAACTATATCACCGAATGGATCATACATTAATCATTGCGATAAGCAACCCAATTTACAAAATACATTGCAAACAGGTATGTATGGTGTTTGCTCGCGCACGCGAGAGAGAGAGAGAGAGAGAGAGAGAGAGAGAGAGAGAGAGAGAGAGAGAGAGAGAGAGAGAGAGAGAGAACAAATAAAGAAGTTAGCTGCATTGGGTAGTAAATTCATCACATGCACAATGGATTTATTTGTGGTGGGCGGGGGTTTGCGGGTGGAGGTTAAACGAACTCTTATCTTTGTCATAGTCATAATATCAACCTCTCGGCTGGCAAAGAAACTGATCTACGAGATACAGCCTCACGTTGTGCTGGGTAGCTCAATGAACCTTTGTCCCTGACTGTGGTTATATTTCCCAATCCCCGATGACAAAGAAGGAAAATGTGCTGATGTGTGCATTGATCTGTGCCATTTCAAAGATCCGGTAGTAGATCTTCTTCCACCACTTAATAGTTTTCCTATCATGCATATTGTAATATCCAACTATTTGATCCATTATGTCGCAGCCATTCATCGCCATGTTATATTTATGGATCATCTGTGGCTTGCTTACCAGTTTCCTCATTCCGGTTGTGACATGTTTGATCGAGTTGCCAGAGGACCTAGTTAGTAGTGTTCTCTGGAGATATATCTTGAATAATAAATAACAAGATAAAGGATATGATTTTGCCCGTTTTGTCTAGAGGTCACTCAAATGAGCTAATCATTCCCGCAATAGCCTTTTTTTGGAGAACATTTTTCTTTTGGCTCAAACCCCCACTGTGAGACCACTATGTATCTACACAGAAATTTATATAAGAAGAAAAAGGTTTCCCCTAAGACCCAAAGGAGATCTGGACTCTTCGCCTCTGTACAACTGAGGATCCATCTCTCTCATTATAATGTTGCCAGTGTGCTATTCGTCCGTCACATTTAGATCTACCTTATTTATTTTGTCAGTGTGACCTATATCAGGTTGTCCCATTTCTTTGGGATTGTAGAACTCAATTATTTGTAGACAAACTCAACAATAACTGTACATTACATCTGTTGGACAAGACATCTACATGACAGTCTCTTGACAAAAGTGGGACATACATTCACATAGAATTGTTTACACCACAATTGTACAAGATAGACATCATGTGATACTTGATAACATCTATACAGGACTTTTCACAATATGTATAACCAACCACAGCACTTAAGACAGTCATCAGAGACAAAACTTGACAGCAACTGTACAAGACATTCTCTTAGGACATGTACTTAAAACTGATTCATTAAATACACAATTTATTGAGCTGATGGTAAGTAGAGTGGTGACCATTGCCTCATCTCCTGTCATGTCAACACTTCAATTATTGCATAGAAAATGCATAAAATATGTCACACATGCAGGTTGATAAACAAGATACAACACTTCTTATTTACTCCACCACCCAATAACTACTTCTACTCCTCCTCCCTCTAATATCTAACTACCCCACTCAGTTACAGTATCGGTAACTATCATCATTTCCTGTCTCTTGGGAATTTAGGAAATCCTATCCATGGGCAACTCAAGGAAGAAACTACTGTTCTGGGTCTGTTGAATCCTTTTATCATCAGCATGGATGTTGGACTAGCTCCAGTTAGCAGCTTCCCCAGAATAAGCTTCATGGCAGATTCATTCCTCTTGAAGACAAGATTTGGTATGATGATATGGTACTGCATCTCACGGTTGATCAGGCTGTTAGTGAAGGCTGTCACTGGGTACTTCAATAATGCCAGATCAACTTAGCCAGATCAACTTCCCTACTGTTCAATCACATTCTTCAAGAATCACTGTGTGAGCATCTGGCTGGATATTTTCTAAGTTTTGTCTTAGATAAACAAACACTCCAAGTTACCCCACAGTTCTCCATGAATGTAGTTCATAGAACAAGATTTGATGTTAGTCTCAGTTGATCCCTGACCGACTCAAGATCACTGTCCAGTTCACCACATTGGTAGTACTTCAGATTGTGTTATTCTCCCATTTATGCATTCAGCTGTTAAAGAGCTGAGAGAAAACTCTTCTTGATATTCCCACATTTTGATAGGGAGTCACTTCTGGATCTAGGACTTCTGGTTAGAGGTCCCAGATGATATATGGATGCCTCTCCTCCATCCTCCTGTTCTCTGTCAATACAAAATGGCACAACATCTCTTTACATTTGTTAAAAGATGATGTGATCATACACTAACATACACAGATTGAGATGGGGAAGGTTAAGGTTGATGATGTAGTGTATTTCACTCTGATGTACTGTGGGTGATATGTGTTCAATTCACCCTTATCTTTGGTAATCACAAGACCATATGCTGAGACAGGGTAGCTTAACACAATTACAAGCATTCATGTGGTCTAAGTTCCACCATGTTTGAACCACAGTAGACCTGGGCACAAGGAGGACCAGACACAGTACAGCAATCATTGTGACATAGCAACATGGGACAGGCATTGTGAAGGGAAATGGAAAATATGCATTTACAACTGCAATATGCAATATGTATTAACTAATGGCATTTACCCAATTAGCAGACCAGACATCCATTCCTATGGCTGTGATGTTGGTGCATGAATGTCCTATTCCATATACACTCACTCAGCAATGCCAGACCTCACCCCTTTTCTCAGACAGACCTGACTCACAGGTACATCATCTTTATCATCATCATGTGCTCTTTCCCCACTGAGTAATTTTCATGTCTACTACAGTAGGTAACAGAAGCTCAATTGCATAACAACTGTTCACATATGCACCAAACACATTTGTGGAAAAACATGTTTAGTCCTTGTAAATTTACATGAGCCATACATTATATTCAGCCAACTAAGACACAGGTTCACACACCTATGGTTCTCTTAGGAACTAGTTTATATGAACCATCCAACAGTAGAGGTACCAGTGTAATACTTCAGAGAGAAATGGTATTCTCTTGAGCTTAATTTTGCCACCAGGTATCACATGGACTTAGCAATTCTGGCGTGCCATCACCGTCCTGTTTACATATGGATATGAAGCATCTTTCCTTCCACTAGATGTGAGAGGCTATTTATTAAATCACCAACTCACTCACTCCATCAATCTCAGCGTTTTACAAAGGAACGTGTACATGTTTCATCACTCATTCCAATCCAGACTGCCATCTGTTAACTCGCGAGAGCAAAGGTACAGTTGAGTTAAGAATGAGTCATCCTAGGCATGAAGAATGCACAAGGGGTTTGGGTTTGCGAATCTGCATGAGTGTGCCATACATTCATCAAGCATACGCAACCAGTCACATCAAGGGATTGATATGCATTTGGAGTATACAGCGTGAAAGACATGTCAAGGTTGAAGATGCAGTGTTCAGAATTCTAGCGCACAGAAGTTAGGTTTTCCACTTTCACATTTTATTCATAAAATACTCATACATTCTTCTCATTCGTTTACCAGGCACAACTACAACATTAAAGTATGTTTTAAAGTGGTACCTGCTGTCCAGAGAACAATATATTATTGAATCTTTAAGGGCACTGTTGGGTCATCACATCACACTAGCGACCGCTCTCGGTGAGATTCCCGCTCAACTAATTAGATTTTAAAATATGGCCCAGGAATAGCGTGGGCTCATTACCTATTAGCCAATCAAAAGACAAGTGCATACCGCCGCCTCCCCCAACTCGTTCTGGAACATACTAGTTCCAAGAATCGTCCTTCTATTTGGAAACGCCACTTAAATCGGAAGTATCTTTATGAAATGTGTCGGACTGGGAATGGGGAATTCTGTTCCATCATGCTACACCGGTCTCAACAGTTCCAACTACAGATTTGGTGGAGACAACAATGCATGGCTTGTTAGCTTTTTCATCTCTCCATGCCACACACAATATTCTATCTCCTTCAAGAAACCACTTCATCTCTTGATGCTGAAGTCGCAAACACGTCAACTCTGGAATAAAGCCCACTCGGTTGGCATTCAATGTGGCTGTATAATTGAAACTGTTGGAATGCAGATAATCAATCGGAGCTTTCGACGTGTAGAATCTGTCAGCAAATATGTGATGGCCACGTCCGAGAACATTCAGTAGTGTGGCAAACACTTTCACTGCATGAGCAGCTGTGAGATCTAAATCCGGGTTGTACGCGGTGTTTCTTCCATGGTAAATTTTTTTAATTCACCACATAGCCAGTCGCAGAATCACAAAGGCCAAATGTTTTAATGTGGTACTTGTGAGGCTTTGTTACATTGTATTGTTTGTGCTGAAATCTGCCCTGCCACCCAATAACCATTTCATCAATGGACACATTTTCAAATGGGTAATATGCTGCCTGGAATTTCTTCAGAATCATGTCAACAAGAGGTTCAATTTTAGTTGTACCCACTGCGTCTGGTTCACATACGTGAAACATGGTGTGATAAATAGATTCAAATCGATTTCTGGAAAACATTGTGGCATACTAAGGAGTATAGAAATGTGAAGCAGTACTCCAGTAGTCCTTGATCCATGGTCTTCGATCAAGCCCCATAGAAATAATGACAGACATAAACTTCAGCCATTAGTGATTTGTGAATGGGATCCAGGATATCAGACGAGAATGTTTTCTTTGAGGAGTGTTTTGCATCAACATCTTTTCTGCATATTCATTTATGTTTGGAATTAAACAGTCCACTATGTCATCATCAAAAACACTTTAAGAAAATCCATAGGTGTTTGAAGTTGACACAGTACAGGGTTGACGTGAAACCTTCGAGGACGAAACTCAAACTGAGGTTTGTTTCCCCTTCTGACACATCATGCCATGTCGATCCTGTTGAATATGATGTTAGAGATGCTTCAGGCTCTACAGAAGCTTGTAAAATTTAAGAGTTTTTACCTCCAGATTTATTCTTATTTTGTACCGTTTGCTTTCTTTTGTGCTTAGCAGTAATTCTGACATCCTGATGTTCATTGTCATACACCTCAGTTGATGACAAACTTCCACTGTCATTGC
The DNA here is from genome assembly GCA_963921405.1 of Cepaea hortensis. Classification (NCBI taxonomy): domain Eukaryota; kingdom Metazoa; phylum Mollusca; class Gastropoda; order Stylommatophora; family Helicidae; genus Cepaea; species Cepaea hortensis. Next base: position 112,778,648 of record OY992885.1, read on the forward strand.
ATGTTTCCCTATTCACACGTAGCAAAACTTTAGACTTACTACCACAACCACCACCACCACCATCACCACACCACCACTACTGCTGCTACTACTACTACTACTACTACTACTACTACTGCTGCTGCTGCTGCTACTACTACTACTACTACTACTACTACTACTACTACTACTACTACTACTACTACTACTACTACTACTACTACTACTACTACTACTATCAGAACTTCGCTCAAATCGTAATCACTATCGTCTAAAACCATTTCAAACAACAATCTTGCTTTATATGAGGTAAGTCTACAAGGCCGAAAAGTCGAAGGCGGTGCCATTTGTAAAAATAAAAAAAAAAATAAAAACAACACTACTAAACACTCGATTTCGACTTTAAAAAAAAATAGATTCTAGCTCTTTCTTTCACACAGACGGAAACGACATCTATCTGTTTCTAAAATTTTAAGTTAACGGAGCACTAAAAAGTGCCGAAAATAAAAGAACTGGAACAATTAACGCGCTGTCTATATCGAATCAACCTACTGGTTTACGGGTGCCAAATTCGTTCCATGGAACCAGTGCAGTGGTTCACGGCAGGCAATCAGTTAACATGCTGGTTCTTGGCGATTATAATACTGTAATACTACTTTCTGAACATAGCAGTCAGCGTAAGGTCACCATACAGTGGATACCATCCCACTGTGGAGTCCCCGGAAACGACAGAGCTGATCGATTGGCTAAGGAAGGAGCAAAAGAAGAACAACCTGATGTGCCTATTACATACCACCAAAAGAAAAGAATGATCAAATCTGTCAGAAGGCCACCAAACCTTACTCAATACGACTACCACGTTATGGACAGACCAGACCAGGTCATTCTTCTGCGCTTCAGAACAGGATTACGCAACCACATGTATACAAAATTCAAGATTGATGACTCAGTCATGTGCACATGTGGTTTAGCGTCGCAGACAGCAGAGCACACACTCCAGGATTGCCCAAACTACAACATATCCAGGCGAACCTTCTAGCCTAGAGAGACAACGATGGAAGATAAACTCTATGGACCGCTGAGTGAACTAAAAAAGACTGTTAGATTCATACAAGAGACAACATTGCAGTTATAAACATATTTCAGGCGAACGAAAGAAGAAGAAGATAATACTGTAATACATGTTTGTAGTGAGAAGAAAAACGTTAAACTAAATGATGGCAATAATTAATAATAATACTAAGAATGATTGATTAGGGACAGTAGTACACACTAGGAATATAGAACTATCTGTGAAAGTATGTATTTGAACATGCATAGTATGAAGTGTGAGTGTGAACTTGATGGGAGTGACATTTTGCTTAATCTGTGAAATTTTGTTTTAAAATAAATGTGTGGATACGTGTGTGTGTGTGTGTGTTTTTTTTTTTTTTTTCTTCAGTTTTTGCATAACAAGTATGTGGCATGTACCGGCCTCTGTGGCTAAGGACTTGCGAACGCGGTTTGTGAGCCCGTATACCCGGGTTCGAAACACAGCGGTGCTGGTTTTTTTTTCGAAAAAGGTATAGGAACCGGTCGTTCAGAAAGCAATGGCAAACTACTGAACGTAAAATCTGCCCAGGAATCACGAACAGCGAAAATGCTGGGGTTGACTGCTACGTCCTATGAAGGACATGCAACTTAATTTAAAATTTAAAAAATTTGGCATGTAGGCCTACCGGCTCCGTTGCTAAGGAGTTACGGTCGCAGTGCCGGTCGTTCATAAAGCAATGGCAAACTAAACTTGGAAAGATATTAGAGCCCAAAAATAAAGGCTGGGGTGGGATCGACATCATGGTTTTAATGTTATTTAACCTGTAAAACAGGCCTTTAAAAATTTAATTTTTTTTGCTTGCTTGCTTGCGCGAAGTCCTGTAATAATACTATTACGACGATAAAACATTGACTGTTATTTCGAGGATAAATTGAAAAAATGTGTTAGAAAATTCTCACGGATCTAAAATAAAGCTATTATTTTTACACAAAATATGAAGATGTCTTAAAATTATTTATTCTTTTACCTATCCTACTTAAAGATAACGTTAACGTTCTAAAATAATTTATAAAACAGTCAAATTAAATACTACAAATATTTAAATTACATAATACAATCATTCTACTATTAGTAATGTCCCTTTATATTACTAATGTAGTTATGTCCCTTTGCAACATTTTAATTACATATTTTTCTTTTTAATGTGGTTTTATTACGAACAACACTGTTTTTACAAGGTGCATTGCGTAATTTCTTTTACATTAACAAAATACAACAAGAGCCCCAGAAGATTCTCTAATTTGTTTGTGTAATGACTGCACACTATTTGTTACATTACATACATTAATTATTTGCAGACATTAAATGTGGTTTGCTTGCTTTCTTGTAACTTGTATGTCGGATGACGACATCCTGTTGTCCAGCATCAGTGTGATGTCATACCGGACTGAAGTTTGCGTGAGTATCCGTTGTCTCATGTCTGGCTTAGTGGTGTGCAGACTGGTGGTTCCTCGCCGTGCAGGCAGACACTCTCCGACTTCGGAGGAATCAACGATCCTACTGACTTTAGCCAGGACCCCGAAGGGACCTGTTGCCCAGGACGCTCGACGAGGACGCGTCAGTAGGTCTTGGCCAGTACAGTATATAGAACCTAGCCCTGGTGCCTTGGAAACACCTCTGCGTCCCAATGCGGTTTGCGTTCAAAAGTTGTGAGGGTCTGTTCAAGGCACTAAAGAAGATTGGCTGCCCACCAAGTTTCACCAACTCTTATGTCCATTGTGGGATCGTTCCACACAGGCATGAAGGGTACATATAATCAAGATGGTGCAACTTCTGAAGAGTCTGAAATCAAGAGTGGAGTTAAGCAAGGTTTTGCACTATTACTCGATCCCACCCTCTTTGGAATATACTTTTCACTTCTACTGAAATATGCCTTTCGTGATCAGGATGGTGATATATACATTCACTCACGCTCAAATGGCTGCCTCTACAGTGCTCAGAGATTGAAGGCCAAGACCATTAAAATTAGGAGGGTACTGATCAGAGAGTTGCTTTATGCAAATGATGCTGCAGTTACGACCCACTCTGAGGAAGAAATACAATGTCTACTATCTGCATTCTCCAAATGCTTGTTCTGAATTTGGTTTAATAATTAGCAAAAAGAAGACAGCTTATGTCACAAGGTGCACACGGAGTACCATCAATCTTTATTGACGACGCCGAACTAGAGATAGTAGACCATTTTACAAGCGTCAACAGATTTCTGTTCGTCCTTTTCTGTTTGCATCCAACTAGACAGAAAATGCAGACAAGAAAATCCGGGTGCTGTGAAGGCGGAAGTACAAGCGTTGATTTTCGAGAATTCATTAAACGGTGATGCTGTCATTTACACAGATGGGTCGGTCGTCCGACATGTGAGAAACTCATGAGTCTTTACGGCTCAGGCTGGAGGGAGAATTGTGAAGGAGGACTCTGGTGCTTTTGTTGAGACCACAAGTGGAAGTAATAGCAGTAAGTAAAACAATAGCATGGCCCGAGACACAGGCATTCACTAGGACAAGTTTCCTTAGTGACTCAATGAGCATGCTCAAGAGGATAGAGATGTGGTGGATCCGAAGAGAGTGGTTGCTGTCTCTGGAGCGGTCTCGGCTGGCAAAGATTAGTTTAATCTTTGTGCCAGGGCATGCGGGAGTACAAGGAAACGAGCGGGCTGACAAGCTCGCAGGTAAGGCTACTGTGGAGGGCGGACGCGCCATGGACCAGGCTGACATTTTGAATGCTCTACGAGAAGTAAGACTTTTGTGAGAACCAAGTGATGACTGTGAATCTACAACCATGGTCAGACTGCGAGAACGGCAAATTAAAAGAGGTGTGACCAAACAAGAACACTACTCAGAAAGCCAAAGAAGATTGATAAACCAACACAGAACTGGTGTCGTTAGCCGCTACACGCTGCGGGATTTGCTGAGGAGGGGTTCCGAGCAATTATGGACTGAATGGTTCGATGTGCAATGAAGATGATCTATCGACTAACTAACTAACTGATCATTTTACATATCTAGGATCAGATGTAAATAGCAAATTATCCCTCGATCAGGAAATCAACATCAGGACTGGTAAGGCAGCCAGAACAATGAGCAGGTTAAGGAAAAGAGTCTGGGAGAACAGGAAGCTTACTGCCAAAACAAAAGTCCTTGTCTATCAAGCCTGTGTTCTTAGAACTCTTCTTTATGGCAGTGAAGCCTGAACGACTTACTCACGCCAAGAGAAACGTTTAAACAGCTTTCATGTGTGGTGTCGACGAAGAATACTTTGTATTAAGTGGCAAGACAAAATCACAAATACTGAACTATTGGAAAGATCAGGTTGTGTGACGTTATATTCCATGCTCAGTCTTCGTAGATGATGGTAGAATACCAAAGGACATCTTTTTTGGTGAATTACAGATGGGTAAGAGATCTCAGGGTCGGCCTCTACTACGATACAAAGATGTGTGTAAGTGGGACATGACTGATACAGGCATTGATAATGCACATTGGGAGCAAGTCGCCGCTGAACGTGTTACATGGAGGGCAACTGTCAGAAATGGAATAAAGACAAAGGAGAAAATTATTGCAGATAAGTCACACACCATGCGTGTGAGATGTAAGATGGTGCATGATGGTGAAAATGACCATACGTTCACATGTATTCACTCCGGACAAACATTTACAGCGCGAATTGGCCTTATCAGTCACATTCGCCACCACCATGGGTTGTAGTTATTAAGCCTTTTTGAAGCACAATGTAACAAACTATCATCTGTTAAGAGGGCAGTATTCCATATAAGTATCCTTTTCAAACATTCAGTTTGTATTGTTAGAACCTACAAACAAACGGTGCTAGTCCTATTGTGTGAGTTATTTCTCTTGGAACAATAGGACCATTCATCTGTATTAGATTCCCCCCCCCCCCACCCCGGGGAGCTGAATGGTCTCGGGGTATGGTGTCCACCTCGAGTGCTAGAGGTCCCGGGTTCAAGCCCCGGTAAGGACCGGGATTTTTTTGCGTGGACTTCTAGTAACACATTTTCCCTGGACTCTGGGTAGTGAGATCGGACGCCCGTGTATATTGTTGCGCACGTAAAAAAATCCCTTGGCAGTTGGAAATCGAAAAAGAGTAGCCTAACGGCGCTGCCCGGGCAAAATTTCGAGTTAAAAATCTACCCAAAGTATTTCAGGATTCTCGCCGGTGCTACGGAGTTCGTGTACTGAGCTGAGTTTCTCCGGACTCAGGCTTGAGTTAGGAGGAGAACGGAGCATTTATGGGTTACACCCGTGTGCCGTGATGTTGATCCATCGACTAAACTAAACTAGGTTGTCCCCCTTTAATTGAATTGCGTGGGGCTGGGTGGTCTTGAGGTATGGTGTCCGCCTCGAGTGCTGGAAGGTCCCTGGTTAAAGCCCCGGTGAGGGCCGGGAGTTTTTCACATGGAAGTCTAGTAACACAATTTCCCCTGGTCTCTGGGTAGTGAGATCGAACGCTCGTGTGTTTGGTGGGTACGTATAAAATCTCTTTGCAGTTGGAAATCGGAAAAGAGTAGCCGTCACAGCGTCAGTAGCCTAACGGCGCTGCCCGGGCAAACTTCCGAGTTAAAAAAAATCTATATCCAAAGTATTATTTCAGGATCCTCGCCGGCATTATGGAGTTCGTGCACTGAGATGAGATTCTCCGGACTCAGGCTTGAGTTAGGAGGAGAACGGAGCACTTATGGGTTACACCCATGTGCCGTGATGTTGATCCGTTGACTAAACTAAACAAACTAATCTAAAACGTTGACTAAAATTTTGTTTACAAAAAATGAATTGAGTCTTGTGCGGCGGAGTTCAGAAAGCGTCCACCAAGACGGACAACTCTGTGAACAAGTCCCACAAACCAAGTCATCCCGTGTCGTGTCCCTATCTGGTGTCATACATTTCTACATTTTGTGCCAGTACTACATCAATACTTCAGCCGTTATGCAGCAGATAAACTCTAGCGATCCAAAAAGACCTAAATATACAAGGTATTATGCTATTACACTTAAATAGGCGGTTGTATTCTTTTACTGCATTCTGTTCTCAACAGATGATTTGAACTGGAAGACAGTTCTGGTTTTTGCCCTGTGGCCGCGACTGATGCGACCTTGCGACACGACTTTTTACAAACAATGCTACTACCTGAAACTAGTAAACATGTGTAACATATTTAGCGTCAGTCATTAAGTTTCAGCGTTTAGCAAGGCAATTGTGATCTCATTTATGATTGGAGCTTGAAGATGCGCTGCGACGCGACTGTGATGTTGGGTCTTGACTTGGCTAACTCAACATCCGTCATATGACCTGATAATTGAGAACTAGCCCAGTGGCTAGCATCAGCAGGGTTGCCAGCTGGCCTGGTGAGCGGTCATGTATTCAAATCCCCCCCCCCCCCCCGAGGCATGAATTTAAAATGACATTGACCTGGGTTCCCATGTCAGCCCAGCCTTAACTGATTCACTGCCAAACAAAAAAGTGGGTTTGGACCAAACAAAACTTCAGGGCAGAAATTTGGAAGTTGGGGTGTGTCTGTGTCACAATAATGATGTGAAAATGGTTAAAATTGTAGCAGATATATTGCATGATATATCAAATTAAAGGAGATTTCACAGGGAACATGACAGTGCTATTAACACTGTTAATAATTAATTGATAGGTTAGAAATATTATGACAATAATGAGAGGTTTAGTAATAAGAATTTAAATTAAAATTAAAGGGGTGACAATTGTGATAAATTTCCACTTACCAAGGTGTTATTTCTTATCCGTTGAAGAAAATCCTTTTAAATTAACTGATAATGATAAATACACCACTTTTCTTCACCAACATCAGAAGAACTGCTCCATAACACCAATAAAACACAATTAAAATATAATATTTTGAAGCACATAATTTTCACACAAAATGGAAAATGTCAAGAACACACAAGGAAGATTGTACTGAGAAACAATATATACAGTACACTATTTTCTATTTAGTTATAATTATTATTCTTTTAAATTTAATTATTTAAATACTCCTTAAATACTTTGTGATAGGCAAAACAAATTTAGGGGCACAAGTGTGGCCCATTATCGCAAGCATAATTCAACATGTGCCATCATATTATGATGAACTTTCACTGTTAGTTTTGTCTTCCGTTTATGACCGTCTACTAAATAATTAACTGAATACTGCACGTGGTATTAGTTTTAGAATCTTTCACAAAGTCCTTTAAATCACAATAACTATAATATAAAATTATTTAAAACAGTAATTTTATTAAAATCTTAGAGGTTCAGAACCAGAAGGTGTCATTTCTAAAATAATCAAAACATACTACTTAAATACTCGTTTTCTTCTTTAAAAGAAAACAATGAATCCGTACGTCTTGTCTCACACTGATCGAAGGGCAATCTTTGTTATGTGTGTAAATCGTCATTTCTGGGCACTAAAAACTGCGGAAAGTAAGAGAAATGAAAAAAATAACGCACTGTCTATACCAAGCCGATGTATCGGCTTCTGGCAGGCCAATAGTGTTCCATTGCGCCGACCTATTCGCTTGCGGCAGGCAGTCAGTTAAATGGGTACCACACCATGTTGTGGGTAGTACAGGCGGCCAGCAAGGTATTCAGTTGAACACACCACCCAAGGATTTATCTATTAAAATATGGGTCAGCACCATACACCTAATACACATCCAGACGTAAAAAAGAGCCTTGTTCTTCTGCTGCCTTGTATTATCTAATGGAGCATAGGCTATCAATATCTCAAGCCAGACACTCCTACCTTCTGCAGCTCCTTCCATGTCCTCTCCATATTATTCATCTGCCGCTAATTCTCTTCTCCATGCTTTTTTAGGGCTGTTAATTTTCTTTTTTGGTCTGGTAGGATCCAGAAAAGGAACTTTCTAGTCATGCATGAACAGATTTTCTCAGTGTATGTGCTATAAAGCATCAGTGTCTTTTCCTCAGCTCTTGACTTGCTCAATGTGTCTAGTTCTCCACATAAGCCCCACATCGGTGATATTGTCAATGTGTCTAGTTCTCCACATAAGCCTCACATCGGTCAGTGTTACTGTCAAAGTGTCTAGTTCTCCACGTAAACTCCACATTGGTCGGTGTTACTGTTATACCATTTTATTCCGTCTATTGTAAGCAGATGCCAGTTAATAAATGTTTGTAGTTTTACTAATTGTTTTACTTGTTCTCCACGTTTCTGTTCCACACAGTAGTACTCATTTGATGTGAGAGTTAAATGTCTTGTATGTTTGGTACTAGATTTAATGTTAGAGTTAAATGTCTAGTGTGTTTGGTACTAGATTTAATGTTAGAGTTAAATGTCTAGTGTGTTTGGTACTAGATTTAATGTTAGAGTTAAATATCTAGTCTGTTTGGTGCTAGATTTAATGTGAGAGTTAAATGTCTAGTATGTTTGGTACTAGATTTAATGTTAGAGTTAAATGTCTAGTGTGTTTGGTACTAGATTTAACTTACTTTGACTTCCACAAATTCCCTAAAACTGTGAAAGCTCTTGCCTGTTGCATTCTGATGTTATGATCTCTGTCTGTTCTCTTGTCATTGTCTACATTGGTAACTACACATGTGTATTTTTTTGGGCGCTCGCTCACTTTGAACTTAAGCGTAGTCCATTCACACTACTTCCAGTAGTACTGGACTTAATTTTGTGTGTGGGTTAGCTTTCCCTATTAACAGTGTCCCTCACCATCAGGCGAACCCACTCCGACTTCAGAGGTACTTGTAATTTATGTCCCCAAGTCAAGGATGATAGGTCAACACTTTAGTCGAACTGTCCGGTGTAGTGGTTGAACCCCTTATCTCGGTGTCAGCACACCGAATGGAATCAGCATTGGAAGACGAAATATCAATAACATTAGATATGCAGATGATACAGTATTGATTGCAGACAATGCACAGGATCTGCAACAATTAGTAGACGCTGTGGTTGTACACAGTGAGCAGCTGGGGTTAGAATTAAATTGTAAAAAGACACAGGTTATGGTTGTCACTAGGAAGAATGAAGTACCACAATGTAATATGCAAGTAAATGGGAATACACTTCAACAAGTGAATCAGTACAATTATCTCGGAACAGTCATAACATCTGATGGGAGATGCCTTGAAGAGATTAGAACAAGAATCGCCATGGCGAAAGTAGCCTTTAGCAAGATGAAAAACATTCTGACCAATAAAAAGATGTCAATTGAAACGAGAAAAAGAGTGTTGAGGGGATACACAGAGCCTGTTCTTTTGTATGGATGTGAAACTTGGACAATGAGCAGTCAAGCTGAAAAGCATCTGATGGCTGCAGAAATGTGGTTTCTGAGGAAAATGCAAAGAATACCATGGACAGGCAGAAAAACAAATGACCAAGTACTACAGGAGACAATTGAAAATGTTAAATTGATTAGAGAAATTAGATGTAGACAGTCAAAATTTTTTGGACATGTTATGAGAAGAAATGGATTAGAGAACTTAGTTACAACTGGCAAGATCGAAGGGAACAGACCAAGAGGAAGACCGAGAGGAAAATACCTGGATGGCTTGGCCACATGGCATGGACGAGACAGGAACACTGAGCTGATCCACGACTCTGGTGATTGAGTGAAATGGCGAGTCATGACCGCCCACGCTTTTTGGCATGGCACATGATTGATTCATTGATTGTTCTCCATTCGGGCGTGCTGACTTGCAAACATTTGTATGACTCCACCTTTTGAAGTGATGTTTCTTCAAGGGAGATCAGGTTATCATTTGCTTGGTTTATTCACGTTATCTCTGCCACTTCTGTGTGTATTTTTTGACCTAATTATAATGGCCTGCCTTCAGTTGTGTTTAATTTATCTTGCATCTTATTTTGTGTGTGTGTGACAGGAGGGCAGCTAGTGTCTTCATGATATAAGATTAACAGGGTGCCCTGTCAGAGTCTAGTGAATACCGTTTCTGGAAGTAGTTATTGTTGTCTTCATAATCTAGTGTGTGATGAGTCAGAATAGTGAAGGTACCAAAAGGTATCCCATTGCCAAAAAAAAAGAAGAGGTGTTTCATTTGTTATTGTGTCTTCAACTAACAATTGTTCAGTCTTCAAAATATCTTCATTGTCCATTGGGAGTTTTCTAACTACTTTCACTCTTGAAGCCAGCAGATCTGCTTGCTCATTATCTCCCACTCCAGTATTACCTGGACAACATATGTATATCCATGTAAGTCTTGTCAGAAAGACATATGTTTATGCTTCGTACCCTCATGCTGCCTTATTTGTCCATTTTGAGCTGTACATAGCATAGAGTTAGAAACTGACACAGTGATAACCAGCCTAGCCACCTGAAAGCTGCATTGATTACAGCTGTTTCCATCTTTGTATTTGAGGCTGTAGCCATAGAGACTCCATTGTGCTCTGCAATGACAGTACCCCTACCTTCAGATTGAGATGATTCTGACGATGTCAGATATTTGATTCTTGTGCTTGAGACAGTTAAAATATCCACTGCAGGTACAAACCTCCACCTTCTGGAGGACCTTCAGATGATCCCACCCCTGACTACATGAACCTGCTGGGAATGATCTTCAGCATGTGTGGCCTCATGATGAAAGTGAGTACTGAAATATTGTTGCATGTGTGGCCTCATGATGAAAGTGAGTACTGAAATATTGTTGCATGTGTGGCCTCATGATGAAAGTGAGTGCTGAAATATTGTTGCATGTGTGGTCTCATGATGAAAGTGAGTGCTGAAATATTGTTGCATGTGTGGTCTCATGATGAAAGTCAGTGCTGAAATATTGTTGCATGTGTGGTCTCATGATGAAAGTGAGTGCTGAAATATTGTTGCATGTGTGGTCTCATGATCAAAGTGAGTGCTGAAATATTGTTGCATGTGTGGTCTCATGATGAAAGTCAGTGCTGAAATATTGTTGTATGTGTGGTCTCATGATGAAAGTGAGTGCTGAAATATAGTTGCTGGAAGTAACCTGCAGTACAACTAAAGGAGACGAAGCCTTGTTACAAACCTTTGAGAACAAAGTCTTAAGACGCATCTTTGGGCCCATTAGGGATACACAAAATGGAGAGTGGAAAGGAGGAAGCAACAAAGACATTTATGATCTAAGTCCCTGCTAATCACTGGTTCTTTCGTTCCTGTAGGGGCTCATTATTTGGCCATTCTACAGAACGAAAGAACCACGTCCAGCTCCGACCATGGCTGCAGTCCAACTGATTGAAGGTGACCCTTTGGCCTGCCCAATGACTTGCCTTGCCATATTCATGCATGGCGTGAATCTCAACTTGTTTGATCTTCACGCTAAACTGCGTGAAGCTCTGGACTATATGGACTACATGCGCCATGATTTAACCTGGATCATGGCACCATTGTCATAGTTGTTGGTTGTAGAGTTCATTGTCATGGTTTTTGGACGTAGAGTACATGGTTGTATTGTTTTCCATCCTCAATACATCATAAAACAGAATTTCTGGAACATTTTATTTATTTATTGAGCTTGAATAGTCAAGAGTTTGTGATGCATACATGTTCATGTGTGATGAGAGGGTGGCCAAGGGAGCAGAATGTCCTCCACAGACATCATGATATGTGGGACAAGTCGATCCTCAGTATGGCTAGGGATTTTAAAAAATCGTAGCCCTGGACACTACGTGGCTACTGCTGGACCAAGCAGTCAGTATTTATTCAAGTCGGAAAAAACTCTCCTGCATACATAAGCAGTGGTAGTGATACCATGATGAAAATCAAGAAAACATGTGAAGGATGCCTGGTCGATAGGTTAAGATGCCTGTCGTACACATTTTGGGATGTGTGTTCCAATTCTTGGTGGTTGCTGTTGTCATTAGTTACTCCGGCGGCTCAAGGAATTTGCAACATTTGTCTTAGGAACCACATGTCTGTTGCTTCCAAGTTCTTCCTAATTTGTTTATTTGATGAAAGGGTTACATATTCTAAGTTTGTGATAGATTTTATTTCTGTTGACTTCCACATATTTCCTGTTGCTATGAAAGCTCATCTTGCCGTTTGTATCCTTATTTTAAGATCTCTATCTGTTCCCGCTTCTTTTTCTACATTGCTGCCTAAATCTGTGTATGATTTTACCTCTTGAAGTGAGGTTTCACCGAAGGAGATTGGGTTATCACTTGCTTGATCTATTCTCATTGTCTTTCCTCTACAAATTTTTAGGCTCAGTTGTTTTTATCTTCCTTCAGGTGAATTTAATTTATCTGGCATCTGATTTCATGTGTGGTATGGGGGTCAGCGTGGCGAATGGATAAGAGCACTTATTCTTAAACATCCTGTGTGCTGATGTCACTGAGGAAATGGGTTCAACCCCAACACCATTCAGTTGGTCTAAAATGTTGACTTCTTGTCCTTGAATTGGGGACATAAATTACAAGTACCTCAGAAGTCGGAGTGGGTTTGCCTAATGGTGAGAACACTGGTAATAGGGCAAGCTAATCCACATGCAAAAATCAGTCCAGTCCACTGGTTGTTTTGTTTAAATGTTTGCTGACTTTGAGCTTAAGTGCAGACCATACATGTGCTGCTGCACGGACTATGTCCATGTCTTGCCGGGGCCCATAAGGGAAGCCAAGAATAGCAACACTGTAGCCTACCACGCATGTCGTAAGAGGCCACTAAGGAGGCTATGGTTCCGTCGCCCTGCTACTGAGTGCGTGCGTGGCGCAAAATTTGTAGCAAAAATGAAGGAAAAGATCCAGATACTTCGTATAGATGCTTTAATGCATTATTTAGTGTCTTCATCAGTATTCATACAAATAATGCTTATTTATATTTACTTTGTACTATTATTTCTCATCTTGACTTTGTACTGTTTTTTCTCATCTTTAGTTTGTACTGTTGTTTCTCACTTCCCATGTACCCAACACCTTCTTTATATTGATCACACTTTATTAATGTTCTATGCTTTTTACAGCTGAAATGGTGTGCCTGGGTGGCAGTCTACTGTTCATTCATCAGTTTTGCAAACTCCAGGACGTCTGATGATACCAAACAAATGCTCAGTAGTTTTATGTAAGAATATTATTACTACATGAACACTGTGTACACTTGTTTCAGATGTTTCCATTGTGTAAACAAACTAAGTGAAGACATAATGAATGGTTACTGCAACAGAAATGCATCAACTAAAGTGAACATTTAGCTTGTCCTTTCTTAAGTTCACTGTCCCAGTTATGTCTTTCAGTATCAGGTTAGAAGACTTGTCTGGACAAGGCCATTGAGTGTGTATAAACTATATGTCTTGCTTCTGCTATTTTTAACAAAGTCCTTGAGTGGGCTGTGTATAAGTTGCAGTTTGTTGCCTCTGCTATTCTACAAATTCACTGCTTATGGAATCTGCCTCCTGCTGTTTTTCTGTTGTATCTAAATGTTAGTGATATCTGCAAGAAGTCTTGTCACATTTCTGAACCGTCTGACTGTTTCTCAATAAAATCAACTGTAGTCCTTATCCGTGAACATCAAATGGGGGACTTTGGCAAAGTAAAATTACAGGTCTCTCTTCGCCGTCAAGTGGTGGCCGGCATGTTCCTGTGACCCAAGAGTTTAGTAAACAGTAACGCAACTACTGGTAAATCTCCCGTGTTGGACGAGTCAAGGGATAGGAACCGGACAAAGTGAGACACAAACCTACTGCCCTATAAGTAGATCAGGGACAGTCAAAGGCTTGGCGAAGCAACCCTGAAAAAAATGCTTTTTTGAAATTGCATGTATTGAGTCACAGTCTCCACAAATAAGGCAGTGTAACTCATTCGATGGTGTCACAAATTACAAGAAAGCAAAATGATGCTGATTCTGTGGAATTCACTAGGTGGTGATAGTGCAGTCCCTTCCCCTCCTCCGTGCCTTGAAAGGGATCCACCTAGTGCAATTGGTGGTCATCTTCCCATGTTATGTTGACCAAACACCCCGGACAATAAATAATTTATTGTGGAACTGGTAAAATGATGGCTGAACATTTGCTGCAAGTGTTCAACATGTACAGTGTCCAACATTTACAGAACAAGTGTCCAATATTTACAGAACATAGAACATTACTGTGGCCTAGACCCACTTTATTTGAAGACAAAGTCTACGGAAATATCAGAGACCTCTACTTTTCTTTAAAGTGTTCAGGGTAACCTCTGATCGTGTTTGAAGAAGAAGAAATGACAGGGATACTTGGGAACAATATTAATCATTCAAAGCAATGTATTCCTTTAGTGAATGTAAACACAGAAACCTCAATATGTTTCATAATTTATTGCCTGGCATAATTCACCGCATCTCGTCAGGTGTGTAGTACAGAGTTACATTCATACGAAGTGAATACAGGAATAATACTTCAGCTGAAACTATTATAACCCATAGTCACAGGTATTTTTCAGATATGGAACATCTGTTACCCCCTTGGTAATTTTAAATGTGTATATATATATATATATATATATATATATATATATATATATATATATATATATATATATATATATATATATATATATATAAATAGTGAGGTGTTAGTAATTAGGCAGTTCCAGCCATTTTTGTGCAAACAGAGAATATATGGCAGAAGAAGAATACAGCCTAATATTCAACATGCCACCTTAAAAACCATGTGAGGGTATTTCCATTCTAGCTCAAACTTAGTAAAGAACCAACATCAATGCATTCTGGACATTCCCATCTGTGTTCCGTCCTCATCTGCAACAGCCAGCAAAGAGTCCCAATACTAATGATACGAGAAGTAGTCTAATAATGTGTCTGTCTGGCCTTTTGAGTCCGGGTGTCGGACAGATCCTCTGGTCACTCCCTGCAGCACCATTCTCTCCAAGCCTCGTGCAAACTGAATGCTGATGTATTGACCTTAATTATTAAAATGCAGTCTTCTGGCAGATTCACAGTGAACCAGTCATCCTGACACTGACAAATTCTGGCAGGTTCACAGCGAACCAATCATCCTGACACTGACAAATTCTGGCAGGTTCACAGTGAACCAATCATCATGACACTGACAAATTCTGGCAGGTTCACAGTGAACCAATCATCCTGACACTGACAAATGCAGTCTTCTGGCAGATTCACAGTGAACCAATCATCCTGGCACTGACAAATTCTGGCAGATTCACAGCGAACCAATCATCCTGACACTGACAAATTCTGGCAGGGTCACAGTGAACCAATCATCATGACACTGACAAATTCTGGCAGGTTCACAGTGAACCAATCATCCTGACACTGACAAATGCAGTCTTCTGGCAGATTCACAGTGAACCAATCATCCTGGCACTGACAAATTCTGGCAGATTCACAGTGAACCAATCATCCTGACACTGACAAATTCTGGCAGATTCACAGTGAACCAATCATCCTGACACTGACAAATTCTGGCAGATTCACAGTGAACCAATCATCCTGACACTGACAAATTCTGGCAGATTCACAGTGAACCAATCATCCTGACACTGACAAATTCTGGCAGATTCACAGTGAACCAATCATCCTGACACTGACAAATTCTGACAGATTCAAGTGAACCAATCATCCTTGTACTGACAAATTCTGGCAGATTCACAGTGAACCAATCATCCTGACACTGACAAATTCTGGCAAATTCACAGTGAACCAATCATCCTGACACTGAAAAATTCTGGCAGATTCACAGTGAACCAATCATCCTGACACTGACAAATTCTGGCAGATTCACAGTGAACCAATCATCCTGACACTGACAAATTCTGGCAGATTCACAGTGAACCAATCATCCTGACACTGACAAATTCTGACAGATTCAAGTGAACCAATCATCCTTGTACTGACAAATTCTGGCAGATTCACAGTGAACCAATCATCCTGACACTGACAAATTCTGGCAGGGTCACAGTGAACCAATCATCATGACACTGACAAATTCTGGCAGGTTCACAGTGAACCAATCATCCTGACACTGACAAATGCAGTCTTCTGGCAGATTCACAGTGAACCAATCATCCTGGCACTGACAAATTCTGGCAGATTCACAGTGAACCAATCATCCTGACACTGACAAATTCTGGCAGATTCACAGTGAACCAATCATCCTGACACTGACAAATTCTGGCAGATTCACAGTGAACCAATCATCCTGACACTGACAAATTCTGGCAGATTCACAGTGAACCAATCATCCTGACACTGACAAATTCTGGCAGATTCACAGTGAACCAATCATCCTGACACTGACAAATTCTGACAGATTCAAGTGAACCAATCATCCTTGTACTGACAAATTCTGGCAGATTCACAGTGAACCAATCATCCTGACACTGACAAATTCTGGCAAATTCACAGTGAACCAATCATCCTGACACTGAAAAATTCTGGCAGATTCACAGTGAACCAATCATCCTGACACTGACAAATTCTGGCAGATTCACAGTGAACCAATCATCCTGACACTGACAAATTCTGGCAGATTCACAGTGAACCAATCATCCTGACACTGACAAATTCTGACAGATTCAAGTGAACCAATCATCCTTGTACTGACAAATTCTGGCAGATTCACAGTGAACCAATCATCCTGACACTGACAAATTCTGGCAGATTCACAGTGAACCAATCATCCTGACACTGACAAATTCTGGCAGATTCACAGTGAACCAATCATCCTGGCACTGACAAATTCTGGCATATTCACAGTGAACACATCATCCTGACACTGACAAATTCTGGCAGATTCACAGTGAACCAATCATCCTGTCACTGACAAATTCTGGCAGATTCACAGTGAACCAATCATCCTGACACTGACAAATTCTGGCAGATTCAAGTGAACCAATCATCCTTGCACTGACAAATTCTGGCAGATTCACAGTGAACCAATCATCCTGACACTGACAAATTCTGGCAGATTCACAGTGAACCAATCATCCTGACACTGACAAATTCTGGCAGATTCACAGTGAACCAATCATCCTGACACTGACAAATGCAGTCTTCTGGCAGATTCACAGTGAACCAGTCATCCTGACACAAATTCTGGCAGATTCCATTGAACCAAACATCCTGACACTGACAAATTCTGGCAAATTCACAGTGAACCAATCATCCTGACACTGACAAATTCTGGCAGATTGACAGTGAACCAATCATCCTGACACTGACAAATTCTGGCAGATTCACGGTGAACCAATCATCCTGACACTGACAAATTCTGGCAGATTCACAGTGAACCAATCATCCTGACACTGACAAATTCTGGCAGATTCACAGTGAACCAATCATCCTGACAGACAAATTCTGACAGATTCACAGTGAACCAATCATCCTGACACTGACACATTCTGGCAGATTCACAGTGAACCAATCATCCTGACACTGACAAATACAACAAATATAAGGTCAAGATGCACAAATGGGTAAGATCGCTTGCTCTGAAACTTCCAGTGTGCTGATGCTGAGGTAGCAGGTTCAGCCTCTACACCAGTCAGCTGGACTGAAAAGCTGATTTTTCATCCTTGACTTGGGGATGTAAATTATAAGTACCTCAGAAGTGTGAGTGGGTTCGCTTGATGGTGAGGTGACACTAGTAATAGGGAAAGCTAATCCACATGTGAAAAAAAAAGTAGAGTAAGATAAGATAGAGAAAAAATATACTATGGTTCCTTGCTGGAAAACTTGTGTACTGTCCGCTGTGCAGGCATGGTTCCTGGTATATACTTTTGTTTTATTGTCTATTGTATCCTCTGCTGTGAACATCAATCCTGTTGCTTTCTTCTGCAGTGAATATACATGTTTGGTGATAAAATGTTCATTTTATGCTCTCAGGTTGTCCATATCTGCAGTGGTGATGTCTTACTTGCAGAACCCACAGCCTATGCAGCCTCCATGGTGATGATGCACACTCGTAGCAGTGTGTGTTCCATTGAGACTGATAGGTGTCATAGCATTTGATTAAAATGTGTCTAATTTATGAATGACTTTGATAATAAAGATTTTCTGTTTCCTGCAAAGTGCATCCATTATTATTTTATTTGTTAGAAAACAAAGCACATAAAATACTTGACAACTCCATAGTCATAGATGCAGTGGGGTAATTTATCAGTGTAAATGAGATGAAAATGATTGAGAAAGGCTACCTGGGTATCCAGGAGAGACAGAATGCGATGCCATGACATTAGAAATAATGTAGGTATAACATCATGATAAGTCTCACTGAGAAACAACACAGTTAGTTGAACATCTTATGAGAATGTAACTTGATCAACTACAAATGAGAGCATACATCAATACTACTGGCACCTTGCCATCTTGACAGATGATAGTTATTACATAATGCTTCAAAAATTGCACAATAACTACAACCCATGAATGGAGTTATACTTCTCCATAGCACAAAGCCTGGGCTGAATTGTAGAGACCATGTGTGTTGCCCATGCAGCATGATCCCTCTCTTGGCCTGCCTAGTTTACACCAGAGGAAAGGTAATGCCAATACATCTGGAACAAGACAAGCTGCAGGATCAGTAAAGCAATGCTCTAACTGTTCGCCTGTCGGGCTTTTGATCCTAGACTAGTTGCCATTCAAGGCTTAGGGCCTGGTCTGCCCTGCCGTGACATTTAGACTGCATTTCTTTGCACTAGTATAAGGCTTGTACCCTCCCAAATGCACTCCTCCACTCAAAACCATTGACACAATGTCGAGTTTGGTGAGCTCCGCCCAACATTCGGCACTAACAGAAAGCAAGTAGTACTGTTATACTTATTCTGTAGTGCAGGCATATTTAACTAAGACCTGACAGAGCATACAACCAATAATACTCTGGACAAGGAGCCAGAGGAAGACAACATTAAATGTACACTAAGCAAACAAGATTATCAGGAAAACATCAGTAATAGTTATTACAAAGTAAACTTATATACCCAAATGAAGCATCATAGTAAATGGAACCAATCTGAAACAAGGCAATGTATTTAAGTATTGTGGTACTTTAATAACAGCAGATGGAAGATGTGTTCAGAAAATTAAATGTAGAATACCCCTAGTAAAGGTGACATTTCACAGGATGTAGAATATTCTCTGCAATTTGTCTGTCAATCAAGGTGAAGAAAAGAGCTATATTGAGCCATGGACAATTAGCAGACTAGTAACAAGTTATGTGTAATCTTTAGAGATATGGTTTTACGGAAGAATTATGTTATTACCATAGATGGATATAAAGAGTAATGTAGATATCGTGAAAGAAGTTAACAACAGAGTGTTGAAGATGACGTGATTCTACAAAGAGAACTGGTTACTGGCAGCAGAAGACGACGGACCACATTCTGGGGGAATGTGATGAGAAGGGGGAACAGTCTGATATGGCACAGAGGAACATCAGTATAAGAAATTATTGTACGTACAAAAGACAGAAGGCTGTGGACAGACTTGATCGCCAACCACACACGGCATGGACACTAAGAACAAGAAGCATACATGTACACAACTAAACAAATCTGAACTTGGAGCACATTTACGCTTAATGAATGACAAGTATGGATTTGGACGAGAGGCACCATCAACTGGGTCTATACACGATCAGTGGCGTGCAAAGGGGGATGCGACGGCCCCGGGCATCCAGCCGGGAGGGGGGCAGCACAGTGCAGTCGCAGGGGAGGAGGAATGAATGAGGTAAAGAACAATATAGGGGCATCCAATCAAGGGGTTTGGCCCCGGGCATCAAAGAACCTTTGCACGCCACTGTACAAGAGACTGATCGGTGCTAGCAAGGAGAAGTGCATTCTGAGAAACATACTAGACAAAACGGCTGTGTAGGGATTGGTGCACAATAGGGCATGTGACTGGGGATCATGTGGAACAACAGATAAATCATCATTGCCTGGAGAGAAAGGAGGGCAGAGAGTGTCAGTGACCAGGGAATCAGCCCGACATGTACTTTGAGGGAAGACCAGATGGATATATAATCAGACGGCAGCTGATACTATTAGTATTGGGAATCTTTGCTGGCTGTTGAAGATAAGGACTGGGCGTGTATGAGAATGTCTCAAGTGCTGTGTAATCGGTTATTAACTAAGAAAAACCTCAAAGCTGAGGTTTAAACTTGCCACTTCAAATGATTAGATTAAAATAAATACTTCATGACAATACTGAATAAATATTGCTGATGTTGTGCTCATATATTTGAACAAGAGCTATAATAATAGCATTATACCCATTCACATGTCTGCCAGGAGGGATTTGTGAAATATACAACCGGACACATGCCAAACGTAGATGAGAGATAATAAACACAAAAACCATGTACATACCTTACAGCGAACGGAAATCACTAGAAAAATAATAATGTAAAAATAATGATAATAATGTAACAGAAGATAAAAATAACTTAGGGTACAACACAACGAATCAACGTTTCGATTTTAATTATCTTCACCAGGAACAACACAAACAGATCTAAAGAAAAACACGAAATTAGAAAATGTAATTAATAATTAAAACGTAAATTAAAAAAAAAAAAAAGTATTGGTATCAAAAGTTGTCAGGCCATGGCACATGCTGCGTTTCTAGGAAAGCTGCGTAGCAGTTCAATTGTGAAAGGTGTCACATAGAAAATGTGAAGCTGTGCAGTTAAAATAGTCGGACCCAATATATAGGCATTCCTAACTGTTTTCATATTGCACTATTATATTCTAGGGGAGTAGCTAGAATGCCGAGCTCTCATTCGGCAGACCCGGGTTCGAATCCTCGGTAAGGTGTGGAGTTTCTTCTGTTCGGGGCAAAAAGAAAATTCTAACCTGCACAGTTTGTGACGACTGCACTAGCCAGGCGGCCTTAATTCCTTAGGCTCAAGACCCCCCCCCCCCTCCTACACCGCAAGGTACCATAGGCAGTAAATGACAGTATTTTTTATGAGTGTTATATCCTGCGGCGGTCGTGACTTCTCTGACAACACACATAGAGCCTGGCTGGGGGATCAGACCTAGGCTGGACATGTTTCCTCCACGGATTTGATTTATTTCATGCCAACAGACTCCAACGCAATGTCTCGAATGAACGTTAGTTATGTAAACTTGTGGCAACGCTGGAAGATGTTTGGCACCCATGTACAGGAGCGTCTACGGAAGAGACTAGACGGATAATTGCGCTGACTATAGACTTTCAGAACTTGAGTTGAACAGCAGACCCCTCAGCACCGCCCCCATCCACGCCCTCAGCTACAGTTTTAAAAAAAAGTAAGTGGAGTGCGGTCATTGCTGAGTTGTTGACCTCTCGTCCTTCACTTGGGTAGGTAAATTATAAGTACCTTAGAAGTCGGAGCGGGTTCACCTGATGGCGAGGGACAGTGGTAATAGGAACAGTTAGCCCTCGCGCAAAAATCAGTCTATTGCTCTACCTAGTAGTAGTAGTAGTAGTAGTAGTAGTAGTAGTAGTAGTAGTAGTAGTAGTAGTAGAAGTAGTAGTAGTAGTAGCAGTAGCAGTAGTAGTATTAGTAGTAGTATTAGTAGTAGTAGCAGTTGTAGTAGTAGTAGCCTAGTAGTAGTAGTGGTGGTGGTGGTAGTAGGAGTAGTAGTAGTAGTAGCAGCAGCAGGAGGAGGAGGACATTTGTGGGCTACGCTCAAGTTCAAAGCGAGCGACGTAAAGAAAACTTGTTGGGATAGTGAAGATTGTTGATCTATAACAGAGGTTCCCAAACCATGGCCCGCGGGCCACATGTGGCCCCCCAGCTGTAAGAAAGTGGCACGCAAGGCCTCGTTGTTTAATGTAATATATTTTAATAATTTAAAAAAAAAATGCACTCGCAACGCCCTGTCAGCGTGCAATAATTTATCTGCTCGTGGTTGTTATGCTTAGATATTATCGAATACGCCTGTTCAGTTCACAACAAAACGTTATGAAGTTCCCATATCCCAGCCTTGTCGGCCAATCAGAGTGCCCAAGGCGCCATGTTGTTGTCTGTTACAACTGTTTAGCAGAGTCGGTAGTATTGTGTTGAAAATATATTTTTTAAAATAAAAATTTACCGTTAAAGCCTATAAACATGAATGTGGAAAATCTAAAATCAATCAATGGTAAAAAGCGAAAATGTGAAGAGGTTGCCTGTCGTGAATTTAACGAAGATTTGATCTAATCTTGAACGAGACATCACGACCACACATTCAGACATAAATTCTTAATATCCGATCAATTCGGAGTTACGAAAAGATTTCATAGAGAAAGTTCTCTGACCAGGCAGCAGTCATTTTTCACCAAGGCTAACGAACAGAGCAAGAGTAACCGATGAAGACAAAATAATCAAGTCTTCCCTTAAAATTGCTGCTAGAATGCTTGGCGATAAAAAGTGTGAAACAAAATTTCATCAGATTCCTTGGTCTAATAATACTATGGCCAGGCGAGTTGAAGCATTAGCCAACGATGTTCATCGTTATGTAGCAGCATATATCACAAATTTTAATTTTTTTTTTTCATTGGCAGTGGATGAATCCACTGACATTTCTGACACAGCTCAGGTCGCAAATTTCGTCCGAGCAATAAATGATAATGATCAAGTCACTGAAGAACTTCTAGGACTTGAATCAATGCATGCAACTACCAAAGGGACTGATCTGTTTGAAACTCTGAAATTGTGTGTAGAGAAAAACAACCTAGAATGCACCAAATTAGACAGTGAATGCACCGACGGTGCTCCGGATTTGACGGGTAAAAAGTCTGGATGTCTTGCATTATTGGAACAGTTTCTTGGCAGTATTTTATTACAATATCATTGTATCATTCACAAAGAAGCTCTGTGTGGAAAGACTTTAAATCTGAAACATGTCATGGATGTTGGTCTGAGATGTGTGAACAAAATTCTAAGTAAGGCGCTGAACAGGCGTTAGTTCAGATAGTTTCTATCAGACCTGAACGGGCAATACGGTGAGCTACTGTTACAGTGTGATTTCAGTTGGCTATCTAAAGGTAATGTTCTGTCACGTTTCTGGGCAATAAAAAATAGTGTCTATCTTTTTCTGTCTGGGAAAAAAAATGCATTGCCTACAGAACGGCTGCTGGACGATGACTAGCTTAATGACCTGGCAATCTTGGTGGCCATCACGTCTCTTATAAACTCTTAAAATGCGAGGATCCAGGGGGGGGGGGGAAACTATTCACAAATTTGTGTGATGACATTTCTTCATTTAAAATGAGACTACGACTGTTTATCGGACAGCTGACTGATTTGACTTTAGAGGTGTTTCCAACATGTGGTGGAAAAGAAATATGACTTGTTACAGTACAAAGTGACAGTTGAAAGTCTTCTGGATATCTTTCAGTCGAGATTTCAAGAGTTCACGATTGAAGAGGATAATGTTGCCCTCTTCATATATCTGTTCGTATTTCCTGATGCCAAGCTCTGCCAATTACAGCAAAACCTTCAGCACGAAGTAATTGATTTGAAATGCAATTCTGCATTGACATGGACATTTCTGGAGCTGCCTGCTTCAACTTCAGCTGATCATATGATTTCATTCTGGCGACTATTGCCTGTCGAACAATTTGAACACTTGCGTTCATTGGCCCAGAGATACATTTGTCGTTTTGGTTCCATTTACACTTGTGAGTAGTCATTTTCCGCAATAACCGTTACAAAATAACAAGCAACGTTCCAGACTCACCGACAGTATTCTAGCTGTGCTTAGGGCCTATGACTTTGGGCTCGACAGATTTGTGCCCAGACATTGAGAAACTGGCACCTGAACTTAAGTAACTGGTTATGAATAACAGTTACTATTGTAAATTAATTACATTAATAGCGATTTTCGAAACTGATTAAAAATTTCTTGTTAAATGAAATTTTGATTGTAAACCAAAAAATGACAGCAGTGTAGTACTGACACTGATATCCTTTAAAGTTTTAGAATTTTGTTGACTAAAGTTAAGAAAGTTAAGAAAGTTAAGAAGTTAAGAAAGAGGATTGCAGATTAGCAGTACCAGACTACAAAGAAAGGATATACACAAACAAACTTGGAAATCATGTGACAAGAGAACCTATAATCAAATAGATCACATTTGAATTAACAACAGAAATGCATCAAACATACAGCAAGTTAGAAGTTATAGAGGAGCTGAGTGCCACAGTGACCACTTCCTCGTTGGAGCAAAATTTAAAATAAAACTTAAGAGAGCTTTCTATACTAAATTACAAAGATTACACCCAACATATAACAGAGAAAAACTACAAGAAATTACAGTCAAAGAGAAATTTACAGATGAAATAAAATGTAAACTTGAAACTCTGCAAAACCCTTTGGAGGAAAGCGTTGACCAAACTTGGTTGAACATCAAGAATACAATTCAGTCTACCGCAGAAGAATGTCTCGGTGTGTTAACCACGCATAGAAAGAACAGATGGTTCAATAAAAAATGTGAAGAAGCAGTCATTAGGAAGAAGAATGCCAGACATGTATGGTTAAATGACATCAACAACATCCAAAAGGAAGAGCATTATAGAAATGAATGTAAAGAGGCTACAAAAATAGTCCGACAGCAGAAGCGAGAATATATGAGTAATATAATCAAAGATATGGAAACTAATCACCAGAAAAATGAATCCAGAAAGTTTTATAAAGAACTGAAGTCAATGAAACGAGGGCAGCAACAAAACACATATGGTTTAAAAGACAAAAATTGGAATATGATCAATACCAATGAGGAAATGTGCAACACATGGAAAGAATATTTTGTTGAATTACTGAATTGTGAAGCTCCAAGTAACACTTTCACACAGGAAGAGGTTCTAACATGTGAACCACAAATTGAAGAACCTACATTTGAAGAAATCCTATATGTAATCACACGACTTAAAAACAATAAGGCAACAGGGGCTGATGGAATTGCTGCTGAATTTATAAAGGCAGGTGGCCATGCATTACATCTAAGGCTATTGCTATACGAACTAATAATAAAAATCTGGAGGACAAAAGAATTACCCCATGACTGGAAAGAGTCATTATTGATACCTATCTTTAAGAAAGGAGACAAGTTCCAATGTGAAAATTATAGAGGAATATCACTACTGCCCACAAGCTATAAGATACTATCCGCAGTATTACTAAATAGACTAAAACCATATTCAGAAGACATATTAAGTGACTACCAGGCGGTGTTTTAGACAAAACAGATCAACAATAGATCAGATATTTATCTTACGACAAATAGCCGAGAAAAATTGGGAATATAAAAGAGATCTCCATAACATTTTTGTGGATTTTATGCATGGAAGATACTTATAATATAGTAACACTAGCTGACCCGGCCCGGCTTAACCCAGGCCTTGGCGGGCATCTATCTATCTATCTATCTATCTATCTATCTATCTATCTATCTATCTATCTATCTATCTATCTATCTATCTATCTATCTATCTATCTATCTATCTATCTATCTATCTATCTATCTATCTATCTATCTATCTATCTATCTATCTATCTATCTATCTATCTATCTGTCTGTCTGTCTGTCTGTCTGTCTGTCTGTCTGTCTGTCTGTCTATCTGTCTGTCTGTCTGTCTATCTATCTGTCTGTCTGTCTGTCTGTCTGTCTGTCTGTCTGTCTGCTTGTCTGTCTGTCTGTCTGTCTGACCCGGCCCGGCTTCGCCCAGCTCCTGGTGGGGAGTATCTCATTTAATTCATATAAGTAGTAATATAAGCTCCCGTTCCCGACTATCTGTCTGTCTATCTGTTTGTCTGACCCGGCCCGGCTTCGCCCAGCTCCTGGTGGGGTGCATCTAATTTAATTCATATAAGTAGTCATATAAGTTCCCGTTCCCGACTGTCTGTCTGTCTGTCTGTCTGTCGACCCGGCTGTCTGTCTGTCTGACCCGGCCCGGCTTCACCCAGTCCCTGGTGGAGAGCATCTAATTTAATTCATATAAGTAGTCATATAAGTTCCCGTTCCCGACTGTCTGTCTGTCTGTCTGTCTGTCTGTCTGTCTGTCTGTCTGTCTGTCTGTCTGTCTGTCTGTCTGTCGACCCGGCTGTCTGTCTGTCTATCTATCTGTCTGTCTGCCTGCCTGCCCGTCCGTCTCTCACTCCGTCTATCCCACCCTCTCTATCTATCGGGTCAGATCTATCTATCTATGTATCTATTTATTTATATAGCTATCTATAGCCAGGGGACTTAACCTAAGATATATCAATGCTACTAAAAGTTATGACCCTTTATAGAATATTTCTTATGTTAAGTCATGTAATTACACAATGAAATTTTAGTAAGTAAGTAGCCGATTTTACACTAAGAAACTATTACTGTCGGTTGCACTTGAATGAAAGGAAGACGTGTAGAAAATTTCATCTCAATCGGATGTACCGTTATCGAACTAATCCAATACATCCCCAACCACAAACATACAGTCTCTTTTATATATATATATATATATAGATATAAAGGCAGGAAATCAGACCCTTTCCAAATAACATCTGGCTTGAATCAGGGTGATGCACTATCGCCGCTACTCTTCAATCTGGCTCTAGAGAAAGTAGTAAGGAAGGTAAAGGAGGAATGTGATATTGGAGGAACATCCAAGCTGCTTGGTTATGCAGATGATATAGATATTATAGGGCAAAGTGAACAAAAGACATTGGAAATATTGACTCACTTAAAGGAAAAAGCCCAACAGATGGGGCTGGTTATCAACCAAGATAAGACAGAATATATGGTAATTTCAAGAGACGGAATGGCTAAAAACTCTGGCCACATACAAATAGATAATATGACCATTAAAAGAACGGAAACATACAAATACCTGGGTACAATCTTCAACTGCTCCAACATCATAAGGGAAGAAATACAAACTAGAATCAACTCTGGAAATAAGATATACTATGCACTACAACATCTACTAAAATCAAATGCGCTATCTCGTAACACCAAAATCACAGTATACAAAGCAATGATCAGACCAGTTGTGCTGTATGGTTCTGAAACCTGGAGTACAACGAAAGGAGACGAAGCCTTGTTACAAACCTTTGAGAACAAAATTTTAAGACGCATCTTTGGACCCATTAGGGATACACAACGTGGAGAGTGGAAAAGAAGAAGTAACAAAGACATTTATGATCTGTTTAAGTCCCCGCTAATCACTGGTATCATGAAGGCTAATAGACTACAATGGCTGGGGCATACAGAAAGAATGGAAGATAATAGGGAAACAAAACTCGCTTACACTCAGGAAATAAATGACCGTAGACCCCGAGGTAGACCAAGAAGACGGTGAAGAGATAATACATATACAGACCTACAAGCACTTGGAATCAACGACTGGCAAGAGAAGGTCCACCAGAGAGACGAATGGAGACGGATTGGATATTGCACGACTTTTATAATTTTATAAAGCTGTGGCCCGCTTAACTACCGAAAATAGTAGATATAGCCCTCTGCTTGAAAAGCTTGGGAACCACTGATCCATAACATCTAGTGTGAAGATGAAGGCGGCTGTGATCACTACAACTTTGAGGTGGCTGGCGGGTAGTATAGAGTCACCGGAGCGAAGATAGTGTCTGATTCTAGCTCTGATTGTGTAATGTAGCTAGTTGTAGCATGGGTGGGTACTGAACATTGTCACTTCTCTCTTCCAGGGACTTGCATGGGTATACTATATTATATATGTCTTGTCATGCTGGGGTGGGAGGCCGCGTGCAAGCAGATCTCTTGCGCCAGCAGTGGGGACAATTAAGATGGGCGCACAATCGAGATAGCTTGAAGATTATGAACAACTAGCTGACCCGGCCCGGCTTCGCCCAGGCCCTGGCGGGGATCTGTCTGTCTGTCTGTCTGGCCCGGCCCGGCTTCGCCCAGCTCCTGGTGGGGAGTATCTCATTTATTTAATTCATATAAGTAGTCATATAAGCTCCCGTTCCCGACTATCTGTCTGTCTGTCTATCTGTCTGTCTGACCCGGCCCGGCTTCACCCAGTCCCTGGTGGGGAGCATCTCATTTATTTAATTCATATAAGTAGTCATTTAAGCTTCCGTTCCCGACTATCTGTCTGTCTGTCTATCTGTCTGTCTGTTTGTCTGTCTGTCCGACCCGGTCCGGCTTCACCCAGTCCCTGGTGGGGAGCATCTCATTTATTTAATTCATATAAGTAGTCAAATAAGCTCCCGTTCCCGATCTATCTATCTATCTATCTATCTATCTATCTATCTATCTATCTATCTATCTATCTATCTATCTATCTATCTATCTATCTATCTATCTATCTGTCTATCTGTATATCTGTCTGTCTATCTGTATATCTGTCTGTCTGTCTATCTATCTGTCTGTCTGTCTATCTATCTATCTATCTATCTATCTATCTATCTATCTATCTATCTATCTATCTATCTATCTATCTATCTATCTATCTATCTATCTATCTATCTATCTATCTATCTAATCTATCTATCTAATCTATCTATCTATCTATGTTCGGCCCGTTCCCGTTAAAAATATAGATAGAATAGAAGAATAGATAAATTGATAGTAGAAAATATGATTGGAAGAGATCTATCTAAAGTAAACTTACCAAGATAAGCCAATAAATGGTGGGCGGTGGGTTGACTGCAGAGTACTGCAATCGATATGCAACTAACTTTCTCTCACAAAAAATTACTTTTTTTTTTTAACGAACGAAAATCTTTCGCAGGCCCGTCCTACATTCTGCCCTTCTTCTCTATCTCCTCTCATACATTCTTTCATTCAACATCTCTTATGAAGCAATTCTTTGACAACAAAAGAACAATAAGCATTAACAATTTTTTTTTTTTTGTACTCGACTGAATTATTCTATTAAAATTTTTGTCCGGCCTCTAAAAGGCCAAACCAAAATGTCCAACAAAGAAACAGGTCAACATTTCCACCATGCCCGAAAAAAAGCATTAAAATGCATGAAAAGTAACTAGATATCATTTCATATACCGTTATCATTAAAAGTACAGTTTTAAAAATTAAACATAAACGTAGAATTGAAAAAGTTGATCATAAAATGTAAGTAAATAAAGATTAAACAGATGTTGTATAAAGATTCTATCAGCTTTCTTTTCATTATTGCAAAATATGACTA
Organism: Cepaea hortensis; assembly: GCA_963921405.1. Taxonomy (NCBI): domain Eukaryota; kingdom Metazoa; phylum Mollusca; class Gastropoda; order Stylommatophora; family Helicidae; genus Cepaea; species Cepaea hortensis. The sequence goes on from OY992885.1 coordinate 112,807,772, forward strand.
CGGTATTGAGTGTTTTATTTCTCAAAGAAAACTAACAGATTTTAATGTTAGTTAGTGGTATTATAACTGGGTATACCAGTTTCTTTTTCAAATTCTAGTACTCTCCCTTGTCTACTTCTTCTTCTTCTTCTTCAGCGTTCCGAGCCATTGAGGTTCTTTGCTGCAAATACAATCCGTCTCCACTCGTCTCTCTGGTGGACCTTCTCTTGCCAATCGTTGATTCCAAGTGCTTGTAGGTCTGTACATGTATTATCTCTCCACCGCCTTCTTACTCTCCCTTGTAACAATATTATATGTTTATGTCCCCCTACCAAGCGCAGACTGCTACTGCAACTATAGATTAATCTTAGGCAATTTACATATAAACTTAAAGAAAGTCAAATATACAAATAGAAATTTTGATCTACAGGCACTGAAGAGTGAGGAGATAAAAGATAAATTCAACGTAGAGGTAAAGAACAGATTCGATGCGTTGTCCGATATGGAAATATTATTTCAAGACGTCAGTGACCAATTGGAAATATAAAAGAAATCAGTCAAGAAGCTGCACTAACAACAATGATAATCCCAAAAATAATGATAATAGGACGCAAGAAATGGATGATCGAAGACATCTTAAAACTCATGGAAATAAGAAGAAATAACAAAAATAACAAGGAAATATACGAAGAAATTCACAGGAAAATTAGGAAGCTATGCAAAGAGGCAAAACAAACATGGCTTGAGGAAAATTGCAAGGAAACTGAAAACCAACACAACATCCAGAATACCAAATTAATGCACACAATAATTAATGACATCACTAATAAAAGAACACACACACATCAACAGGTTGCCTAAAAACCAAAGATGGCAAAATCATAATAGTAAAAGATCAGATTTTACATGCGTGGTCAGATTATGTGAAAGAGCTTTATGATGATACAAGAAAAGAACAATATGATCATCAGAATAATAATGAAGGACCATCAATTTTGTTTGTCGGGGTGTTTTTCTTTTAGATATCTAACAATTCGGCAGAGCCGGACTCCCTGGCGAAGAGGTTAACGATTTTCTCCGTAATCCCGTATATCCACGTGTGGGGACATAGCTGCGCGAGATTCGGTAAGGAATCGGGTTGCGTTGGTTATTTACAGGGGTATTAGAGATTGTCGCTCAGTAAGCAATGCAAACTACTCTGCGTAATCTTGTAAAGACATCAACAACAGCGGTAAAATGCTGTTGTTGACAGCGATGTAAATAGGATACGCGAAAAAACAAATCGGCAGAGTGCTTGAACATAAGTGTAGTGATCAATCAAGGCATCACTACCATGTTATTATGATATTTGAAATATTCTCTAAGCAAACGTAATTGCACCAGCATTTAGCAGAGCGAGAGAGAGAGAGAGAGAGAGAGAGAGAGAGAGAGAGAGAGAGAGAGAGAGAGAGAGAGAGAGAGAGAGAGAGAGAGAGAGAGGAAGAGTGGGGGTGGGGGGAGAACTATTTGTAATATTTGTCAACATAAGCCCCATAAGCTTGCACGGCCTTTCGCTATTGCGAAAATAAGTGCATGCAGGACTTGATTGTGCGAGACCAGGTTTAGTCCTACTCACTTCGCCTGTTAATCGTCATCTCTCTCATTCCTATCACCTAGGCCATAGTCACCAGTCAAACCACTCACCTTCTCATTGCTACTTTTTCGTTGAAATACCCGAGGATGACGGTCATTTCAAAAGTTTTACTATGGTCCTCGGCCATGTCTAATTCGTTATATTATTCAAGAAATCCTGGGCATGAAAACGTGAGGCGAAGAAATTCATTGGCATTGAGAATATTTCGTATTTACTGAACCCTTGCCTTCTACAAATCCACATTGTTCTTCTCCAAGTTATATATCCATTGTAATTGATGCCACTATATTTTTTTTCTCTCCACCAGAATGGTTTATGCTGTATTCCTCGGAAGTTATACTGCCCTCTGGTCTCACATGTACCTAATATGTTAATATTCAGTCTTCTCATTTCTTTCTTAATGTTATCAAAGTTTGGGATGGGCGTTATTAATTTTCTTTCTTTTTTTTTTTTTTTTTTATAATCGTTTATTATGTACAAAAGCATTTACAAAAAGCTAATGGCCGACGTTTGGTACAGGAGAGCCTGGCATATGATACCACAACATCTAGCTTAAGAATGGAGGTAGATGCGGTCAGTGCAGCTTTCCGCTGGATGGAGAATACGCTACACACGCACACATCGTGATTGTAACTGACTCAAAAAGCCTGCTGAGGAAGGTGGGGACAGGCAAGCTTCGGGTAGAGCGGCTTGCTTCGCTTCGGAGGTCATGGGTGGCAAGCATCGCCTGGATCTTTTCACCGGGACATGCCGGTGTGCTGGGGAATGAACAGGCGGACAGATTGGCTGCCTCTGCAAAACTTGGTGGAGTATTGATGCATGACAAGGGAGACGTGGTTGCTGCCTTGTGGGAGCACGTGTACACCTCGAAGGAGCAAATGGATCACCATAGTTTGGTAAGAATGAGACAGCGAGGAGTAACGAGGGGATTTGGCTATACCCTCAGAGGAAAAGCGAGACGGACATATAATCAGATTGCTACTGGTACTATTGGTGTTGGAACTCTTCGATGGCTGCTGAGGATAGGTGTCACGAATTTGCAGCCTTTACTTCCCAGAACAATTTTCGGTTCACTTTTGATGGGCCATGTAGAGAATCAACAGAGTTACAAAACTGTTTTCTCTATATTCAAGGCTATATAATCTTGACGTAAGCTTGCAAAGCCTGTAAGTAAACAAACCACCACAGATGGCTTTCTAATTTGGAAGTTAATTTGACACCAGTACCGGTCACCCCCAGAGGTTATCAATCCAGCCAGACTGGAGGGCAGACTCAGGGGACTGAATGGTAATTAAAACCAACTAGGCATGACGCAAGCAAACCTGGTTTACCAACAGAGTTGTAAACTGGCAGCTGACCATGAGAACCTAACTGCTCCTTTGACATGACACCTGATAAGCACAGCTAGGAAACCGCCCAACTGCGATGGCTGACCTCCATCTGGTAGAGACTAGAGGTGCAAGGTGTTAAATCACTGATAAGACTCAGGGGGCTAATAATCGTCAGACCCACAGGTGTGATGGCCAGTTTGCAGTGATAATTGCAATTAACGTCAGGGGGAGATAAGAAGAATTTATGACTGGAATTCCTGGGAGATAAGTGTCTACTGCTAGGCTAGGTATAAAAACCCATGCTAGACCTGTTCCCTTTAGATTAAGTCTGACTTCAGAACAGGTAGGCACCTAGCTCGTTCTGTAGTCATATGTATGATTCTTAGGTTGCTAGATTTCACTAGGAGAATTAATTCTTAGTAACTAGTCAAGTTTTAGATGTATGTACTGATTTTCAGTCTATATCTGATCTAGGTTATTTCAAGAACTATCTTTGGCGTAGGTTACTTGAGTGTTCTTTCTAAGTTCTGTGTTCAATATCATTGTGCTTCATGTATTACTCTTCTGAGAAGTAGAAACTTGTGAAAGGCATATCATTATCTAAGTATACTTTTAGGTGTCTTGGTAGATGCTTGTCATTTCTTTGTACACTATCCTAGTTGCCTTTTTGGTGTGTGCATTTGTTGTACAGAATATAGTCAACTGACTATTTCTTTAATTCTTACCACAGCAGTAACTATGTGGTGACTAAACCGGACAGATCAGCTATATGGCTGGTCTGTGTGGTCACTTCAATTAGACTTGTTGCATATCTCATTTTGTAGGTATACAATATTATTACTCATTAATAATGCCTTATGCTATTATATTGAGTATCATTATATGTCTATCTTGAAGTAATATAATGTATGTATATCGGAGGTTGATATAGTTGAATTGTCATATGCATAATTTGTGTATTTGTTCTGTAGCGTATACGGAATCTATGTTTCCTGGTTGGTTGTAGATAAGGATATTACTTACTTTTTTGCATTATACAATGTAAGAAAGAATAGCCTTATATGCCATTTTGTATTCGTATACCTTAGATTTATTTGAGGTGATTTGTTATATGGTAACTCACTAAGAATAAATTGGTGTTGTGCTATTGTGTTCGCATGGGCACACTGGCCATCGATTGTGTTGGAAACGGAGGTGTAATGGTACAGACATTACCCACAATTGTTATAGGGTATATGGTGCTAAACCTTTTCATCGAATGGTGGACGGTAATTCACGGAAGTCTGGCACAGATACTGGTCACGGCTTGTAAGCCCGGATGATCAGGCATTATTATAATACCATTACCGACCCTGTGAGCTGCTAAACCAACTTTGGACGGAGCGACTGTACGACACAGAATTTCTGTATTAGCGACATGGACATGGGGCGACAGAAATGTAATCATTACAGGCGTGTGAGACAATTGAAAAGCCCGCCCCAGACTAAAGACAGTAGGGAGAAGGAGGATGGTGAACGCATTAGAGCTGGAAGATAAACTTGGCCAGACTGGTCATTGTATATGTGTTTACTAGAATATGTTTTACTTAAGATTGCGCTGATGTAGAACTAGATATAACACGTTCTTGACTTTCTTTCAAGCTCTCACAAGGAGCACCTATGTTATAGATCTCAAGAACGAGTGACGGACTAGGTAGTGTCAGGACTGACAGGATTCGTCAGAATACCGGCAAGCTGTTCTTTTTGTGTCTACTGGAGAGTGGGGATCTGGACCACAGATCCAGATAGATCAAGTTACAAGTTACGTAATGTTTGTCATCAATATCAATATGTATATGATTTCATCATCCTCATATTGACAACCATCATATGTCTAATTTTATGATTAGTAAATAAATGTTGTAGTATTGTAACTCATGGTTCTGTCATTATATTTTTTCCAATTGTGCATACGTGTTGTTGTGTACATTGGTGGGGGTTCACTTAGACACCAAGGAAGGGAGCAGTCAGGGAGAAAAACCTGTACTGAGATAGTCGTCAACACTCTTATATTTAGACTTAAAAATCTATCTTAGCTAACCTTCTCTTTCCCATTCCTTGGCGAATATTCAGCACAGTTAATTTCATTTTGTAACGAGCCACTTGGAGCTGTACGTTGGATATTCATGGGCTTAATCTGTAGTTCAGCCATATAGATTTTGTCCCTAGTCAGTTTCTGACTATTTGGGGTTGCTCGCCAGTGAATAATACTTTCATCTAGGCGGTGGGGCACCCCCACTTCTGACAATAGGGATGGAGCGCTTATGGGAATGCTCCGAATGCTACGATGTCAGTTCCTAAATCAATCAATCAATCAATGTACAAAAGCAGTGTCTTTTTTACATTTGCGAATACACCATATACATTCATACACATGTGACAACATTATATTAGTGGCATGTTGTAACTACCTACATAATTCCTGTTAATGATGATGATTGAGTAATCATTTACTCCCAAGCACACCAAAACATTTAATAGAAACTCTTTCACACTCCAGGTATACTCATTCACACTTAGTTTCGTGTAAAGAAATTCAAAAATATTCCTGAATCACTATGTTTCCGAAAATGATACTCCTGTATGTATCTACACAATTTCCCCACATTAAACCTCCCAGCAAAAATCCCATTTTACTAAGCAAAACGCGAAAGCGGTGAAAATGGTGTCTGGTTGAGAGAGAGAGAGAGAGAGAGAGAGAGAGAGAGAGAGAGAGGGAGGGAGAGAGAGAGAGTGAGAGAGAGAGAGAGAGAGAGAGAGAGAGAGAGACAGAGAGAGCGCGCTATTTGTTCTAATTGAATGAAATTTACAAACATAAATGACATTTCCTCAAAACATATTTATCAACATAAGCCCCATAGACTTCCAAGGTCTTTCGCCGTTAATGTAAGTAAATTTTCTTTAAATTGTGGGTGGCCTTAAGAGGCCAGTAAAAAAATGTTGTTTCCCCACAAAGGGGAACCACTAACATGATGTCATATACCGTTAACATTAAAAGTACAGTTTTAAAAATTAAACATAAACATAGAATAGAAAAAGTTGATCTTAAAATGTAAGTAAATAAAGATTAAACAGATGGTGTATAAAGATTTTAACAACTTTCTTTTCATGATTGCAAAGAATGACTACTGTATTGAGTGTTTTATTTCTCAAAGAAAAATAAAAGATGTGATGTTAGTTAGTGGTATTATAGCTAGGTATACCAGTTTCTTTTTCAAATTCTAGTACTCTCCCTTGTAACAATATTATATGTTTATGTCCCCCTACCAAGCGCAGACTGCTACTGCAACTATAGATTAATCTTAGGCAATTTACATATAAACTTAAAGAAAGTCAAATATACAAATAGAAATTTTGATCTACAGGCACTGAAGAGTGAGGAGATAAAAGATAAATTCAACGTAGAGGTAAAGAACAGATTCGATGCATTGTCCGATATGGAAATATTATTTCAAGACGTCAGTGACCAATTGGAAATATAAAAGAAATCAGTCAAGAAGCTGCACTAACAACAATGATAATCCCAAAAATAATGATAATAGGAGGCGAGAAAAGGATGATCGAAGACATCTTAAAACTCATGGAAATAAGAAGAAATAACAAAAATAACAAGGAAATATACGAAGAAATTCACAGGAAAATTAGGAAGCTATGCAAAGAGGCAAAAGATACATGGCTTGAGGAAAATTGCAAGGAAACTGTCATGAGATCACCGTGGATTAACCAGATGATGATAATACAGACAGTCTGATCCACGGCGTGTTTTCAAGGCCACACTTGTTTTTAACCGGTACAGAAAAAACAGTCGGTGTTCGCAGCTGCAACTTGTTTACTTCTAGTCGGCAAGATAGTAACGGTCGGGAGACCTTGAGAAGTTTCCGATATCAAAACGAATTGGCGGCTTTTTGTTGAGACCCGAATTCAAGGAATGCAGAAACGCGAGCTTGTTTTGGGTGTCAAAACAAGGAAAGACAACTCTGACTTTGATTAAACACAAGGGAGATAAGATTCTGGAAATAGTTTGTGCCCCTTGAGAATCTGGTGTGAACATCAAAGGAACGTCACGTGAACAATTCAAGGCGTTTGCACACCCAAAAAAAAAAAAACGATTTGGTGACAGCTAGTGTAACTCAGACAGTTGATTTAGGCAGAAGTGCTTTGGCACTGCAGTTATGGATTTTAATAACATATAACGTGTGCGGGATTCATTAGATTAATTTTACACGTGCCTGTCATGGCAAACTTAGATGTGATTGAGAAGAACTGCGGTGTTGCCTAAGGTAGTTCATATTGTATAATTAGTCCTAATTAATTTAGGCAGTAGCATGGTTGAAACTAGCTAGAGTAGTGAAGTGATGATTAGCTCTGTTAGTTGAAAATAGAGTAGTGAAGTGTTGATAAGCTCTACTAGTTGAGAATTGAGTAATGGGGGATAATTGGGATCTTCCAGTGGGGTGCTCTGTATGTTTTTGTTTTTCTTGTCTTGGCCTGATAAAAACCTATGTGTTGAGCTCATCTGTCCCTGACAGAGTGGTTCACTGTATTTTTCTGAGCGAGGCCGATGGCCCACGATCATCTAAAAAGGATCAGTGACGGGGAGGCTCTCACCAGTTGCGTTATATATTTTACAGGTTCCCTCTGGTTGGGATGAAGAACACAGAACCATTGAAACTTCAGATCCCGGATAATTTTTGGTGCAGGAAGATTGACCAGGAACTTTCTAACTGGGCCTATGCTAGAAGAAGTTGATAAACATTGCTCGGTGGAGCTGAATAGTATAAGTATCCCACAGGATAAATACTGAGAACATTACTAAGAAGATTTCACACTACCTGTGGACAGCAACATAGTAATGGGTTTTGATTCTCATACCATTCGTGAATATCCCAGTGGTGATGGATGTTCAGTCCACTTATTACTAGAACAGTAGGGATTGATTTTCACATTACATGAAACCAAAACATTAGAGAGTGTTTGTTCCACGTATCAAGGAAATCATTAAGAATAACATTAAGACGTTATCTAGAAAATTAAAAGATCTATTTGAGTCTAGATACAATGTCTGTTTTAAGAGAGAAAACTGTAGAACATTTCGCAAGAAGAAAAAAAAAAAACGTCATTTCATGGGACAGTGTTCCATTTTTCACTGGGAAGGAATTGTGTGGTCTCAGTTTCTATAAACTATTAGGAACAGTTTTTTTTTAAGGAACAAAAATAGTATCATTCCCGGACTGTAGATTTGAATGGGAATCATACCTCATGGTTATCAAAGCTCCTGGAGGAGGACATGTCTGGCGGGAGAGACGCGGCATTTGGTGAGGTCCATTGTGCTGATTCTTGTGATGTCGTGTAATCCTTGCCATGATGAGTGGACTCTGATCATGAGCTTTGTAGTCTGACCTCTACATTTACATTAGAATACACAACACACATTTTCTTCGCATACACGTCTCACGTACATTACACTTTTCTTTTAATAAATTAATCTTTATTAATTTTTAGAAGCAAGAGTTGTTTAATATTTTGCGTTGGGGAAGAATGAGAGGGGGCATAGTACGACAGTGATAGAGGGAGGAAAAGGTGCCCATGAACCGAAGGAGTGTGTTGGACGGAAGCTAGTGGATTCTCTAGGATATTGAAAAGGGGTAAAATATAATGTGGGTGTTGACTCCATCACACCAGGGACGACAATTTAAAGTAAGACACTACAGTATTGGGGGCTCGTAAACGTGATCTTTGGACAGCGGGATCTCTCGGAAAAAAAGGGGGAGGGATCTTTTGATACGGGAATTCTCGACACGGGATCCTTAGTTATAGGACAGAGATATCATATTAGAGAATCCAACTAGAGTGAATGTGGATAGGGGTTAAGACACATATCTTACCTGTTCACACTTCACACGTCTGCATAGGTCTGTGGTCCTGATTCTACTCTTGTCAATGAGTGATTGTGTTGTGGTGTGCTGTGTTTGGTAAATATATAGATTTATAGTACTTGTTCATGTATCTATATATTAGTTTGCAGTTAAATTGTACTCAACCTGCTAGCTTACCTCTCTGAAAAATGGCCACTCCTAAACTAACCACGGCAGAACTAAGGGCAAAGGGGGAAGAAATGGGTTTGTCGGGTTCTGCACTAACCGATTACATACAGGAGGTGGAGAGAGAGTTTCGTCAAGCAGAAAGGGATAATCGAAAGGCCGAGCTGGAATTGAGAAAGATGGAGTTAGAAACTAAGAGAATAGAGGCTGAGCAAGCCACTAGAAGGATGGAACTGGAAGCTGAGCAGGCATCTAGGAAACTAGAAGCTGAACAGGCAGCTAAGAAATTAGAAGCTGAGCAGGCAGCTAAGAAACTAGAAGCTTAGCAGGCAGCTAGGAAACTTGAAGCTGGACAGGCAGCTAAGCAACTAGAAGCTAAGCAGGCAGCTAGGAAACTTGAAGCTGAGCAGGCAACTAAGAAAATGGAAGCTGAGCAAGCGGCTAAGAATCTTGAGGCGGAGCAGGCTGCTAAGAGATTGAAAGCTGAACAAGAAGCTCAGAAAAGGGAGCACGAGTACCGAATGCGGGAACTCGAGCTTAAGAGGCAATCTGGTGGAGAAATTGAGGGAGCAGTTGGAGGCTCCTCTCTCCCTGGCTCAACCCCAGCAGGTGGGCATAGTTATTATGCTATGAAGCTCCCTCTAGCGATCTACGAGGAGGACAAAGAGAAGATTGACCAGTACCTTCAACGCTTCGAGGCCATGTCCGTTGCTATGGGTATGGAGCGTAACAAATTGAATCTCAAGCTATCCCAGGGATTACGCGGGACCGGATACGAGGTTTATTCTCGCCTGCCACCAGGACATGAGAACAATTATGACGAATTGAAGACGGCTCAGCTGAAACGATTCGAGGTTACGTCACATACCTACAGGAAAAAATTTCGAGCAGCGAAACGAGAACCGGGGGAGTTGTTTGCCGCCTACAGTTTGCGTCTAAAATCCTATCTCCATAAGTGGATGGATTTGGCTGGGTTCGCACATGACTATGAGAGTCTGGAAGAGCTCATGGTGGTCGACTAGCTGAAGAAGCAAATGTCGAAACCTCTCAGGACGTTCCTGGGAGAACAATGAGCGGAACGTATTGACCTCTTGTCAAAATTAGCAGAACGGTTCATCGAGGTACATGGGGAGGCAGGGGAAAACCTTTCCACCAACACCAAAAGTCAGGAGAAACATGACAAGAAGAAAGCCAGAAACGCAGGAACCAAAAAGGGGGAACCTTATGTGCAAAAATCAGAGGATAGTTCAGAGAAGACGAAGGAGGGAAGCAAGAGCACTTCAAGTTCTACACCAAAACGACCGTGGTCGGAGAAATGGTGTTCAATTTGTAAGTCACCCTCTCACAATACGAGGGACTGCAAATCGAAGGCTAAGAGCCCTCACTTCGCAGTATGTCAAGTGACTTCCAAGGAGGTTGTCACGGAAAATGCCAAGGTCAACAAGGAAGTTCGCCACCAGGAGAGCTACTCAAGTCCGGCACTAGAAAATCTAGGACAGGGAAATGGTGCAACCAATGCAAGTCAAACACGCACAATGCTATTGACTGCAGAGGAAAGTCAGGAGACTCTAAATTCGTCGTGTGCCCCGGGAAACCTAAGGTGGAGCCCACTGAACAGGTCGAGGCCGAGGAAGAGACTCCAGACCAGGAAAAACCACATGTAGTGGAATTGGTAGAGGTTAACGGTCGTCAAGTGGAGTGTTTGTACGACACAGGACTGGACGGGGAGACCGTGATTTCTGCGGATCTGGTACATCCAGAACAATTCACAGGTGAGACCATGGAGATACAGCCTGCACAGAGGAGTGCTGTGGCCATGAAGTTGCCCATTGCTAGAGTGGAGATTCGGTCAAGGTATGTCACCGGTGTCATATATTTTTGAAGGGAGTGGGAGATCACTGTAGTTCATGCCCCATCTCTAACAAAAGAAGTAGAGCCCCATCCTCTTCTATCTTCAATAACCCCAGAATATGAACCTTGAGTTATCTGCAGGCCTCGTTCTATTAAGTATGTCTAGGAGATATAGATTATGGCCCTGGTGAGAATGGTAATTACTAACTGGGAATCTGCCCCTTCTCCAATGATTCTGATAGCTCTGGAGCCCCCTTATTGGTTATCAAATCTGAGGAAAGTCTGGAGAATTTTCTCAGCCTGATTTAGATGAAGAAAACATGGATGTTGAGCAGTTGATAGATCTAGAGTCTTCTATCCCCCATTTTTAGTAAGTCATTATGAGTTAATTTATTTTTAAACAATCAAACACATAATCAATCACATTAGATTCTGACAACATGATGTACAAAGAAGTTGTTGACTCACAGATAGGTTTGAACTGATAAATTAACAGAAGGTCAATTCATGTTAATCATTTATTGACTGGGCCTGAGCCTTCTGGCCAATACATACATCTCTATTGTGATTTACACAAGATATTAGAAAAGTTGCATATTGGACCAGTTACACACAGACCATCAATAAACAAGCATCAATACATGAGATGTCAACAAGTGTGAAAACATATTAAACATTTTGATGTTGCACATGTTAAGTGTGATGGTAATTCAACAATTAACTATCAGTTTCCTGAAATTTGGGTGTGGTGTGTACCAATGAGAAAAGTAACCTGGTGACTGGAAGATTAGGTAAGCCAGGGTCCATTGACTGATGGATCCACTTCAGGTATGCCCGTATAGCTCCACTGAAGGCCTCCCCATGCTCTGCTCATGGCCAAGTCATCCTCCATCTCACTTGTGGTTCATCTCTCTCTCTCGGCCTCCCTCTTTCAGGTCTGATTTAGGTGGTTAGTTTGCTGATGTGTTGGGTGGTTGTTGGTATGTAGCCACCAAGATCACTGATGAATATTCACATAAATATATACAATCTTCCCAATACAATAATAAGAAGTAGGTCGGAAGAATCTAAATTCCTGAAGTAGGAACTAGTCCACCTCCCCTCCTTTTCTCTCTAAGCTAGTGTTGGGTTAATTTGGGGTGGTCAGAGTTTATCACACGGTGTACGCCTTGTCTCAGTTGGTACCTGCTGTATGTAAGTTCTCATTTGACCTGGGGTCAGTGAACGTGTACAGTAAGACAGTGACAAGAGTGAGAATATGTCAAGATGCATGTAAATAAATGACATACATTTATAACATTTCTTCCACTAAATGGTGTTTATAATATGTATAAATAATTATCTGTGTTTTCCCAATTAACCAACTTCTTCTTCTTCTTCTTCTTCTTCTTCTTCTTCTTCTTCTTCTTCTTCTTCTTCTTCTTCTTCTTCTTCTTCTTCTTCTTCTTCTGTGTCTAATAACTCTCTCCCATTATCTGTTGTTGTTGTGATGTTGAGTGTTGGGTTGTGTGGTGATGAGTGGTGCTGAGTGGTGTTGTGTTTTAAGTTATGTTGAGTAATGAGTTTAGTTCACTGCGCGTGATGGTGTTCCGCGAAGCACAACTTTCTCATGTAATGCAGTTCATGTGTGCCCTTATCTAATTAAAATTTGACATAAATATAAATATTTATTCCGTCAAACTCTATTGATTCAATAGATGAAGGAGAAAGGAAAGATTGATTTCTCTTTCAGCTTTCTAGATTGTAAATAGGCATAGATAAGTCTGTTTTTAGAACAAGGCACTTATTCTAGTACACGAACTGTCATTTCAGCTGTAGGTAGTGATAGCATCTTTTATCAGTGTTTCTGGTGAAATGCACAAGATTGCTTTAGAATCATCACTCCTCACAGTTGTTTAGAATAGAATGTAGTAGTATAATGCACTTCTTAAAGTTAATAATTATCTCTAAGAATATCAGAGATTGCAATCGAAGAGAGTATTGGAGAGTCATTTTGCCCGGGAACGGCTCTGCGTCGTTAGAATCTAGTCGAGCATTTTTATATTTCAGAGGTTTTAATTAATAATAATACATTTCAATTGACATTACAAACACGGTTTACCATTACTTGATACTTGATACATCGGGTTCTTAGTCTAATCTCGGGACTAACAAGCTCACCTGGAATTCAGACATTCTGCCTCCTCTATTTGAAAATTTGGTCACACAATTTTTGACATCTGTTCGCCAGGCATGTTTTTGCAAGAGTGCGCTGCTTATCATAATCTATACCGGCGTTGGCGCGAAAGCCGTGTCACGTGTCTGTTTCGTCCAATGGTCTTCCGAGCTTTGTCTGATGCAATCTTTCTAAGAATCCACGTCATCTGTCACTTATGCAGTTCCAGTTTCGATGTTAAGTTTTAAGTCCTAGTCTCCGTTTGCGGTTGTGAAGTCAATTTCTTTTAATGTTGTTTCCTCTTTTTGCGGCAGGCGTTGGTAAATGAATAATGGTTGTTAGCGTTATGCTACAACCGGCACAATCAAGGCCGCTGTATTGACCAATCCCATTTTTCCAGTAATCCTTGGTTGCCGGTATGTCTTTCTGGGAATGCCAAGGGAGCCAATCCATATGGGAGCAATACAGACTCTCTCTCAGACGAGAACAGAAGAGGCAGAAGCAATTGTGACCAACCCACTGCCGGGGGAGCTACGAACTGCCCAGAGTGAGGATGCTACTTTACGTCCTTGCTACAAAAAGCTGCAGAGAAGTGCTGATCCATCAGGACGGGCGCAGTACTACATGAAGAATAGGATACTCTATAGGAGAGCAGGAAGGGGAGACAACCTATACGGTCAGTTGGTCGTCCCGAAAGCTCACCGGTCCCAGATTCTTCATATGGGGCATACCATCTCCTTTAGTGGACATATGGGTATTGCCGCCAACATGCAGCGAATTTCCTGCCATTACTATTGGCCGGGAATGACAGATGATGTTCGTCGGTATGTGAAGTCATGCCCTGAGTGCCAGAGGGTGGCACCGAAACACTGGACAGCACCGGTGGTCTTGGGTGAGATGCCCATCATGAACTCTTCTTTCGAGAGGGTAGCCATCGATATCGTGGGTCCACTTCCCAGGACTAGGAAGACCACGATTGACTCGAAACGAGTGGCGGACGCACTGATGGAGGCCTATGCCAGATTAGGCTTCCCTGATCAAATTCTGACGGACAATGGGTCCCAGTTTTGTGGAAAACTCATGGAGGAGGTATTTAGGGTGTTTCACTCTAACCACATACATACCAGCCCTTATTACCCTCAAGCCAATGGACAAGTAGAGCGTTTCAACGGCACGTTGATGACAATGCTCAGGAAACTGGCACAGGAAAAACCTGATAGGTGGGATGAATATATCCCAGCAGCACTCTTTGCATATCGGGAAGTTCCTCATGGCTCAACAGGACTACCACCCGCTACGTTGCTGTTTGGTCGTCCAATCAAAGGACCGTTATAAGCCATGTTGAGGAGTTGGACTGAAGAGGGGACGTCAGAAGAAGTGATCACTTCCTATAAATACGTGGAGGAACTGAAAGAAAAACTCCACAAGGGATGGACTCTGGCGAATCAAAACTTGAAAAAGGCCAGAAAAAGACATGCGGCTTACTACAACCGTAGGTCTAAAGACAGATCTATAGAGGTGGGAGACAAAGTCTTGTTGCTACTCCCAACGGGAAACAACAAACTGGAGATAGGTTGGCAAGGACCATTTCCCGTGGAAAGGGTGATATCCAGAACCAACTATCAGATCCGGATCCGGGGAAAGTCGAAGATTTTCCATATCAATCTCTTGCGGAAATACGAAGAGAGACCCGGAGACAAGGCAGCTCACCTCATGGCAATGGCAGTTGCAGTGGAGACTGAAGTGGGAACCAACGAGGGCAGGGAATATCCCTTGGTACACCAGGAAACCTATAGGGATGTGCAGGTGAACCCTGATCTGATCTCCCAGGAGAGGGAAAAGATAACCCAGGTTCTCAAGTCTCATAAGGAGATACTGACTGATAAACCAGGATGAACGAGGTTGGTGGAGTTCGAGATGACTTTGACCACACAGGAGCCTGTTCGCCAAATGGTTTACCCAGTCCCATTCTCTAAAGAAAAGGCCCTGGAGGAGGAAATACAGAAACTGTTGGAGGACGACGTGATTGCACCATCCACATCCCCATACAACGCGGGGGTAGTTTTGTTACGCAACCCAAGTGGAGAACACCGGTTGTGTATAGATTACCGACTTCTGAACAGTCATACACAATTTCAAGTGGAACCTTTGCCGAATCCAACTCAGTTATTCGCTAGGCTCCATAAGGCTCGGTACTTTTCAAAGGTAGATCTGAGTCGGGGGTACTATCAGATACCAGTCAAACCGGAGATTCGACCACTGTTGGCTTTCAGTACACCCAGTGGACACTACGAATCCAAGGTCATACCCTTTGGACTCAGCAATGCACCTAGTGTGTTTACACTCATGATGAGGACTTTACTGGATACTTTACAGGATCCGGCCATCATCTCATTCATGGATGATATTCTGATTTCCAGTGACAGCTTGGATGACCACTTGCAATCCTTGGAGAGAGTGTTTAATAGACTCGGGGAAGCAGGGCTTACCGCTCGCCCAACCAAGTGCATGATTAGTTACCAGACTCTGGAGTTTCTAGGTCACACCATCACTCCAGGACACATTGTCCCAGAAGAAAAGAACCTGGAGAAAATCAGAAATGCACCAAGGCCAAAAACGAAGAAGGGTGTGCGATCTTTTCTCTCGTTGTGTGGGTTCTACCAAAAATTTATCCCACATTTCACTGAAATGGGAGTTCCATTGACGGAAACCTTGAAAAAGGGATTCCCGGACCAAATCATTTGGACACCAGAATGTGAGACTGCCTATAGTCAGTTAAAGGAGGCCTTGGTCAGCAAACCTGTATTACAGCTCCCTGACCTTTCCAAACCATTTGTGTTGAGAACGGATGCGAGTGGGATTGGGGCAGCTTTGTTACAGGAAGAAAAAGACGATGCTTCGGTTTTGAAACCTGTGGCATACGCAAGTAAGAAACTTCTCCGGGTTGAGAGGAATTGTTCGACCGTCGAGAGAGAGTGCTTGTCTCTCGTATGGGCCGTGCAAAAATTCCAGCCCTATTTGTATGGAGTTAAGTTTCGGGTCCAGTCGGATCATCAGCCCCTGATGTTCCTGGCTACTTCTCAGAAGCTCAACGCCCGTTTGATGCGGTGGTCGTTGTTACTTCAACCCTACAATTTCATAGTGGAGTATATTCCTGAAAAGGAAAATGTTGGAGCAGACTTCTTGTCAAGACACCCAGCTCCTGAAGAAGAGGAATGAATCATCTGGATTGAACTCACGGTGGAAAAGAGTGAGATGGACTACTCTCTTAAGAGGGGGCCTATGTCATGAGATCACCGTGGATTAACCAGATGATGATAATACAGACAGTCTGATCCACGGCGTGTTTTCAAGGCCACACTTGTTTTTAACCGGTACAGAAAAAACAGTCGGTGTTCGCAGCTGCAACTTGTTTACTTCTAGTCGGCGAGATAGTAACGGTCGGGAGACCTTGAGAAGTTTCCGATATCAAAACGAATTGGCGGCTTTTTGTTGAGACCCGAATTCAAGGAATGCAGAAACGCGAGCTTGTTTTGGGTGTCAAAACAAGGAAAGACAACTCTGACATTGATTAAACACAAGGGAGATAAGATTCTGGAAATAGTTTGTGCCCCTTGAGAATCTGGTGTGAACATCAATGGAACGTCACGTGAACAATTCAAGGCGTTTGCACAAAAAAAAAAAAAAAAAACGATTTGGTGACAGCTAGTGTAACTCAGACAGTTGATTTAGGCAGAAGTGCTTTGGCACTGCAGTTATGGATTTTAATAACATCTAACGTGTGCGGGATTCATTAGATTAATTTTACACGTGCCTGTCAAGGCAAACTTAGATGTGATTGAGAAGAACTGCGGTGTTGCCTAAGGTAGTTCATATTGTATAATTAGTCCTAATTAATTTAGGCAGTAGCATGGTTGAAACTAGCTAGAGTAGTGAAGTGATTATTAGCTCTGTTAGTTAAAAATAGAGTAGTGAAGTGTTGATAAGCTCTACTAGTTGAGAATTGAGTAATGGGGGATAATTGGGATCTTCCAGTGGGTTGCTCCCTGGTGGGGGAGTTTCGCACTCTGTATGTTGTTTTTTTTCCTTGTCTTGGCCTGATGAAAACCTATGTGTTGTGCTCATCTGTCCCTGACAGAGTGGTTCACTGTATTTTTCTGAGCGAGGCCGCTGGCCCACGATCATCTAATAAGGATCATTGACGGGGAGGCTCTCACCAGTTGTGTTATATATTTTACAGGTTCCCTCTGGTTGGGATGAAGAACACAGAACCATTGAAACTTCAGATCCCGGATAATTTTTGGTGCAGGAAGATTGACCAGCAACTTTCTCACTGGGCCTATGCTAGAAGAAGTTGATAAACATTGCTCGGTGGAGCTGAATAGTATAAGTATCCCACAGGATAAATACTGAGAACATTACTAAGAAGATTTCACACTACCTGTGGACAGCAACATAGTAATGGGTTTTGATTCTCATACCATTCGTGAATATCCCAGTGGTGATGGATGTTCAGTCCACTTAGTACTAGAACAGTAGGGATTGATTTTCACATTACATGAAACCAAAACATTAGAGAGTGTTTGTTCCACGTATCAAGGAAATCATAACATTAAGACGTTATCTAGAAAATTAAAAGATATATTTGAGTCTAGATACAATGACTGTTTTAAGAGTGAAAACTGTAGAACATTTCGCAAGAAGAAAAAAAAAACGTCATTTCATGGGACAGTGTTCCATTTTTCACTGGGCAGGATTTGTGTGGTCTCAGTTTCTATAAACTATTAGGAACAGTTTTGTTTAGGAACAAAAATAGTATCATTCCCGGACTGTAGATTTGAATGGGAATCAGACCTCGTGGTTATCAAAGCTCCTGGAGGAGGACATGTCTGGCGGGAGAGACGCGGCATTTGGTGAGGTCCATTGTGCTGATTCTTGTGATGTCGTGTAATCCTTGCCATGATGAGTGGACTCTGATCATGAGCTTTGTAGTCTGACCTCTACATTTACATTAGAATACACAACACACATTTTCTTCGCATACACGTCTCACGTACATTACACTTTTCTTTTAATAAATTAATCTTTATTAATTTTTAGAAGCAAGAGTTGTTGAATATGTTGCGTTGGGGAAGAATGAGAGGGGGCATAGTACGACAGTGATAGAGGGAGGAAAAGGTGTCCATGAACCGAAGGAGTGTGTTGGACGGAAGCTAGTGGACTCTCCAGGATATTGAAAAGGGGTAAAATATAATGGGGTGTTGACTCCCCTCACTCCAGGGACGACACTTTAAAGTAAGACACGACAGAAACTGAAAACCAACACAACATCCAGAATACCAAATTAATGCACACAATAATTAATGACATCACTAACAAAAGAACACACACACATCAACAGGTTGCCTAAAAACCAAAGATGGCAAAATCATAATAGAAAAAGATCAGATTTTACATGCGTGGTCAGATTATGTGAAAGACCTTTATGATGGTACAAGAAAACAACAATATGATCATCAGAATAATAATGAAGGACCATCAATTTTGTTTGTCCGGGTGGTTTTCTTTTAGATATCTAACAATTCGGCAGATCCGGACTCCCTGGCGAAGAGGTTAACGATTTTCTCCGTAATCCCGTATATCCACGTGTGGGGACATAGCTGCGCGAGATTCGGTAAGGAATCGGGTTGCGTTGGTTATTTACAGGGGTATTAGAGATTGTCGCTCAGTAAGCAATGCAAACTACTCTGCGTAATCTTGCAAAGACATCAACAACAGCGGTAAAATGCTGTTGTTGACAGCGATGTAAATAGGATATGCGAAAAAACAAATCGGCAGAGTGCTTGAACATAAGTATAGTGATCAATCAAGGCATCACTATCATGTTATTATGATATTTGAAATATTCTCTAAGCAAACCTAATTGCACCAGCATTTAGCAGAGAGAGAGAGAGAGAGAGAGAGAGAGAGAGAGAGAGAGAGAGAGAGAGGAAGGGAGAAAGAGAGAAAGAGAGAGAGAGAGAGAGAGAGAGAGAGAGAGAGAGAGAGAGAGAGAGAGAGGAAGAGTGGGGGTGGGGGGAGAACTATTTGTAATATTTGTCAACATAAGCCCCATAAGCTTGCACGGCCTTTCGCTATTGCGAAAATAAGTGCATGCAGGACTTGATTGTGCGAGACCAGGTTTAGTCCTACTCACTTCGCCTGTTAATCGTCATCTCTCTCATTCTTATCACTTAGGCCATAGTCACCAGTCCAACCACTCACCTTCTCATTGCTACTTTTTCGTTGAAATACACGAGGATGACGGTCATTTCAAAATTTTTACTCTGGTCCTCGGCCATGTCTAATTCGTTACATCATTCAAGAAGCCCTGGGCATGAAAACGTGAGGCGAAGAAATTCATTGGCATTGAGAATATTTCGCATTTACTGAACCCTTGCCTTCTACAAATCCACATTGTTCTTCTCCTAGTTATATATCCATTGTAATTGATGCCCCTATATTTTTTTTTCTCTCCACCAGAATGGTTTATGCTGTATTCCTCGGAAGTTATACTGCCCTCTGGTCTCACATGTACCTAATATGTTAATATTCAGTCTTCTCATTTCTTTCTTAATGTTATCAAAGTTTTTGATGGGCGTTATTAATTTTCTTTCTTTTTTTTTTTTTTTAAAATAATCGTTTATTATGTACAAAAGCATTTACAAAAAGCTAATGGCCGACGTTTGGTACAGGAGAGCCTGGCATATGATACCACAACATCTAGCTTAAGAATGAAGGTAGAGGCGGTCAGTGCAGCTTTCCGCTGGATGGAGAATACGATACACACGCACACATCGTGATTGTAACTGACTCAAAAAGCCTGCTGAGGAAGGTGAGGACAGGCAAGCTTCGGGTAGAGCGGCTTGCTATGCTTCGGAGGTCACGAGTGGCAAGCATCGCCTGGATCTTTTCTCCGGGGCATGCCGGTGTGCTGGGGAATGAACAGGCGAACAGATTGGCTGGCTCTGCAAAACTTGGTGGAGTATTGATGCATGACAAGGGAGACGTGGTTGCTGCCTTGTGGGAGCACGTGTACACCTCGGAGGAGCAAATGGATCACCATAGTTTGGTAAGAATAAGACAGCGAGGAGTGACGAGGGGATCTGGCTATACCCTCAGAGGAAAAGCGAGACGGACATATAATCAGATTGCTACTGGTACTATTGGTGTTGGAACTCTTCGCTGGCTGCTGAGGATAGGGATGGAGCGCTTATGGGAATGCTCCGAATGCTATGATGTCGGCTCCTAAATCAATAAATCAATAAATCAATCAATCAATCAATCAATCAATGTACAAAAGCAGTGTCTTTTTTACATTTACGAATACACCATATACATTCATACACATGTGACAACATTATATTCGTGGCATGTTGTAATACATAATTCCTGTTAATGATGATGGTTGAGTAATCATTTACTCCCAAGCACACCAAAACATTTAATAGAAACTCTTTCACACTCCAGGTATACTCATTCACACTTAGTTTCGTGTAAAGAAATTCAAAAATATTCCGGAATCACTATGTTTCCGAAAATGATACTCTTGTATGTATCTACACAATTTCCCCACATTAAACCTCGCAGCAAAAATCCCATTTTACTAAGCAAAACGCGAAAGCTGTGAAAATGGTGCCTGCTTGAGAGAGAGAGAGAGAGAGAGAGAGAGAGAGAGAGAGAGAGAGAGAGAGAGAGAGAGAGAGAGAGAGAGAGAGAGAGAGAGCTATTTGTTCGAATTGAATGAAATTTACAAACATAAATGGCATTTCCTCTAAACATATTTATCAACATAAACCCCATAGACTTCCAAGGTCTTTCGCCATTAATGTAAGTAAATTTTCTTTAAATTTTGGTGGCCTTGAGAGGCCAGTAAAAAAAAATGTTGTGTTTCCCCACAAAGGGGAACCAATAGATGGATATTGTTCAACCATTAACATTGAAAGTACAGTTTTAAAAATTAAACATAAACGTAGAATTGAAAAAGTTGATCATAAAATGTAAGTAAATAAAGATTAAACAGATTTTGTATAAAGATTTTAATAGCTTTCTTTTCATGATTGCAAAGAATGACTACGGTATTGAGTGTTTTATTTCTCAAAGAAAAATAAAAGATTTTAATGTTAGTTAGTGGTATTATAACTGGGTATACCAGTTTCTTTTTCAAATTCTAGTACTCTCCCTTGTAACAATATTAGATGTGTATGTCCCGCTACCAAGCGCAGACTACTACTGCAACTATAGATTAATCTTAGGCAATTTACATATAAACTTAAAGAAAGTCAAATATACAAATAGAAACGCAAAATTTGATCGACAGGCACTGAAGAGTGAGGAGATAAAAGATAAATTCAACGTAGAGGTAAAGAACAGATTCGATGCATTGTCCGATATGGAAATATTATTTCAAGACGTCAGTGACCAATTGGAAATATAAAAGAAATCAGTCAAGAAGCTGCACTAACAACAATGATAATCCCAAAAATAAAGATAATAGGGTACAAGAAATGGATGATCGAAGCCATCTTAAAACTCATGGAAATAGAAGAAATAACAAAAATAACAAGGAAATATACGAAGAAATTCACAGGAAAATTAGAAAGCTATGCAAAGAGGCAAATGAAACATGGCTCGAGGAAAATTGCAAGGAAACTGAAAACCAACACAACATCCAGAATACCAAATTAATTTATTTTTTTTTCCGCGTTTTCATCCTGTTTCAGGATATTGCGGTCAACACCAGCATCTTTCAGCTGTATGTTGATTCCTAGGCTAGATTACGCTCATCAGCACGCCACGACTTTCTGAGCGACCGGCTCCATACTCTCATAAGTCACTTTTGCGATTCGAACCACTGCTAATTCTCGTCGTGTCACGTGACGAGAGTATTCGGGGTTAGCGGAGAAAGCTGCTAACCCCTCGGCCATGGAGCCGGCTACCAAATTAATGCACACAAGAATAATGACATCACTAACAAAAGAACACACACACATCAACAGGTTGCCTAAAAACCAAAGATGGCAAAATCATAATAGTAAAAGATCAGATTTTACATGCGTGGTCAGATTATGTGAAAGACCTTTATGATGATACAAGAAAAGAACAATATGATCATCAGAATAATAATGAAGGACCATCAATTTTGTTTGTCGGGGTGTTTTTCTTTTAGATATCTAACAATTCCACAGAGCTGGGCTCCCTGGCAAAGTGGTCAACGATTTTCTCCGTAATCCCGTATATCCACGTGTAGGGACATAGCTGGGCGAGATTCGGTAAGGAATCGGGTTGCGTTGGTTACTTACAGGGGTATCTGAGATTGTCGCTCAGTAAGCAATGCAAAATACTCTGCGTAATTAGGCGACTTTTTATTTCTTTTTTCCAACGTTTATTTCATACAAAGCAATGTATATTTACAAGGTGTGTTTCTTTGTTTGTGTATATCACAGAGCGTTGCCGTTTGTTAGTGTTATGTGTCACATGCGTTAATAAAACAAATACATGCATATACAGTTATGATAATATAACATTTATGGCATAGTGCATGTAAACACACATTCCTCGTTTCATTCCCATCTCCACAAGTGGAATGCATGTTAAACCTGTCCATCTCTCTCTCTCTCTCTCTCTCTCTCTCTCTCTCTCTCTCTCTCTCTCTCTCTCACACACACACACACACACACACACACATACACACACACACACACACACACACATCCAGTCTTGATCTATCTCTTGCTTTCTGTAGATAATAGTAGGCCCCTACATGGATTTCCGTGGTCTTTACATTTTCATTATATTTAAATTGTGGCTTCCCAATTTATTTATTTTAATTATTTTTTTTTTTTGGGGGGGGGGGGGATTTCCATATGCATATATTCATATAAATACATGTATATCAACACAAAGCCATAATTATATTTACATAAATACCTACACGAATTCACCCATACATGGTTTTTTTTTTTTTTTTTAAATTCGCATATCCTTTTACATGACATCGCTGTCAAATGCAGCATCTTTCAGCTGTCTGTTGATTTCTTGGCAAGATTACGCTCAGTAGTTTCATACATGGCTACCCATATATAAATACCATACATGTTAGCCTTTTGTATTCTACAACAATGTTTATATTCGTGCTGGGGAATCGTGTTGAATTTAGGCAAAGGGCAAATCGCTGAACGCAAAAATTGCCTAGTGACCACCAGCCATAAGAGGTCTTACAGCGGACACGCAGCCAGTTTTCACAAAGCCTTTTCGTGCCTAGGCCAGAGGAGCTATATCAATCAATCAATCAATCATATGCCATGCCGGAAAGCGTGGGCGGTCATGACTCGCCATTTCACTCGATCACCAGTGTCATGGATCATCTCAGTGTTCCTGTCCCGTTCATGCCATGTGGCCAAGCCATCCAGGTATTTTCCTCTCGGTCTTCCTCTTGGTCTGTTCCCTTCGATCTTGCCAGTTGTCACCAAGTTCTCCAATCCATTTCTTCTCATAACATGTCCAAAAAATTTTGACTGTCTACGTCTAATCTCTCTAATCAGCTTACGATGTTCATTTGTCTCCTGTAGTACTTGGTCATTGGTTTTTCTGTCTGTCCATGGTATTCTTTGCATTTTCCTCAGAAACCACATTTCTGCAGCCATCAGATGTTTTTCAGCTTGACTGCTCATTGTCCAAGTTTCACATCCATACAAAAGAACAGGCTCTATGTATCCCCTCGACACTCTTTTTCTCGTTTCAATTGACATCTTTTTATTGGTCAGAATGTTTTTCATCTTGCTAAAGGCTACTTTCGCCATGGCGATTCTTGTTCTAATCTCTTCAAGGCATCTCCCATCAGATGTTATGACTGTTCCAAGATAATTGTACCGATTCACTTGTTGAAGAATATTTCCATTTACTTGTATATTACATTGTGGCACTTCTTTCTTCCTAGTGACGACCATAATCTGAGTCTTTTTACAATTTAATTCTAACCCCAGTTGCTCACTGTGTACAACAACCGCATCTACTAATTGTTGCAGGTCCTGCGCATTGTCTGCAATTAATACTTTATCATCTGCATATCTAATGTTATTGATGTTTCTTCCACCAATGCTGATTCCATTTATATCCTCTACATTTCTGAAAATATTTTCACTGTATAGGGAAAAAAGATCTGGAGACATCACACACCCCTGCCTAACACCTCTCTTAATTGGCTGATACTGTCCCACTTCATTATCAATCCTTATTGCAGTTTGTTGTTTCCAATATATGTTTTTTATAAGTCTAATGTCTTTCCCATCAATTTGTAGATCTGCAAGCATATCCACCATGTTGACATGTCTAACTCTATCAAAAGCCTTTGTATAGTCAATAAAGCAAAGATGTATATCTTTGTTTACTTCTATAGCACGTTCAATAACTGTTCGCAGCATATACACAACATTTACTGTACCCTTTCCTTCTACAAACCCGCATTGTTCTTCCCCTAGTTCAGGTTGTATCTTCTTCCTCATTCTTTGCATGATAATTCTTAGCAAAATCTTTGTGATGTGACTCATTATACTAATTGTTCTATGTTGATCACATTCCAAGGTTCCTGATTTCTTTGGGATTGCAATAAATACAGAGTTACATAATTTATGAGGTATATCTCCTGTATCATATAATGTGTTCAGCAGTCTGGTGACTTGCTCTAGTCCAAATTCTTCTAAAGCTTTAATCATTTCTGTTGTGATGTTATCTGCACCGGGGGCCTTGCCAGCTTTCATATGCTTAAGAACATTTCGAACCTCCATCTCCAAAATTGGCGGTCCTTCATTATTAAATCTAATATCATACTGTTCATCTCTGTTATCATCATAAAGGTGTTTCACATAATCTGTCCATACATGTAGAATCTGGTCTTTTTCTATTATGATTTTGCCATCTTCAGTTTTTAGACACCCTGTTGATGTACTTGTTCTTTTATTAGTAAGTTCCTGAATTCTGTTGTGCACTAATTTGGTATTTTGACTGTTGTGTTGGTTTTCAATTTCTAAGCACTTTTCCTCAAGCCATGCTTCTTTTGCCTCCTCACATAATATTCTGACTTGTCTGTGAATTTCTTCATATTTGACAGAATTATTTTTGTTGAGTCTTCTTGTTTCCATGAGGTGTAAAATTTCTTCAGTCATCCATTTCTTACGACCCACCTTCTTTAATTTTGGAATAGTTGTTTCTGCAGCCACATTGATTGAATTCTTCAACGTTTCCCATTGATCATCCACCTCCTGGAATAGGATCTCTAGATCAGACAAAATTTCAAATCTGTTCTGTACTTCTATGTTGAATTTGTTTTGTATTTCCTTATCATTACTCAATGTACACAAATCATATCTAGTGTTTCCTGTTATATACTTGACTTTCTTCAGCTTTATCCTCAATGTTCCTGTGAGTAATCTGTGGTCACTATAACAATCAGCACTGGGAACTGTTTTTGCTACTGTTAGCGCGTTTCTAAATCTTCTGCTAATGAGAATGTAGTCAATCTGGTTTCTAATCCTGCTATCAGGACTCCTCCATGTCCATAATATTCTATGCATAAAATTTGGTGGAACTGCGGTAAAGCTGTGAAAGTTTAAACAATATATAATGACACAAAGTAGTGCAATTTTACATAACAGAGTTACGACACATACAGAACGTTGCGGCGGTTAGCCTTCATCAGCAAACAAACACATTCACAAACACAACATACAGTCAAGGAGAACTCCTGTGACTACATTAGAAGGTGATGTCAGGACGAGAGGAACAAATGCATGGGAAAATGGAAGCAATGAAGAGGAAACGAGAATTGACAAAATGTTAATTGAAAAGAATGTTAGTCGAAGAAAATGTTTAATAGAAAAACTGTTTATAGAGAAAAAAAAAACTGTATACTCACCTCACGTACGGACCTGTGAATGTTTACGGAAATCTCAGGTGTATTTTTATAACGGTGCTGGGTGTTACGGTACAGTGAGCACATAGAAAGAAGGGGGCGGGGTAGGAGGCGTGTAAAATTGACCACGACCCCATTGTGTTATTGGTCTGGGTGGACTGGTGTGTAGGAACACGCGTACTTACATAGACACACTTCAACTGACAAAATGCTAGTGTATGTGGACATGCAAGAAGAGAGAGAGAGAGAGAGAGAGAGAGAGAGAGAGAGAGAGAGAGAGCCAGAGAGAGAGAGACAGAGAGAGACAGAGAGAGAGACAGAGAGAGGAAAAGTGCCTGCGACCTACCACATGGGGTATATTGTAACCTACGAAATAGTCAGTATGGTTGCTAGTCATACAACGCGCTTCAGGAGCCCCTCGCCCAGTTCTAGAGTTGTTGGGGTTGTGTAAGATCCAACCACTGGCAATGCACGTGAAGAAGGTATGCACAGAGAAGCCAGATGTAAGAGGAGAGAGAGAGGGAGAGAGAGAGTGAGAGAGAGAGCGCGAAAGGGGGGAGAGAGGGGGAGAGAGAGGGAGAGAGAGGGAGAAGAGAGAGGATGAGAGGGAGGGAGAGAGAGAGGGAGAGAGAGAGAGGGAGAGAGATAGAGAGAAAGGGAGAGAGAGAGTTTTCCTCTCTCTCTCTCTCTCTCTCTCTCTCTCTTCTCTCTCTCTCTCCTTACATCTTGCTTCTCTGTGCCTACCTACTTCACTTGTATTACCAGTGGTTGGATCTCACACAGCCCCATCAACTCGTACACTGGACGAGTGGCTCCTGAAGTGTGCTTTGTAACCATCAACCATACTGACTATTTCATAGGGGACAGTACGAGGGAAACGTCGTACGTGTAGACTTACGCGCCCCGCATGCCTCATGTGGTATATCACAGGCACTTCTCTCTCTCTCTCTCTCTCTCTCTCTCTCTCGCTATCTCTCTCTTTCTCTCTTCTCTCTCTCTCTCTCTCTCTCTCTCTCTCTCTCTCTCTCTCTCTCCTTACATCTTGCTTCTCTGTGCCCACCCACTTCACTTGTATTACCAGTGGTTATATCTCACACAGCCCTAACAACTCAAACACTGGGCGAGAGGCTCCTGAAGTGTACTGTGCAATAATCAACCATACTGACTATTTCATAGGGTACAGTATGAGGGAAACGTCGTACACGTAGACCGACGCGCCCCACACGCCTCATGTGGTATATCACAGGCACTTTTCCTCTCTCTCTCTCTCTTTCTCTTTCTCTCTCGCTCTCTCCCTCTCTCTCTCGCTCTCCCCTCTCTCGCTCTCTCTCCTCCTCTCTCACTCCCTCTCTCTCTCGCTCTCTCTCTCCCTCTCTCACTCCCTCTCGCGCTTTCTGTCCCTCCCTTGATCTCTCTCTTGCCCTCCCCCTCTCTCGCTCTCACCCTCCCTCACTCTCTCTCTCCCTCTCTCTCCCTCTCTCTCCCTCCCCCTCTCCCTCCCTCTCTCTCTCCCTCTCTCTCTTCCTCTCCCCCTCTCTCTCTCCCTTTCTCTCTATCTCTCTCCCCCTCTCTCTCTCCCTCTCTCTCTCCCTCCCTCTCACCCTCTCTCTCCCTCTCTCTCCCTCTCTCTCCCCCTCTCTCCCCCCTTTCGCGCGCTCTCTCTCACTCTCTCTCTCCCTCTCTCTCTCCTCTTACATCTGGCTTCTCTGTGCATACCTTCTTCACGTGCATTGCCAGTGGTTGGATCTTACACAACCCCAACAACTCTAGAACTGGGCGAGGGGCTCCTGAAGCGCGTTGTATGACTAGCAACCATACTGACTATTTCGTAGGTTACAATATACCCCATGTGGTAGGTCGCAGGCACTTTTCCTCTCTCTGTCTCTCTCTGTCTCTCTCTGTCTCTCTCTGTCTCTCTCTGTCTCTCTCTCGCTCTCCTCTCTCTCTCTCTCTCTCTCTCTCTCTCTCTCTCTCTCTCTCTCTCTCTCTCTCTCCCTCTCTCTCTTCTTGCATGTCCACATACACTAGCATTTTGTCAGTTGAAGTGTGTCTATGTAAGTACGCGTGTTCCTACACACCAGTCCACCCAGACCAATAACACAATGGGGTCGTGGTCAATTTTACACGCCTCCTACCACGCCCCCTTCTTTCTATGTGCTTACTGTACCGTAACACCCAGCACCGTTATAAAAATACACCTGAGATTTCCGTAAACATTCACAGGTCCGTACGTGAGGTGAGTATACAGTTTTTTTTTTTTTCTCTATAAACAGTTTTTCTATTAAACATTTTCTTCGACTAACATTCTTTTCAATTAACATTCTGTCAATTCTCGTTTCCTCTTCATTGCTTCCATTTTCCCATGCATTTGTTCCTCTCGTCCTGACATCACCATAATATTCTAGGGTGTTGCTTAAACCAGGTGTTTCCTACAATCATTTCCTGTTCTTTTGCCCACTCTACGAGTCTGTATCCTCTTTCATTTCTCTATCCTAAGCCATAGTTTCGTACTGTGTATTTATCCCCTTGATTTCCTACTTTTGCATTGAAGTCCCCTATTATGATGTTTATTTCTGAATTTTTACATTTCTTTAAGGCAGACTCTATGTCATTATAAAATTCTTCTACACTATCTTCACTGGATTCTCCTGTTGGGGCATATACTTGAATAATATTTATGCTAAAAGGTCTGCCGCTTAATTTAACTAGTAGAACTCTGTCCGACACGGCCCAATATCCTTGAACAGATTTTGATGTTTTCCGGTCCAACATAGGCCCTAATTGCCACTCCCCTATGACGATCTTCACCTCCAGAATAAATAATCTTGAAATTTGCATCTATCTTGATGCCTGCTCCTGTCCATCTCGTTTCGCACATACCTCTAATATTAATTTTTTCCCTTTCAATTTCTAGTTTTATGTTCTCTAATTTTTCGTCGTCGTTTAACGTCCTAGCGTTCCAAGTTGCTAATTTTAACGTCTCTGTCCTTGTCTTGCGATGACCAGTCTTTAAGCGAATCATGATGTACTAGGCACTTTTAAAGAGGTAGTTTGCCGTTGCTTTCCTCTATGGCAGTGACCTTACTGGTCGGAGACCGCAGCCATTGACTCAAGAAGAGCTCCTCTGCCTGCCGTCGTGAAACTCGAGGCCATGACCAACCAATATCTGTCGGCTGCCCTCAAAATTTCATCCACCACCTGCCTTCTTTTGAAAACTTCCAATCAAAGAACACAAAATAACATCACATAATCCACAGGAAAACACTATTCACAGGAAATCCATAGGAAATCACACGAAATCCAAAGGAAAACACTAAATAGCGTCCCTCCGAAAAGTAACGCCTCATTTTGTCGCCACCTTAGACCGGAAACTTCTCTCTCTCTCTCTCTCTCTCTCTCTCTCTCTCTCTCTCTCTCTCTCTATATATATATATATATATATATATATATATATATATATATATATATATATATATATCTTTAAAGTTGTTGGGGGGGGGGAGGGGTGGATTTGTGATTCAAGGCACGCTGGGGAAGAATTGCGGTGTGTACTATCTGCGCTCTCCAATGCTTGCTACCACCTAGTGAGAAGTGCTCCCAAGTATTAACAAAATAAGCCACACACAGGGCTCGCGAGACGCACACACAATCTAAAATTTCCCACAGCAGGGGTTGTAGATTTTGTGCCCTGCAGCAGAAACCAAATATCGTCTGTCAAGACGATCGGGTGTAAAACATCTTATATGTTTTTGATATTATTAATTTTTTTTTTTTTTTTTAAATTAACAATAATGGCATTTTTTTCTAATTGCAAGAGTAAATGAAATTAAGGAAATGTACACATTTCAGTCAGGAAAAATATAGCTAATTTGTATTTGAACATTAGTAAAATTAAGGTTCTGTTGTATGTAAGGGAGTTGAACCTTGCCTTGATTCTGCAAGTCCAAACTAATTTTCTGTATTCCGCTAGTGTTTGAAGTAGTTTTGTGTGTGTGTCTTCGGATGTTTTAGGAAGAGTGTTAAGAAAGATTGCCTTGTAAATGTCTGTTTGTTTGCCTGTGTAGACAAAGAGTTTATAAATCTTTGAAAACAATACAACAATCTATATATAGAATAATAGCAATGTTATTAAAAGTTATGCCCCTTGAAATATTTTTTCTTATGTTAAGTCCCCTCGCTATATAGAAATGATCATGTAAATTTAAATATTAAATTTTAGTAAGTAAATAGCTGATTGTACACTAAAAAACTATGACATTTGGTTGCACGGGAATGAAAAGGAAACATGTAGAAAATTTCATCTCAATCGGATGGACCGTTCGCGAACGCATAAAGAACGTCTGATTTCTCTGTCGCACTCCGTGGCGATGAGATTGCGGACGCGATTCGTAATGCCGCCTACCCGCGTTCGAAACACAGCGGCGACCGATTTGGCAGCAGACCGCGTTGGTTTGGGAGCCGGTCGTTCAGAAAGCAATGACAAACTACTGAACGTAAAAAACTCGCCAAGACATCAACAACGGCAGTAAAATTCTGGTGTAGACTGCAATGTCCTGTAAAGGAAATGCAACTTTAAAAAA
This sequence comes from Cepaea hortensis, assembly GCA_963921405.1. Classification (NCBI taxonomy): domain Eukaryota; kingdom Metazoa; phylum Mollusca; class Gastropoda; order Stylommatophora; family Helicidae; genus Cepaea; species Cepaea hortensis. Next base: position 112,838,330 of record OY992885.1, read on the forward strand.
AAAAGCAGTGTGATTATGTGTGCGTCTGGTCTTTCCTCGGCGTCCTGAGTGTCGGCCAGATCACCTGACCACTGCCTGCAGCGCCGTTCTCTCCAAGCGGCAATGATCTATCTGGTCTTCTGTACAATACTCATGATCACAAAGGGACCTGGCCACATCTGCCTTATGAACCAATGCCCCACCAAGGGGTGCAGAACCAGCCTATCTGTCCGGCTGTTCGTTTCACACCACACCAGCATTTGGATTTAAATAATTAGCTGAATAATCTTACGTGTTTACGACTAGAACATTCAGTAACTACACCTTACTACATTTGCTGAGGGAGACGAAAATATATGAATGAATTTGTTTGGAGTTTTATAATATAGACTCCTAAAACCAAGAACCAAGGTTTTATTCTGTTGCAATCCCACTCCTAGTTTTTAATGATTGTATTGATTAATGCCAAGATGGCGACCTCCGGCCAGAGAGCCTTCGCTCAGAAACTTAGCAAGTAAGCTTGTTCAATTAATTCACGCCAAATACGCTTGCCCGGCACAACATTAGCAGGCTAGATGTGAATTCTTGTGAACTGGATATACAGTGAAGCAAACCAAACGTGTTCTTCTCGATTTGCAAGCTTAATCATTCACGCACAACTTCACTTCCTCCTTTGTTAGTTTGTTGTTTTATTTTTATTTTTTATCTATGGACTTATTAAACGAACGTCGACTTCTTGTTCAGAAAGCAAACTACCGAACGTAAAGTTGTCCAGTAATTACAAACAGCCAGTAAAGGCTGGGGTTGATTGCATCGTCCTGTAAAAGAACATGCACTATTATTTGATTCTAGTTTTATAACTTAAATTTACTTTAGCAATCTTCCCGTTCTGTCACTCATTCATACTCATACTATGAGTCATGAGAGGGACGACAAACTGGGTTCCTGTCAACGCCGGTCAATTGTGTCTTCACAAGATCTAAGCATTGCAGGAGTCGTTGTTTACAGACATAGTTACATACTATTTAGACCACTGGACAAGGAACAGATGAAGAGGAATGAACAAGAAAACAAGCATACTACTTCTGCAGGGTGCAGCTTATGAAAGTGAAGTTATAGAAAATATCCTATCATTAGAAATGTTATTAGTTGTATCATCTCTAGTGTCCTGCCATTTAATTGTCTAATATGCCATCTCAAGTGGCACAGGCCTACACCTTTCTCCGCATTATCTGCCACTGTCAGCTTGATGGGTTAACCACTGGTCACTCCCATGCCACTCTATCAGTTTGATACGTTCAACAACTTATCTTCTGGCCACTCAGTCAGCTTGATAAGCTCAACAACTTATCATATTCTGTCCACTCTATCAACTTGATAAGTTAACCATTGATTGTCTTCTGTCCACTTTGATCAGTTAACCATTGATTGTCTTCTGTCCTTTCTGTCAACTTGATAAGTTAACCATTGATCATCTACTGTCTCCTCCAGTGGTTCTCAACCTTTTTTGGCCCATGCCCCCCCCCCTTTCACCATATGTTCAGATCATCATTCCTCCCCTTTTGTATTTTCTCCCTATAAATCCCCCCCCCCCCCCCCCCCCCCCCTTCCTTACACAGTATACGTAAAAATGGAAGCTAAATTTAATAACACATACAAGAACAAGTCTAGACGTCTACATAAAACGTGATTTGTGGGTCTACTTATGGTATAAAAGGAAGTTCAGGAGGGCGAGAAGTACAAAACCGTAAAGTACAGAGAGAAAAAATCAATATTAAGTAGTCAGTTCTTGTATTAATGCAATCTTGAAATAATCTTAATTCCCTTCAAAACCCTAAAATTCCCCCCTAGGGGGAATTCCCCACTGGTTTAGAACCACTGGTCTACTCTATCAACTAAATAAGTTAACCATTGATCATCTAGTGTCCACTCTATCAACTTGATAAATTAACCATTGATCATCTAGTGTCCACTCTATCAACTTGATAAATTAACCATTGATCATCTACTGTCCACTATATCAACTAAATAAGTTAACCATTGATCATCTAGTGTCCACTCTATCAACTTGATAAATTAACCATTGATCATCTATTGTCCACTCTATCAACTAAATAAATTAACCATTGATCATCTAGTGTCCACTCTATCAACTTGATAAATTAACCATTGATCATCTACTGTCCACTCTATCAACTTGATAAATTAACCACTGATCATCTAGTGTCCACTCTATCAACTTGATAAATTAACCATTGACCATCTAGTGTCCACTTTATCAACTTGATAAATTAACCATTGATCATCTACTGTCCACTCTATCAACTAAATAAGTTAACCATTGATCATCTAGTGTCCACTCTATCAACTTGATAAATTAACCATTGATCATCTACTGTCCACTCTATCAACTTGATAAATTAACCATTGATCATCTAGTGTCCACTCTATCAACTTGATAAATTAACCATTGATCATCTAGTGTCCACTCTATCAACTTGATAAATTAACCATTGATCATCTTGTGTCCACTCTATCAACTTGATAAATTAACCATTGATCATCTAGTGTCCACTCTATCAACTTGATAAATTAACCATTGATCATCTACTGTCCACTCTATCAACTAAATAAGTTAACCATTGATCATCTAGTGTCCACTCTATCAACTTGATAAATTAACCATTTATCATCTACTGTCCACTCTATCAACTTGATAAATTAACCATTGATCATCTAGTGTCCACTCTATCAACTTGATAAATTAACCATTGATCATCTACTGTCCACTCTATCAACTAAATAAGTTAACCATTGATCATCTAGTGTCCACTCTATCAACTTGATAAATTAACCATTGATCATCTAGTGTCCACTCTATCAAGTTGATAAATTAACCATTGATCATCTAGTGTCCACTCTATCAACTTGATAAATTAACCATTGATCATCTAGTGTCCACTCTATCAACTTGATAAATTAACCATTGATCATCTACTGTCCACTATATCAACTAAATAAGTTAACCATTGATCATCTAGTGTCCACTCTATCAACTTGATAAATTAACCATTGATCATCTACTGTCCACTCTATCAACTTGATAAATTAACCATTGATCATCTAGTGTCCACTCTATCAACTTGATAAATTAACCATTGATCATCTACTGTCCACTCTATCAACTAAATAAGTTAACCATTGATCATCTAGTGTCCACTCTATCAACTTGATAAATTAACCATTGATCATCTATTGTCCACTCTATCAACTAAATAAGTTAACCATTGATCATCTAGTGTCCACTTTATCAACTTGATAAATTAACCATTGATCATCTACTTTTAGGTATTAGGCCTTCACATATTCTGGACCCTGACAATATGAAGTGGGGTGATCAGTTTCTTTCCTCACTGCCTTTCCACCCTAGGCAATTCTGAAAACTACCTGGTAACCATTTTATGGGGGATTGGTTGATCCCACAGCTGTGTTGGTGGCAATACATTATCCTTTGCCATCGCAACCTGGACCTTTGCTTTAGTAAGCAGGTGTACTAGCCACTATGCCACACTGACTCAAACATCTTCACAAAGAAATATTTAGTGATTTTTCACAATCACAATGTGACTTTCACACACACACACAACACAACAACCTAGTGATTTCCTGTGTTTTGGGAACAGAGTGCGGTCTACATTAGTTTAACCAGTAAATACAGAATCGTTTTGTTTCACTTAAGGTCTGTTGTGTATATGGTGGTAGCCCTATGTGTCAGTGCTGCAGTGGCAAGCCTGGAGGTCCTGGGTTCAGATCCTCTTTGAAGCGTGTACAAATTGACCTAGTCTCCCAGGTCGACCCATCCTGGCAGAACATGTTTGGGGTAATCAATTCTGCTGCTGTGGTACTGGCCACGTCACCCACTGGGTGCAGATTGGTCTATACAAATAGGGTCCTGCACCGTGCCCAATGCACCCACCCAGGGCAGGTACAAGGCTCCTGTAATTACAGTTAATGTGTCTTGGAGTAGTTTCCTGCTATGGGCCAGTAATGAGATAGCACCATCATACTTTCTAGGCCTGGATGCGCAGAGAAATAGTTGGCCAGTCTCTCCCTCACTTTACAGGTGATGAGCCCGGGCACTGAAGCCTAGTCCGAGTATGCTCATCACATTATCAGCGCAGTTCCTTGCTGACTCTGCTAATGCGCCCACAGAAGGATCCTTGACGTTATCTATATTTTATAGCCCAGTCGGCATGCGGTGGGTGGTGTGGTCAGTCGGCATGCGGTGGCTGGTGTGGTCAGTTGGCACTCAATGGTTGGTGTGGTCAGTCAGCATGCAATGGTTGGTGTGGTCAGTCGGCATGCAGTGGTTGGTGTGGTCAGTCGGCACGCAGTGGGTGGTGTGGTCAGTGACATATCAGTGCCTTTACATCCCAGGACACTGCCTGGCACCAACTTTAGACTGGCTTGAGCTGACAGCTTGGGTCAATTTAAACAATCCGGTGGGGATTCGCAGACATGACCACTGGGCCGACTGACAGGATTGTTAGCTGCTATGCCATGATGGCTGCGGATCTTTAGTGTGCTCACAGTTACATCCTGTGTGAGAATTTGTACATGTGTGTGTGAGTGTAACTATGCCATCATGGCTCTGGATCTTTAGTGTGCTCACAGTTACATCCTGTGTGAGAATTTGTACATGTGTGTGTGAGTGTAATTATGCCATCATGGCTGTGGATCTTTAGTGTGCTCACAGTTACATCCTGTGTGAGAATTTGTACATGTGTGTGTGAGTGTAACTATGCCATCATGGCTGCGGATCTTTAGTGTGCTCACAGTTACATCCTGTGTGAGAATTTGTACATATGTGTGTGTGAGTGTAACTATGCCATCATGGCTGTGGATCTTTAGTGTGCTCACAGTTACATCCTGTGTGAGAATTTGTACATGTGTGTGTGAGTGTAACTATGCCATCATGGCTCTGGATCTTTAGTGTGCTCACAGTTACATCCTGTGTGAGAATTTGTACATGTGTGTGTGAGTGTAATTATGCCATCATGGCTGTGGATCTTTAGTGTGCTCACAGTTACATCCTGTGTGAGAATTTGTACATGTGTGTGTGAGTGTAACTATGCCATCATGGCTGTGGATCTTTAGTGTGCTCACAGTTACATCCTGTGTGAGAATTTGTACATATGTGTGTGTGAGTGTAACTATGCCATCATGGCTGTGGATCTTTAGTGTGCTCACAGTTACATCCTGTGTGAGAATTTGTACATGTGTGTGTGAGTGTAATTATGCCATCATGGCTGTGGATCTTTAGTGTGCTCACAGTTACATCCTGTGTGAGAATTTGTACATGTGTGTGTGAGTGTAACTATGCCATCATGGCTGTGGATCTTTAGTGTGCTCACAGTTACATCCTGTGTGAGAATTTGTACATGTGTGTGTGAGTGTAATTATGCCATCATGGCTGTGGATCTTTAGTGTGCTCACAGTTACATCCTGTGTGAGAATTTGTACATGTGTGTGTGTGAGTGTAACTATGCCATCATGGCTGTGGATCTTTAGTGTGCTCACAGTTACATCCTGTGTGAGAATTTGTACATGTGTGTGTGAGTGTAACTATGCCATCATGGCTGTGGATCTTTAGTGTGCTCACAGTTACATCCTGTGTAAGAATTTCTACATGTGTGTGTGAGTGTAACTATGCCATCATGGCTGCGGATCTTTAGTGTGCTCACAGTTACATCCTGTGTGAGAATTTGTACATGTGTGTGTGTGAGTGTAACTATGCCATCATGGCTGTGGATCTTTAGTGTGCTCACAGTTACATCATGTGTGAGAATTTGTACATGTGTGTGTGAGTGTAACTATGCCATCATGGCTCTGGATCTTTAGTGTGCTCACAGTTACATCCTGTGTGAGAATTTGTACATGTGTGTGTGAGTGTAACTATGCCATCATGGCTGTGGATCTTTAGTGTGCTCACAGTTACATCCTGCATGACAATTTGTACATGTATGTGTGAATGTAACTACAAAGCTGACATGATACAAACTGTGACTTTCTTGTTCGTCTCACCATTACTAGGCAAGGTGCTGCAGAAGTCAGACGTCAGGTGTCCTCGTCAGTTTGTTCTAGTCAGGATCTCAGCAGAAGTGCCAGTGTGCAGTCAATCTCCTACCATTCACAACATACCCAGGTGACATTTGTTCCGTATTTATTATGTGTTTGAACTTAATTTGAATTCACTTTCTTATATGCTGACCTATATAAATTTCTTGTTCAAACAGATCTCTTAGTTTTTGAGCCTATTTTCTTTATATGACTGAATCCTTTAATTTCTTCGCGCTGAATTTGTTATTTATCAAGTTGACTAGATATTTCCATGTGGAGTGGTTACATATCTGCCTTTAGTCCTGTATGTGTGTGGTTCTTACCAACTTATGGTATTTTGACCAAGGCCGTAGGTTCACAGTCTTCCTGGACAGGTATCAGACAACTACAGATTTAAAAATGTGTTTAAAGATGCTCAAGTTTGGATTTAAGTGTGGTTTCCCCAAGGAGAGGATGGCTCTATTGTGTTGACATCTGATGTTCAGCATCTCCACCTTACGACATATACTGAGAGAGGTGGAGCATCTTTGGGTTTGCCCAGAGTGCTGTCAGTTTTTCATTACCCAGACTTAATGTAATTTACGAGGAAAAGTCATTATATAACAGGAATTTTATTGTACGCACATGAGAGAGTATGGATGTCAGAGACCTAGTCATTATGTAACACATTCGCATGATTTATTGTAAGTCTGCGTTAAGCCTCAGACAGGCAAATCATCTTACCAATCTACTGTACTCTAACATCGACTGTTACAACACCGCAATCCATTTATTGGCAATAAATATAGCCCGTGAGATATATGATATATATTTTACAATATGTCAACTCTGTACACAAGCAGGGTTATTCGGACACTCTCACTCCCATTTCTCACCGTCAATCTATTATATTAGGGTTGTCAAGCAACTGTTCGCTCTCACATTTATGTCACTCTTACACTTCACAATGTCACTCTACAGTTCCAATGTCCAATAACCGGAAAACACGTCTTGTTCCATCCGATGTCAAACACACTCTGTCCAGTCCTTTCCTTTCCCCTGCGTCTTGCCATTCCATACTCCCCTTTTCACGGGTCCCTTCCTGAGACCTGTTCACTACTCTGTCCCATTTAATCCTTAGTTCTTGTCTACCCTTGTCTGTCCTTGAACTCATTTTAGTCTAAATATTGAGCACAGCCCACCACTGGCAATGCTGATCGTATTCTGATATGAACCTAAGGCCTATCCACGTCAATGTGGAAGCACTAGACTCGAGTTTCGCTCTCGTTTGAGCTCATCGGTAGTGCATATCCTTGACCAGACCCGGAAACAAACCCCAGATCACTGGCGTGTGAAGCGGGTGTGTAACTACGCGGCACACGCTGGACATGGCCAAATTATCATAACAGAATATCACAACGTCACCCATCTTAGGCTGTAGCTCAAGATTTGCCCGATCGCCATGAGTGACGTCCGTCAATTGATGTGGACCCGAACGATCAGGTCTTCTCACTGGCAAAGCACACCAGGCCGCCTAAAGTCCAGCGAGCAATAATCAAATTGATTTATTTGGTTGTTTCGGGATTTGAGATTTAAATATTGAGCACAACCCACTACTGGCAACGCTGATCCTATTCTGGTATGAACCTATGGCCTATCCACGTCAATGTGGAAGCACTAGACTCGAGTTTTGCTCTTGTTTGAGCTCGTCAGTAGTGCATATCCTTGACTGGACCCGGAAACAAACCCCGGATCGCTGGCGTGTGAAGCGGGTGTGTAACCACACGGCACACGCTGGACATGGCCAAATTATCATAACAGAATATCACAACGTCACCCATTGTAGGCTGTAGCTCAAGCCTAGAAACCCCCACCCACCCACTGGTTCGCACTATTATAGCAAAGTTATTTGTAAAATTCCTGTTACTTAATAACTTCTTGTCATTAAGTAATTACTAGTATTCACCGCCACTGATGTTTAGTGTCCTCGTTACAGATGTTATTTTATCCTGCCAGGTGCCACTGAATGATGCCCCAGAGCCTGTGGATTATGAGGACTTTATCCTACACAACCAGTGTATGGTGGAGAGAGATCCGTACAGAGATCTCATTCTATACCCAGAAAATGACATCCAGGTGCACAAAATCCCTAAAGCGTGTCGTACCACAGAACCAAATTTGCCAGAGCCAGGGTGAGTACAATACTTAGAACACTGTGTTCTCTTGTCATGCACTCACTTTGGGAGGTGAGTTCATGTCTCCTGGATCCTTCAGGACATTGGTCTGGAGTCTGTTAACAATAAAACACCTAAATTCTTTGGAGCAAAATGACCAGCCTAATGCCTGGCTGAATCCGAGTCAATCTGTGTGTGCTGTGCTGAGCCATGACCTGGCTACATCCTGATGTGTTTCTCCACAGATGTGAAGTTTCTGTACTGTTCCTGCACACGCGGCTAGTTTTTGATCTTGTAGAGGGGAAGGACAGCTCTGTGGAAATGATGCTTCAGCACTGGAGTGGGCAAATTGTCTCTACACCAACCTCACTTCAATAGACGCAAGCTTTTTTTTTCAAAACTCAGATAAACTGGATCCAACGCATCAGACTTAAGATTTAAAAATCAGAGTCGCCTAGTGAATTTTCAACCAACCGACCGACCTACCGACCAACCGACCGACGTACCGACCGACCGACCGACCGACCAACCAACCAACCAACCAACCAGCCAGCCAGCCAGCCAACCAACCAACCAACTAACCAACCAACCAACCAGTCTCCTAGAAAAATGACTGACACTACCCACAGGATCTCTGGATCCGAGTCTACACAGATGGGTCAGCACAAAATGCTGTTCGAAATGGAGGAGCGGGAGTGTACATAGAATACCCAAATAATACCAGGGACACAGCTAGAGTACCGACAGGAAAGTACTGCCATAACTGCGATGCTGAAATTGAGCCAATCAAGATAGCAACAGAGAAATTACTAAATACCAGCAATGGTACACAACCTGTGGTGCTATTGACAGATGCAAAATCAGTACTCGAGGCGCTCCTGTCTGGGAAATTGCCAGTACTAAGGACACTACTTTCTGAACTTAGCAGTCAGCATAAGGTCACCGTACAGTGGATACCATCCCACTGTGGAGTACCCGGAAACGACAGAGCTGATCAATTGGCTAAGGAAGGAGCCAAAGAAGAACAGCCTGATGTGCCCGTTACATACCAACAAAAGAAAAGAATGATCAAATCAGTCAGAAAGCCACCAAAACCTGCTCAAGATGACTACCACGTTATGGATAGACCAGAACAAGTCATTATTCTGCGCCTCAGAACAGGGCACAATAGATTACGCAACCACATGTATACAAAATTCAAGATTGGTGAAACAGCCATGTGCACATGTGGATTGGCGTCGCAGACAGCAGAGCACATACTCCAAGACTGCCCAAAATATAACATATCTAGGCAAACCTTCTGGCCTAGAGAGACGACAGTGGAAGATAAACTCTATGGACCGCTGTGTGAACTGAAAAAGACAGTTCAATTCATACAAGAGACAGCATTGCAGTTATAGACATATTTCAAGCGAACGAAAGAAGAAGAAGAATGACTGACACTCTTGATGAGTCTAAGAGTTTGTTGTCAAGTATTGTTATTAGTTTGAGGGATATTTTAGAGTTTGTTGCTAAGAACTGTGTAAGGTTTCAGAGGAAGACATGCACTTTGAGGCAAGTCAACTTGACGTTAACTGTGCCTCGCTGAAAGAACAAGTGAACTCTGAAGCAGAGCCATGCACACGGTCTTGCACCAAAGTAAATGTGTTTCCTCAGCAAACCACTCTTGTCACTTAGATGTGGCAGATTTGAATCCTAGTGTGCCTGTAGCTTTACATTTTTATTTTGTTTATTGTGCTGTCTGATTTGTGCTTCTGTTGTTTACTTCTATGAGTACCTATGCAAATCTGTTTGTAATGGTCTTAGATGGTGACTTGTGTAACTGTTTGGGTACGGGTTGATGTGTGGTTGGGTTTAGGGGCACTGTTAATGTTAACTCACTACTCCATGGGTTTGGTTGATGGTGCATGGTTGACTTGCATGAAAGTAAATCACGTAAACAAATTAAATGGAACCTCTTTATGTACAAAGACATCCTGAAAGCTTCAATGAAGAACTGTCATTGACCTTGAAAATTTGAATATTCTGCTGCTGACAGCTCAGGTTGACATAGTCAGATGTCTGTTGGCATGGCAACGATAAAGCACTTTATAGTTGAGGAAATTTCATTGAGATATGCCATATCAAAAGTTAAATTTTCAGCGTCTGATCGACAGTCAACATTTCTCTCGCCACATAGTAGCAAACATTTCAGGGTTCCTCTCAGCCATTTTAGACAACAATGCAGGTACAGACACATTTCAAGCGAAATAAACATGGTAAAGAAGAAGATTCAGCCACATTTAAATGCACTACAAGACTGATAATATTGTCCTCTTTGGCAATGGATGTGACAACTAAATCAAGGTCTATCAGATAATGACAGGCACACAACCAAGATGACTGCCTCAGTATAGTTTTGATAAGCTACTTCAGTCGTGTGTTTATTTTTAAATTTCGTTTTGTGTTCGCTCACTTTTGAATCACGTACACATGCTGCTATTTCTAGTGCACTGGACTGATTTTTGCGTGTGGATTGGCTTTCCCTATTACTACACCATCAGGTGAACCCACTCTGACTTCACAGGTACTTGTAATTTATACACCCAAGTCGAAGGACGAGAAGTCAACATTTTAGTCCAACTGACTGTTGTAGGGGTTGAACCCACTACCTCAGCATCAGTACACTGGAAGTTTGAGAATAAAGAAGTGCTCTTATCCTTTCAACTATGCTGACCATCATATGTTTTACAAGGATTCTCAATGTTTGTTTGACCCTTTTACCCCTCGTGCTGAGGGGGGCCTGTATGACCAGGACTGTGCCCGAAGGTGAACCCAGGACACAACAAAAATGGCTGCCTCAGTCACAGATGTTACACATTGGTTCAGTCTTATGTTTGTACATATGCAGCTCATTTTAAAGGGATTCTCAATGTTTGTTTGATCCTTAGAGCTGAGAGTGACCCTCATGTGCGAGACTGTGTCCGGAGGTACACCTCCAACTACACTGTGGTGTCCAGGAGGTGAGAATCGTACACGTGTTGTTTGCTTTTAACTCTTTCTGTTTTAACGTATGCTGAGCAAGTGATTGGCTATTTTACACATGTGCGAATCATGTCATGTGTGATTGTCTGTTCTTCATGTGTAGCAGTCAACATGTCGTGTGTGATTGTCTGTTATTTGTGTGTAGAAGTCAACATGTCATGTGTGATTTCTGTTCTTCATGTGCACCAGTCAACATGTCATGTGTGATTGTCTGTTCTTCGTGTGTAGCAGTCAACATGTTATGTGTGAATGGCTATTCTTCATGTGCACCAGCCAACATTTCATATGTGATTTGCTGTTCTTGATGTGTAGCTATCGGTATGTCATGTGTCATTGTCTGTTCTTCACTGGTTAAGTGGTTGTATTAATTTTACATTAACAGATGGCTGGGGACCGTGAATGTCCACCTCACACATCAAAGGGCCTGTGTTCAGTCCTCAATACACTTCAGGTTTTAAAAAAAAATCCTACTCTGTAGACTACGAGGCAACTGCTTTGGCAAATAACTTTTATTCCTGCGCCTGGAAAAACTCCCCCGACAGACATCAGCAGTGGAACAAATACTGTAATAAAAGCAAAACAAAGCATTTAATGTTCTTTGCTTCCCACATTAACATGAATGATAAGTACAAAGTAAAGGAGCTTTTTACGCACTTTAGAAGCTTTGGGTAAATGATGCAATCCCCACATTTGAATAGACCAATTGACCCATACTGGGTGTTGTAGTCAACGTCAGGTCCGTCGACTTTACCTCTGAGGACATTCGCTGGTGTCCATTTAAGGCTGGGTCAGCATGGGAGCCCAGACCAGGTGAAATAAATCTGTCATATGCTAATTTGAGCCCATTACCACCCAGCCAGCAGCAAAGTGTGGTCCCTTAATAATGTATGGTTATTCCCCAATTAGTTTGGTCCTTGTACAGGTTTATCTGTGCCCAATACTTGGATATTTGCGTGCACATCAGTGTGGTTGTCATCATCATCATCATGTGCCACGTTAAGAGGGGGAACATGGTTTGCCATCTCACACTGACACCAGTCTCGGTAGAGGTCAGTCTTCTTGTCCCGATTGTACCACCTGGGCAAGCCATCTAGACATTTACTTCCTTTGTCCTCCTCCTCAAGTTCTCAAGTTTATTTTGCCCATGACATGCCCAAAAAAAATCCTGATTGCTACAGCCAATTTGTCTAATCACTTTGGAGTTTCCATATATTTCTGGAAGGGCTGCCTGATTTATTTGTCTCACTGTCCATGGTACTCATTATATTTTCCTCAAAAACAACACCTTTGCTGCCATTAGATGCTTCTCTGTCGTATTGTATTGTCCAGATTTTAAATGCACATAGCAGTATGGTTACTATCTGTCTGCCTGTCTGTCTGTCTTCCTTATGCCTGCCTGTCTATCTATACTGCAACACACTTATTTCACTGCAAGTGACAGCAACTTACTTTTTACCAGTATGTTTTCCATCTTGCAAAAGGCAACTTTTGCCATGGTGATTCCTGTTCCAATCTTCAGCCACATATTTCATTCAATTTTAGAATGTTCCAAGATATATGAAATAATTCTTGTTCTAATCTCTACAAGATGTCTCCCACTTTCATCATATATTATGAGAGTACCAAGATAGTTGAAACATTACCTGTTCTAATCTCTACAAGATATCTTCCATCTGCTATTATGAGTGTAACAAGATAGTTGACATATTCACCTGTTAAAATTACTTGGATGTTGCTTTGTGCTGTGTCTATCCATTGGGAGATGACTATATTGTATGTTTTACAAAAAAATCTGATTACTTAACATAAATGTTGTTTTAAACATATTCTTCAACCCTCATGTTTCAGGTACCAGCGATACAGCTCTAGCTATTGCAGCAAGGAGCGTCTGCCTGAACACGATTCATTTCAGCATGATTACGAAATTGATGCAGATGATTTGCGAGATGAAGATAAGGTAAGTTTATCAAATTATGTGTGCGATGTTGTGCTGCTGGTAGTCTCGCGATAAAAAAGAAATTGCCTCAGAGGCCATCACACCATTTGACATGCTGTGGCATTAGCTCTGTATTTGCGAAGCCATTACAGTAATAGTCCCTGTCTCCTGAAAGTGATGATCATGATGATTTCTGTCAGCAGGAGTAGAAAAATCCACAGAGCCAGTTGCCTTGGTGTCCAGAAATTGATACCTGGCTCCTGAGTTTTCAGTCATTTTTAAAACCTGTTTTTGCTAAAAACATATGCTGGCTCCTGGGAAAATTGAAATTGTTCTTGTATTATGTTTAGTTTTTTCTACCTCTCTCCGTGAGGAATATATTTTGTTTGTTGTTGTTATCTGACAAGGGGGAACAATCTATCTGGCAAGAGAGACAATCTTTCTGTCAAGAGAGTTTATCTGGCCAGAGATACATTCTATCTGGCAAGAGAGACAATCTTTCTGTCAAGAGAGACAATATATCTGGCCAGAGAGACAATATATCTAGCCAGAGAAAAAATCTATCTGGCCAGAGAAAATATCTATCTGGCCAGAGAGACAATCTATCTGGATGTGGAAATTCAGGGATAACCAGCGCACTATCTTGCTGAGGACAAGTTTATGATCATGTCATAAAAGTCCAGGGTGAGAGGCAAAGAGGGAGAAACAGCCAGCTTGTCTGAATGGATAAGAGCTTTCACTCTTAAACTTCCGGTGTGCGGATGCCGAAGTAGCGGATTCAACCCCTACACTGATCAGTTGGACTAAAATGTTGACTTCTCGTCTTTGACTTGGGGATGTAAATTACAAGTACTTCAAAAGTCAAGGTGGGTTCGCTTGATGGCGAAGAACACTGGTAATAGGGAAAGCTAATCCACACACAAGAATCAGTCCCGTGCACTCGAAGTGGGAGCATGTGTATGGACTACACTTGAGTTCAAAGTGAGTGAACGCAAAAAAAAAAAAAAAAAAATACATAAAAATACATGGATCAGGAATCAGAGGAGGGACATCATCAGATGACTTCGACACCAATATTTAGACTGACTAATCTGCGGTCAAGATCTGTCTTAACTGCTATGTTTTCATTATGTCGTCTCTCTGTGTCACCATGGCAGCATACTGATTATTCTCATCTCGGTACAGGACACCAACAAGCGACAGTCCATCCACATGAACGACACACCCCGGGGAAGCTGGGCCAGCTCTATCTTTGACCTGAAGCAGTCACAGGCAGACACGCTGCTGCCGAATCTCTTTGACAGAATTTCCTACGACGATGTTGATAGGAACAATGATAACCTTCGGCAGCAGAATCGTTATGATAACATCTTCAGCTTGTACCCACCACTGGATGAGGTTTGTTGTCTGAGTGGGGCCCAGTTTTCTTCTGTGTTTGTATGAGTCTTTGTGTGGGTTTGATCAAGAATCACATTTGAAGGGAAGAATTTCCACCTACCATGTCGAGGACACGTGTTCGATCCTCGGTAAATGATAACATTTTCACTGGATGAGGTTTGTTGTCTGAGTGGAATCCAGTTTTCTGCTGTGTTTGTACGAACCTTTGTCTGGGCTTTATGAATCATAGTTGAAGGTCAGAATATCAATCTGATATTTCTTGTTTCGTTTGCTTGAAATTTATTATCTATATTTACATCCACCTAACATATTATGGGACGTGTGTTCAATCCTTGGTAAGTTTGGAAATTCTTAAAAAAATTCCTTTCTTTCCCTCACTGTAGTTTTGATATTTTGCTCCAGATTTGGCATGACTCGCACATACAATGAAACAGGCAGGTATGACTGACTCCTGCAAGACAGAGGGAAAAAAGGAATTCAAAAGACAAGAGGATGAACTTCATTGCACCAGGTTCTATCCCATATGGCTCAGTCTTTTTTCTCAGCGCGGCCTGTCAAAAGCACTGCTCATAGCATGAACTCCATAGCTCCGAGTAAATTGCGCCCTTGAACCAAACAAAGTAGTCTAGAATCGAATCCACAACCTTTGGAGCACAAGGCAAGCCGCCTGTTGACTTCGCCACAGAGACTCCATTGCAAGACACAGAGAGATAAAAAAAAACAAAGACAGTGTACCTTCCTTGCAACAAATCTTCCCCCTGTGAATAGATATCGTAAACTGATTAGAGACATTAAACGTAGACAGTCAACATTTTTTTGGGCATTTTATGAGAAGAAATGACTTGGAGAACTTGGTGACAACTGGCAAGATCGAAGGGAAGAGACCAAGGGGAAGAATGAGAAGTAAATACCTGGATGGCTTGGCCACATGGCATGGTCGAGAAAGGAACACGGAGCTGATTCATAACTCTGGTAATTGAGTGAGATGGCAGAACATGACCGCCCACGCTTATTGGCATGGCACATGATGGATGGATGGGATGGATGGATGTGAATAGAAATGACAGTGGAGAAATATCTATGAGTCTGTGTATTTTGTCTGCATGCAGGTGCGTATGAGGAAGAAGTCTATGCATGAGTAAATGCTTGTGAAGGATGGCATGAGAATTATTACACAACTGCTGAGGAGATAGAGCATAAATGGCTATTTTTCAAGTGCTGTGGTGTCGATTCAAGTTAAAAAGAAATAATTGTATATACAAATGGTTATGTCTCACGTGCTGTGATGTCAATTCAGGTTAAACAGAAATAATAATAACTGTGTATACAAATAGTTATGCCTGTGATGTTGGTTCAAGTTAAAAAGAAATAATAATAATAACTGTATATTTTATTTACTTTAGGATGAAGTGATAGAACGTAGGGGTGTCCCAGAGGTTCCCAAAGAGCATTTTGGCCACCGGATTCTTGTGAAATGCCTGCAGTTATCGTGAGTACTTGATTTGTTCATTTGTCACCTGGGTTTTTGTCCAAGATGCCAATTGTCTTCTCTAGTGTTGAACATGACATGCCAGTGTCATTAGCCATCGAAGCCTCATCAAACTCTAACATGCACCCTTGAACTGGCATTGCTCACCCTCATGTGACACCACTGGGAGCTGCTTGGCTGAAAGGTTATGCTGTCTGCCTCAGGATCAGCAGTGGAAAGGCATTGCTCACCCTCATGTGACACCACTGGGAGCTGCTTGGCTGAAAGGTTATGCTGTCTGCCTCAGGATCAGCAGTGGAAAGGCATTGCTCACCCTCATGTGACACCAGTGGGAGCTGCATGGCTGAAAGGTTATGCTGTCTGCCTCAGGATCAGCAGTGGAAAGGGGTAGGCGGTGGCTGTGGTGGTGGAGGCAGCCTTCCAGATGCCTTCTCAGATGCTTGGTCTGGAACACACATTGGCTACCGTGACTCTAAGCCTCTCCATCTGACTCTCTAAGCCTCTCCATCTGACTCTCTAAGCTTCTCCATCTGACTCTCTAAGCTTCTCCATCTGACTCTCTAAGTTTCTCCATCTGACTCTCTAAGCTTCTCCATCTGACTCTCTAAGCCTCTCCATCTGACTCTCTAAGCTTCTCCATCTGACTCTCTAAGCTTCTCCATCTGACTCTCTAAGCTTCTCCATCTGACTCTCTAAGCCTCTCCATCTGACTCTCTAAGCTTCTCCATCTGACTCTCTAAGCTTCTCTATCTGACTCTCTAAGCTTCTCCATCTGACTCTCTAAGCTTCTCCATCTGACTCTCTAAGCTTCTCCATCTGACTCTCTAAGCTTCTCCATCTGACTCTCTAAGCTTCTCCATCTGACTCTCTAAGCTTCTCCATCTGACTCTCTAAGCTTCTCCATCTGACTCTCTAAGCTTCTCCATCTGACTCTCTAAGCCTCTCCATCTGACTCTCTAAGCTTCTCCATCTGACTCTCTAAGCTTCTCCATCTGACTCTCTAAGCTTCTCCATCTGACTCTCTAAGCTTCTCCATCTGACTCTCTAAGCTTCTCCATCTGACTCTCTAAGCTTCTCCATCTGACTCTCTAAGCTTCTCCATCTGACTCTCTAAGCTTCTCCATCTGACTCTCTAAGCTTCTCCATCTGACTCTCTAAGCTTCTCCATCTGACTCTCTAAGCTTCTCCATCTGACTCTCTAAGCTTCTCCATCTGACTCTCTAAGCTTCTCCATCTGACTCTCTAAGCTTCTCCATCTGACTCTCTAAGCTTCTCCATCTGACTCTCTAAGCTTCTCCATCTGACTCTCTAAGCTTCTCCATCTGACTCTCTAAGCTTCTCCATCTGACTCTCTAAGCTTCTCCATCTGACTCTCTAAGCTTCTCCATCTGACTCTCTAAGCTTCTCCATCTGACTCTCTAAGCTTCTCCATCTGACTCTCTAAGCTTCTCCATCTGACTCTCTAAGCTTCTCCATCTGACTCTCTAAGCTTCTCCATCTGACTCTCTAAGCTTCTCCATCTGACTCTCTAAGCTTCTCCATCTGACTCTCTAAGCTTCTCCATCTGACTCTCTAAGCTTCTCCATCTGACTCTCTAAGCTTCTCCATCTGACTCTCTAAGCTTCTCCATCTGACTCTCTAAGCTTCTCCATCTGACTCTCTAAGCTTCTCCATCTGACTCTCTAAGCTTCTCCATCTGACCCTCTAAGCTTCTCCATCTGACCCTCTAAGCTTCTCCATCTGACCCTCTAAGCTTCTCCATCTGACTCTCTAAGCTTCTCCATCTGACTCTCTAAGCTTCTCCATCTGACTCTCTAAGCTTCTCCATCTGACTCTCTAAGCTTCTCCATCTGACTCTCTAAGCTTCTCCATCTGACTCTCTAAGCTTCTCCATCTGACTCTCTAAGCTTCTCCATCTGACTCTCTAAGCTTCTCCATCTGACTCTCTAAGCTTCTCCATCTGACTCTCTAAGCTTCTCCATCTGACTCTCTAAGCTTCTCCATCTGACTCTCTAAGCTTCTCCATCTGACTCTCTAAGCTTCTCCATCTGACTCTCTAAGCTTCTCCATCTGACTCTCTAAGCTTCTCCATCTGACTCTCTAAGCTTCTCCATCTGACTCTCTAAGCTTCTCCATCTGACTCTCTAAGCTTCTCCATCTGACTCTCTAAGCTTCTCCATCTGACTCCCTAAGCTTCTCCATCTGACTCTCTAAGCTTCTCCATCTGACTCTCTAAGCTTCTCCATCTGACTCTCTAAGCTTCTCCATCTGACTCTCTAAGCTTCTCCATCTGACTCTCTAAGCTTCTCCATCTGACTCTCTAAGCTTCTCCATCTGACTCTCTAAGCTTCTCCATCTGACTCTCTAAACTTCTCCATCTGACTCTCTAAGCTTCTCCATCTGACTCTCTAAGCTTCTCCATCTGACTCTCTAAGCTTCTCCATCTGACTCTCTAAGCTTCTCCATCTGACTCTCTAAGCTTCTCCATCTGACTCTCTAAGCTTCTCCATCTGACTCTCTAAGCTTCTCCATCTGACTCTCTAAGCTTCTCCATCTGACTCTCTAAGCTTCTCCATCTGACTCTCTAAGCTTCTCCATCTGACTCTCTAAGCTTCTCCATCTGACTCTCTAAGCTTCTCCATCTGACTCTCTAAGCTTCTCCATCTGACTCTCTAAGCTTCTCCATCTGACTCTCTACGCTTCTCCATCTGACTCTCTAAGCTTCTACATCTGACTCTCTAAGCTTCTCCATCTGACTCTCTAAGCTTCTCCATCTGACTCTCTAAGCTTCTCCATCTGACTCTCTAAGCTTCTCCATCTGACTCTCTAAGCTTCTCCATCTGACTCTCTAAGCTTCTCCATCTGACTCTCTAAGCTTCTCCATCTAACTCTAAGCCTCTCCATCTGACTCTCTAAGCTTCTCCATCTAACTCTAAGCCTCTCTATCTGACTCTCTAAGCTTCTCCATCTGACTCCAAGCCTCTCCATCTGACTCCAAGCCTCTCCATCTGACTCTAAGCCTCTCCATCTGACTCTCTAAGCCTCTCCATCATGTGACTCTTTAACCAACTCCATCGTCTAATTGTCTAATCCTCCCCATCACGTAACTCTCTAATCCTCCCCATCATGTAACTCTCTAATCCTCCCCATCATCTGACTCTCTCATTCTCCCCATCATCTGACTCTCTAATCCTCCCTATTATCTGGCTCTTTAATCCTTTCCATCATCTGACTCTCTAATCCTCCCCATCATCTGACTCTCTAATCCTCCCCATCATCTGACTCTCTAATCCTCCCTATCGCCTGACTTTCTAATCCTCCCCATCATGTGATTCTCTAATCCTCCCCATCGTCTGACTCTCTAATCCTCCCCATTGTCTGATTCTAATCCTCCCCTTCGTCTGACTCTCTAATCCTCCCCATCGTCTGACTCTCTAATCCTCCCCATCATCTGACTCTCTAATCCTCCCTATCATTTTCTAATCCTCCCCATCATGTGATTCTCTAATCCTCCCCATCGTCTGACTCTCTAATCCTCCCCATTGTCTGATTCTAATCCTCCCCTTCGTCTGACTCTCTAATCCTCCCCATCATCTGACTCTCTAATCCTCCCCATCATCTGACTCTCTAATCCTCCCTATCGCCTGACTTTCTAATCCTCCCCATCATGTGATTCTCTAATCCTCCCCATCGTCTGACTCTCTAATCCTCCCCATTGTCTGATTCTAATCCTCCCCTTCGTCTGACTCTCTAATCCTCCCCATTGTCTGATTCTCTAATCCTCCCCATCACCTGATATTTCAATGAAGTTGACATTTCTTATAGTGATTGCTGCGCAGCTGTCTCAGCTGTCCAGACACATCTTTCTCTGATTCTCTTTCCAGTTGTTTTCCTACAGATTCCCTGCTCCACCTCTTCTCTTGATTTGCGTGTACATTTCATTTGTATTTTCCTTGTGGTTGTGATATGTGATCTGGTATTATCTATAGGTGTTAGCAATCTGGCATTTCTCGTTTTCTCTGTCCTATTACTAATCAGATGATATGTAAAGACAACCACATGTAAGGTGTTTTCTTTGATGAATGTGTTTTTTTGTGTGCCTCCACTTTAGATTGGAGATGGAGGTGGAGCCAATATTTGTGTCGATGGCTCTGTATGACTCCAGGGAAAGGAAAAAGGTAGGCACCATGATTCTGGTTGTATTAGCAACGTGATGCTGGTTGTGTTAGCAACATGAGGCTGGTTGTATTAGCAACATGATGAGTCTTCTGTTCTTTATTGTATCAAAGTACTGGCATTTACCCCCATGTGTTACCAGGGCCCATAAAGGAAACAGACAAGTAACACTGTAACCCACCAGGGGTGTTGTAAGAAGCAGCTAAAGAGGATTGGCTTGAGACTGGCCACTTCATCCCATAGAAAACCCGACCTTCAAAACCCAGCCAATCGTGAACAGGTCTACCAAGGGCTTGCTGTGATTGGCTAAGGAGCTAAGCTACATTGAGAGGTGAAGGTCGGCAGAAGATGACACGGTGTTCTCACCAGCATGTTTAAGAATATCCTGGCTGCCTACATGCAGGCTGGCCGGCCCATGGTCACACACTGGACACTCAGGCGCATCATACATGCTGCCCTTCCAGCCACTCATCTTTCATAAAGTAATTATGTGTTTCATTATATGCATTCTACATTCATCTAGTAGTAAATATGATATGAATGCTGAGCATTTTCATAGTATGGACTAAATATGTTATGTGACATGCTTGTGTACCTGCTTGTCTACATACCAACCCACCGACCCACCAACCCACCCATCCACCAATCCACCCACCTTTCTGACTGGCTGACAGGATGGTTAAAGAGTTAGTTTACTGTTTGTATACATGGAGAACTGTCTCTTTAGATAAAGACCCCGGGAAGGTTAATCCGGTCAACAAATGCCCGCAGAAGTTGGATGTGTCGGCCTGACGGCGCAAGAACACAGCTTTGCTGTAAACAGGCACAACGCAGTCACATCCGAAAAAAAATCCGGATGAACGCAGAAGAAGAAGAAGATAAAGACTAGTGGAGTCAACCATACATAAACTGGCGGAAGGTAAGGGGAAACCACCGCTGTGTTTTCCCAAGATAGTCATGCTTCGAAATCAAATTACAAAATCAGAAAGAGGCAGTCATCTTTTTTGGGTCACGTTATGAGAAGACAAAAACTTGAACATGTTGTGACAAACGGAAAGATTTGTGGAAAAGGAAGACAGCGTGAGAAGATTCCTGATAGTCTTGTGTCATGGCACGGAAGGGAGTCACCATACGAATTGATCCATGACGTCAGAGATCGCAATTTGTGGAGAGGCTTGATCACCTACGCCAGCCATCAAGGCACTGGATCATGACACATGTGGAGATTGGAGTGAGAGAAAGTGAGAGAGTTGAGAAAGAAGAAAGAGTGTGAGAGAATGAAATAGAGTTAGTTTACTATTTGTACACATGGTGAATGGAGTGAGAGAGTTGAGAATGAGAGAGTTGAGAAAGAAGAGCGTGAGAGAATGAAATAAATAGTGTTAGTTTACTCTTATTGTGGGATATTTGTTTCATTGATGTGGGTTCTCTGGTTGATTCAACCTATAATGGGGGTCCTTGGAAATTTCCATGGGGGATACTCACCACATCATAGTACAGATTGTCTGAAAATATGTGGCTGACACCAAACACCCAATGTTGTTTCATAACATGAAAATGGGACACATATTTTTGTTTGTACATACATTGTTGCACATCATAATATAAACCGACTTTTGTGACAGATTTCAGAGACCTTTCACTTTGACCTGAATTCAGACTCCACCATGCGTCTGATCAGCAGTCACATCACACATGCGGATGTCTCATCTGTCAGCCGATCGTGTATCTTCAGCATCACATATCCCTCCCCGGACGTGTTCCTTGTGGTCAAGGTATGGTGATACCAGTCAGCCGTTTTGTCATCACTCGTAGTTTATGTTTGTGAATGTGACCATCCATAGGTTAGAGTGGTGATATCAGTCAGCCGTTTTGTCATCACTCGTAGTTTCAGTTTGTGAATGTGACCATCCATAGGTTAGAGTGGTGATATCAGTCAGCCGTTTTGTCATCACTCGTAGTTTCAGTTTGTGAATGTGACCATCCATAGGTTAGAGTGGTGATACCAGTCAGCCGTTTTGTCATCACTCGTAGTTTCAGTTTGTGAATGTGACCATCCATAGGTTAGAGTGGTGATACCAGTCAGCCGTTTTGTCATCACTCGTAGTTTCAGTTTGTGAATGTGACCATCCATAGGTTAGAGTGGTGATACCAGTCAGCCGTTTTGTCATCACTCGTAGTTTCAGTTTGTGAATGTGACCATCCATAGGTTAGAGTGGTGATATCAGTCAGCCGTTTTGTCATCACTCGTAGTTTCAGTTTGTGAATGTGACCATCCATAGGTTAGAGTGGTGATACCAGTCAGCCGTTTTGTCATCACTCGTAGTTTCAGTTTGTGAATGTGACCATCCATAGGTTAGAGTGGTGATACCAGTCAGCCGTTTTGTCATCACTCGTAGTTTCAGTTTGTGAATGTGACCATCCATAGGTTAGAGTGGTGATACCAGTCAGCCGTTTTGTCATCACTCGTAGTTTCAGTTTGTGAATGTGACCATCCATAGGTTAGAGTGGTGATACCAGTCAGCCGTTTTGTCATCACTCGTAGTTTCAGTTTGTGAATGTGACCATCCATAGGTTAGAGTGGTGATACCAGTCAGCCGTTTTGTCATCACTCGTAGTTTCAGTTTGTGAATGTGACCATCCATAGGTTAGAGTGGTGATACCAGTCAGCCGTTTTGTCATCACTCGTAGTTTCAGTTTGTGAATGTGACCATCCATAGGTTAGAGTGGTGATACCAGTCAGCCGTTTTGTCATCACTCGTAGTTTCAGTTTGTGAATGTGACCATCCATAGGTTAGAGTGGTGATACCAGTCAGCCGTTTTGTCATCACTCGTAGTTTCAGTTTGTGAATGTGACCATCCATAGGTTAGAGTGGTGATACCAGTCAGCCGTTTTGTCATCACTCGTAGTTTCAGTTTGTGAATGTGACCATCCATAGGTTAGAGTGGTGATATCAGTCAGCCGTTTTGTCATCACTCGTAGTTTCAATTTGTGAATGTGACCATCCATAGGTTCGACTGCATGTGCAGTATATTTTAGAAGAGTCCAGTTTACCGACCTGCAGTAACACACTAGCTTGCATAAGCAAACTGTTACTGGTATGAGTAGTATTCAGACTCTTCGCTGGCTGTTAAGGATGTATGGGAATGTCCTGAGTGCTATGATGTATGTTCTTAACTCAACTCAACTCAGTTTAACTCAACTGAACTCAACTCCAGTTGTTTACCATGGCAGTTGTCGGGTTGAGCCCCCAGCAAGGCAGTATTATTTATTTATTTATTCTCACTACTGTGGCTCCAGGGTCCATTCAGTATCATACAATAGAATTTTCAGTTTTGTCTCGACAGGTAGGGCGATGAGGAAGAGAACTGGTCATCTCACCTCATGCCATGGCCTAAAATATGTGAAGACACAACACATCACACCTCAGTGGCAGAATCTGCCTCCTTTATAGTATGTCTGCTTGAAAGTATGAATATTTTCATGTAGGATTTCTGACACTTCTTTGGGGAATTCTTAGAGATGTGGAAGGAATGACAAATGGGCAAGGATAGGATGGTACTGGTCATGAGGTGGTTGAGGCCCTGTGTTCCATGGGAACTGAACAACAAGATAACGGAGATTGCTTCATAATGTGCTATTTCTTCTCTGTTTATTAATGTTCTGTGGCAGTTCATAATCTCGCATACCCTTGTATGAAACACATCTGTGGGCGATTTGGCAACAGGCTGCCTTGCATTGGTTTTTATAAAATGGTATGAATTTTGGTCATTCAGAAAGCAGTGGCAAACTACTGAACGTAAACTTGCCAAGATATCACAGTCCAAAAATGCTGGGGTTGACTGTGACATCCTGTAAGAGATATGCAACTAGCTTGTATTCATGTTTGTTACAGTTTTTATTCATTTATGATGTAACTTTATGCAGTTTAAAAATATGGAATGTAAGCTGCCTGGTTATAATCTTACAGTTGAAGGCCGGAGTGGTGTTTAGAGCTGGAGCAAGTGCTTTTCAATCTTGTCTATTCTCAGATGTCTGACTTGTTGTTCCATTATGAATTGGAAACAAATAGAAACATACTATTGTTTTCAATTAATATTGTTATATCCTGCTGCAGCCACTGCTTTTTCTTTTGTTGTTCCATTACACTGCTATCAGTTGCTTTGGCCTCATCTTCTATTATTCAGTGCATACTGATTTTTTTTATAACCGCTCTATGAGCCAAATGTTCAGCTCCTGAAATGAGTATTTTACAGCAATAAATGCATGCCTTTGATGTTCTGCATCAGTTCTAGAATCTTCCAGAACCAAGGAAAATGCAAAGATGTTTCTTTTTCTTTTGTTGGCTTGAAGTGTGTTCTTCTTTTGTTGGCTTGAAGTGTGTTTATAACTGCAATGTTGTCTATTGTGTGAATTAAGTGTCTTTTTTTTCCAGTTCACTCAGTGGTCCATAGAGTTTATCAGAAAATGTTCCTGGATGTTTTTGTGTGGAGTCTGTTGCCTTCTTGTCTGTTTGTTGCCTTCTTGTCTCTGTTGCCTTCTTGTCTCTGTTGCCTTCTTGCCACCATGTTGTCTCAAACTGTCATGATGAATTTCATGTTTGTCTTGCAGCTGGAGAAGGTCCTACAGCAGGGGGACATCGGTGAATGTGCTGAGCCGTACATGAAAGAAGACAAGGTAAGGAGCACAACAGCTTGCGATTTCAGGCAATTTCATTCACATACTATCTTTCCATCTGCTGAAGAATACTAAGCAATTACGGAGTTGCACTAAGTGTAGTGACAGCAACTCTATAATAAGATAACAGGGTCAAGTAAATCTTCATCTCGCAGTGTTTGTTTTATACTCAGAACTGATGCTTCACCCCAGACAAGTTATCAGTTGTGGTACATTTGACCACCCCCAGACAAGTTATCAGTTGTGGTACAGCAGAACACCCCCAGGCAAGTCATCATGGAGAATAATGTGCTAACTTGAGAACCCTTGTACTCGGAAATGTCTTGGAAAGAAAGGTCACATCACCCACAAAGATGGTCTATAAAATTATGGGTCTGGCACCATATGCTCATTGCGCTTTATAAATAATAATTATTTGCAGTGAAGCAGTTTCTTGCTAGGGGTCTGTGATGTGGTAGGGCTGTCACATGTTGTAGGCCTGCATTCACGGAAGAACAGGTGGCAAATCTTTCCCTCTCTGAGTGCAACAAGCCCAGGCCTCACACTCATGCCCGATCGTGCTTATGACGTTGTCAGCACAGTTCCCTATCAGTTTCACTAACAGACCTGCCCAATGGGCCTTCAGGTGTGTTAAACGGACCTTGACTTGTATTTGAGAACCTTACGTTAATTATTTTCTGTTGATGCTGTTTGCTTTAGAAAATGCACACCTTTAAAATAAAATCGGGGCAAGATGCTGACTCTGATATCAAATACCGTTGATTTGGTTTAGATGTTTTTTTGTTTTCTAGTCAAAGACGCTAAACATAAAATATTGCATGATTTATTACCTGGCATATTTCACTGCATCTTGTCAGGTGCATACTGCAGAGTGATATATTATGTGAAGTGCACAAATAAATGATATTTTGGCTGAAATATGATATACATTGCCGCTGATATTGCACGAATGAGTAGAACGTTATATCCATGGAAATCTAACGCTTAACAGGAAGTCCTTCTGTTTACATAGGAACAGCTTGAATTAACATCTCTGATGAGATGCAGGGAGTATACCAGGCAAGAAATCGTGCAATATTTTATTTATGGCATCTATATTTAAATTTTTGGCTGTTCGGCTGTTTTAGCTGGTCTCCATGGCAAAGGTGTTACGGACTCGATTCGTAATCCCGTATACCCGGGTTCGAAACAAAGCGGTGCTGGTGTTTTTGAAAAAGGTATATGTGCCGGTCATTCAGAAAGCAATGGCTAACTACTGAATGTAAAACTTGCTCAGGAATCATGAACATCCAAAATGCTGGGGTTGACTGCTACGTCCTGTGAAAGGCATGCAACTAAATTTAAAATATTTAAATTCACTAAGGGAATGAATTGTTTTGAATTGTGTGTTCTAGTCAACCAAGGAGGAGAAGTATCGGGCGCAGGCTGGACAGTTCTGTGAGAGACTCGGCAAGTACAGAATGCCATTTGCTTGGACCGCGATATACCTCTTGAACATCGTCAATGGAGGAGGCAGCATGGAACGAGAGAGCCGGAGGGAAGGGAGGGAAGCTAGCGTTGAGAAGCGAACCCGAGAGGCCAGTGTGGAGAAGATGTCTGACCATGAGATGTCCAGGGCAGCCAGTTTAGGTGAGTGCTGTGTGGCTGTGTTCTTGAAGTGTATATCCTGGTGCAGGTTAGCATGTGCTTTAGGGTGTGGGAGCATCTTTGCATTTTCCTTGATCCTGGAAGATTCTAGAACTGCAGCAGAACATTACAGACACATGTTTATTGCTGTAATATATTCATTTCAGCAGTTCAACATGTTGCTGTTTTCCAGTAATGTTGATTGTGTATAGCTGGATAGTTTATCATCAGAAGAATGTTTTGGAGTTTATCATTAGGTTTAGAATCTTCACTGTTTACTCCATTCCAACAAAGTACAATCTTTTACAAATCATATGATCCCATACCTGTATTCAATTGTTCAAACGATACAGTCCCATACCTTGACCCAGTTGTGTAGATTGAACATTGGCCCACAGAAACAAATGCCCACACAAGATGTCTGGAAACCTGAACAAGCTCTCAACTACAGCAGCATATAATCCAAACCTGTATTCAGTTGTTCAAATGATACAATCTTGTACCTGTACTCAGTTCAAACCACACCATTCAGTACCTGTACTCAGTTTTGCCAACCATACCTTCCCATTTGTATACTCAGTTTTACATACCCCACCATTCTATACCCACATCCATATACCATAAGTTAGTTGCACGTCCTTTACAGGATGTAGCAGTCAATCCCAACATTCTTTGATGACAATTTTTGATTTACTGGGCAGTTTTGGCACTCAGTAGTTTGCCACTACTTTCTGAATGCCCGATGCCTCATACCATCAAAACCCATGCAAAATGGCCTCCTTCCAAACTGCTTGCAGCTGGTGTCAAACCCTGGACTTGCAGGTCAGCAAGGTCGAATGGGTAAGAACGCGTGTTCTTTAACATCCGGTGTGCTGATGCCAAAGTAAGCGGTTCAGCCCCGACACTGGACAGCTGGACTAAAATGTTGACCTGTCATCCTTGACTTGGGGACGTAAATTACAAGTACCTCTGAAGTCGGAGTGGGTTTGCCTGATGGTGAAGGACACTGTTAATAGGGAAAGCTAATCCACACGCAAAATTCAGTCCCTCACTACTATAAATAGTGTGTACTTACTATGCTTGAGTACAAAGCGAACGAGCGCAACAAACAAAAAAAACCATGGACGTGATACGATGGGGAATTGTCAAACGTGATCACTGCTTCTAAGCCACAGTACCAGCCCCATATACCATCCCGTCCCACATTTGTCATACCAACAGAAATTGTTTCCCAGACCACACTGACAAGGACAGTCCATGTTTGTATATCATACTGTACCAGTATACATTTTTGTATATCATACTGTACCAATACACACTTTTGTACAGCATACAAACACTCCCATGTCTACGTACGGTACTTGCATTCAGTCTTGCATTGTCTACTATCATTTTATATATATTATTCATAGAACCAATTGTGCATATCTTTGCTGATTTTTGTGTGCATGAGAACATCCAGACCACATTCAGTATCTTAATAACATAACATGATCAACGGTTACATGATCTATCTGGGCCATGTCATATGTTGCACCTGAAAAATATAAGTATTCATGTGAATAATACGCAATATGTGAAAAATAACACAGTGCATTGAAGTGCATCATAAACAATACATGAAAAATAACACGGTGCATTCAAGTGATAATAAACAATATGGCCACTCAAACCATATTTCTGTAGCATGCCTTGACCAAATGTAAAATACAAGAGAACATAGCAGGCAGTGGCTGAGATGAAACAGAGAAGAGCTATTGACACATCATTCATTGTTTGAAACTCAGAGTTTATACAACAGGGAACAAGAAGTAGACATCAGATTACATCATTCTCACCCTTTCTTATTCATCATCATTTTATCATCATGATATGATTAGATGCTGGTTCCAGCGGTAAGTTGTTTTAACCTCATCATGTATCTGTATTGGGCATGATTCATTATTTCGTCATCTTTTAGTAGTTAGTTTTTCACCACCCATATTTTCTTTATTTATGTGTCCAGTGGTATTCATTGCAGGGTGGTCTGAGAATCACCATATGTGGGGGTCTATAGAGAATCACCATACGTGGGGGTCTGTAGAGAATCACCATACGTGGGGGTCTATGTGTATGAGCTAGTTGCTGGTTCAGCAGCTCCCAAACTACTTTTATGTCATTAGTCTTGCTAAGTGGCTTCCAAAGTATACATACCTACACTTACTCATTCTTTACCTCTCAGGAGAGTGCGTTAATTGTTGGATCACAGTTCCCAGACTCCTGTATTTGTCGCTGTAGCCTTGTTGCATTATCCTTCAAAGTATGCGTACTTACACTTACTCATTCTTTACCTCTAAGGATTGCGAGTTAATGATTGAACCAGCAATTTCCAATCTCCTGTATTTATTGCTAAAGTCTTGTTGAGTGGTCTGCTGAGTATGCAGACCCATAGACCCATATTCTTTAATTCTTTACTTCTAAGGAGAGTTGATTCTTGGATCAGTGAGGAAAAGTTGAAATGCTACATAAAGCCTGTACTTTTGAATCGATATGAAACGTGGACAATGAGCACACAAGCTGAAAAAACATCTAATGGCAGTGGAAATGTGGTTTCTGGGGAAAATACAAAGAATATCATGGACAGACAGAAAAACCAACATGCAAGTCCTACAAAAAGCACATGAAAAAACTGATTAGAGAAATTAGACGTAGACAGTCAATATTTTTTGGACACACTATAAGAAGAAATAAATTAGAGAACTTGGTGACAACTGGCAAGATTGAAGGGAAAATAACACAGAGAAGGCAGAGAAGTAAATATCTAGATAGTTCAGAAAGCAATGGGAAACTACTGAATGTAAACATGCCAAGAAATCACAAACAGCCAAAAAACTCTGGGGTTGACTGCCATGTCCTATAAAGGATATGTAACTTACTTTTTTAAAGATCAACCCCTTGTTGTATAGCTTTGTAAAATGTGATTAATATTTATACAGCTAGCCTCTTGTACCTACCTGTTTAAAATGGTTGTTAATATGTGATCATCTACCCTTTTATAGCTCTATACCTTTGTTACAAGGTGATTAATTTATAGAGACTTGGCCTAACCTATAGTTGTGAATCTCTGTAAAAATGTGATTTATTATATGGAGACTTGGTCTAACTTATAATTCTATACCCAGTAAAAAGTGGTTAGTATATAGAGATTTGCCAGTCTCCCTGGCCAAGGGGTTAACAACATTGTTCATAATCCCATATATCCACGTGGGGAAAACAGCTGCGCGAGATTCGGTAGCGGATTGCACAGCGCTGGTAACTTAGGTGGGTATGTGAGCCGGTCATTAAGAAAGCAATGACAAACAGCTGAACGTAAATTCTGCCTAGTACATCAACAGCAGCTGAAAAATGCTGGTGTTGATTGCAACGTCCTGTAAGGGATATGCAACAACAACAAAATAGTGATTTAGACCAGCATGAAGTTTTGTATCTCAGGAAAAAAATTAATTGCCCTATGTATGGAGATGTGGACCATCCTGTAATTGTGTACCTTTGTATTTTCATGTATTTCACAGCTTGTGTAATCATAAGTACAGCAGTTAGTCACTGATCAGTTGTATATCACAGCATTTAGTCACTGATCGGCTGTGTATCACAGCATTTTTATCAGTGTAGTTTGTGATTTCAATTTAGCAACAGAAAAAGTCTAACATTACTTTTTTGTCACATAATTCTTTTTACTGTCTTAAATAGTTGCTTGTGTATTCATTATGTTTATTTGACATGTTTTGTGTGTGTATGTTCATATAATTCTGCTGATTTTACTGTAAATTAATGTTTAGAAGCGTGTTTAGCAACTAAATAGTTTAGCCTGTGACAACTAGAAATAGACATAATTGTTTCTTTATCCTTAATCATTGATACAAAAAGCAATCTACAAGTGTCACACCTTTGTTTTATGACAACAGCAAACTCTTCTCAAATAGCTGATCAATGACCAGCATCAGTAAGCCTCCAACCCTTTGTCTTAGTTTCTACAGTTGATTGCCAGATTTTCTTCCACTGACTAACAATTGCCATGCTTTGTGAGCACATGCAATGACAGTTTTATCTGTGATATGGTCTCCAGAGTCCATGCCATGACATTTCAGGTGATGTTGTCTGGGTCTCTCCTGATGCCCATGTTATGACAACACTAATGAAGTTGAATCCACGAAGGACTCCTTTATTTGTCTTTCACTCTGTGATAAAATCAAGCATTGTAAATAAATGGTGTAGTTGAGATAGTACTGGCACCTCTCTGTCTTGACAGACGATAGTTTCTTACATTGTGCTTTAAAAAGGCATAATAACTACAACCCATGGCGGTAGTGAATGTAACTGATCAGACCAATTTGCATGATAGATGCACATCCACAATTGATATATGTGAACACATGGTCATTTCCACCGTCACGTACCATCTGATGTCTCACACACTTGGTGTGTGACCAATCTGCAATCATTTCCTTCTTTGTCTTTATTCCAATTCTGACTTTTTCCCTCCATGCAACATGATCAATGGCGACTTGCTACCAAGGTGCAATTTCAGTGCCTGTAACAATCATGTCCCGTTTACACACATCTTTGTACCGTAGTAGAGGCCGACCCCAAGATTTTTTACCCATGTGTAATTCACCAAAAAGTTATCTTTTGGCATTCTACCATTGCCCATCCTCCTAATGTGTCACATCCATCTAAGTCTACAAAGACTGAGCATGGAACAAATATCACATCACTTAATCTGTCCATTACTTCGGTG
This sequence comes from Cepaea hortensis, assembly GCA_963921405.1. Taxonomy (NCBI): domain Eukaryota; kingdom Metazoa; phylum Mollusca; class Gastropoda; order Stylommatophora; family Helicidae; genus Cepaea; species Cepaea hortensis. The sequence continues at coordinate 112,869,686 of OY992885.1, forward strand.
TTGGTGATCTTATCTTGCCACTTAATATCAAGTATTCTTCACAGACACTGCATATGAAAGCTGTTTAAATCTTTTTCTTGGTGTAAGTTGACCAGGCTTCACTGCCATAAAGTAAAGTACTAAGGACACAGGCTTGATAGAACAGAGGTTTTTATTGGCAGCAAGCTTCCTGTTCTCCCAGACTTTCTTAGTTTGTCTCAGATAACCACAGCATGAAACCTGATGTTTGTTGTCCTCTGCCTCCTGTGTTCTCTGACCACAAATGTGATTTTTGTAAACATGACACAAGTTTCAGTGATGGATTATTTATTATGCACGTTGTTTATAAACTGCATGTTACTGGCTAAGGCTAGTTTTGCATCCTGCCTGTGTGTGTGTGTGTGCCATTGTCTGCATGGTTGTTTGATTCCTGTTGGTTGTTGTTGATGAGAAAATTATTGCTACCTTGCTGTGTCTGGGAACTTGTATGTTGATATAAAACAAGAATTCTGCATCAGCAACAATCCACACCACAGTTTCATGTATAAGTCTGGAGGCTTCTAGGGTATAAGGTGCGGTCCCCATATTTGTATAGTGTGGCTCCTGTTACAGCATTTGTTGATATTCCGTGCCATAATGTTCAATATTTCCTGTCTGTTTCCTTAATTTCTTTTTTCCTCTATCTCATTTCATATCATATTATTCCTCTTGTTCCTTGCTGTGTCAAGGTGAAGCATAAACAGTTCCATGATGTTCTCTCTTCTGTACTATATCTTCCATCTGTTATCCATGTATCTAAATATTTGAGGATCTTGACTCCCACTTCTGTGTTTCAACAACTTATTGTGGTAGAAGGGGTGTGCGTGTCTCATCGACCCCCTGGAGATGTGGTTGCACAGCTGCAGGCAGGGTTTCCCAAGTCAGACCAGTTAGTGGGTCAGAATCAAACTAATGGAGAAACAAAAACCTGCTGCCTTGAATGTCGACTGTAGACAGCCAAAGGTGACAGGAAAGCACACCCAAAATAATGCCTCAGTCAGAATGGAATCTCCTGGGCCACAAGCTTAGTGAAACTTTGCAGTGTAACTCGTGTGACAGAGATAAGTTACTTTTGAATTATGTGCATAAAACCACGGTGCTGACCTTTGTAAACCCTTTCTGGTGACCTAATGTCCACATATATAAACTATTTCTGGTGATCTAATTTCCATGTGAGTAAACCCTTTCTGGTGACTTTATGTCCATATTACAAATTTTGCTGGTGACCAGTACTTTGAATACCAGCATTCAGATTGAAGATTGATGTGGCCAGACAGCGTGGGGTGAGGCTTGTCAAACTGATAGCCAGTCAGAACTGTCACTTATAGATCTACTGCACAAGATATGCAGGACCAGTGGCTGTGTTCTGAGTCTAATGATGATAATCTGAAACGAACTGAACTCAAAATGACATATAACATTATCAGTCTGAATGCATTTTGTTAAATTTGACAAGTGATCTTCCCTTGACTTTCATTTCCTGTGCGTTAAATATGCCTGACCCTGGTCTGATTTTAGCCATAGACTTGAAGGCTTCTGTAAGTTGACAGAAAAGAATTAGAGATTATGAGACAAAATGTACAATATATCTCCAGCATGTTCTGTTTACAGCTTCAGTTTTTTCATTAACATTTTCATGTGTGTGTTTTTGATAGACTACTAACATTTTCTTGATGTTTTTAATGTAAAAACCCATCTTTTGATGGTATTTTGAAGTTCCTTAAAGGAATGGTTGCCTGTTGTAAATTATATTTACGCCATAGATGATCTTCATCAGGGGAGCAGAATGGCTGTTTAATGATGATGATAACAGTGATAATTAAGTCTGTAATCATTTAGGTTTAATGAATATTTTCAGATCTAAGTTGAGTTGAGTTTAGATAAGAACTGACATCACTGCACTCAGGACATTCCCACAAGCGCTCTATCCCCTTGTTCAGCAGCCAGCGAAGAGTCATACTACTAAATCATTCTAATGCCATCTGACTGAAAGTACTCCTGTTCTTCCCTCTCAGTTTTGAGATTCGTCCAGAACCCCCGCCGATCCCCCGCCATATCATTTTCTCCACATATGGGTTCTCAATCTGTTTCTCCTTGTTCATAGGTTATCTACCACTGAGAGGTGCATTCCCAGTCAGCCTGTCAGGTCTGTTCTCTTGGGGAGCTGCCAGTTGTACAGTGGCTAAAACACTGGCCTGTCAGGTCTGTTCTCTTGGGGAGCTGTCAGTTGTACAGTGGCTAAAACACTGGCCTGTCAGGTCTGTTATCTTGGGGAGCTGTCAGTTGTACAGTGGCTAAAACACTGGCCTGTCAGCTTGGTGGCCATGGGCTCAAACTTGCATTGGAGACAATTTTAAATTTACCTTAGTTCCCAGGTCACCCTAGCCTTAAATAGGGACCAGGCAATGCCTTGGCAAGTAAAGGCATCCATCAGGACATTGAGCCTAGCTTTCCTTGAGTGCTGTAGGCATACTAACATGTAGAGCTAGCACCATATACCCAGCATGTGCTATTTGAATATCCTATTGATGAACAAATATCACAGGGTTGTTGTAATCAATACAGTTATGTAGGGGTTCTGTTTAGCTTATGTTGTATCTATAGCAGGGTGAATAGTTCATCACACATCAGCAGTGTCTCGTGTACTCCTTGCTGTGGGCAGTCATGGCTGAGAGGCAGCAGGGTTCGGTCCTTGCACAGGGCTAGGAATTTTTCCAAGAACTATTGATAACTAATGATAGCGTACGTCACCGTGATCTCTTGCCAACACGCTGACCTTTGAGGTAGCTAAGTGTGAATCACTCCTCCTGACAGAGGAACAAAGGAGAAGAAGTATATTCCTTGCAATAAGAATCCAATGGAGGATAGGTGGGTACTAGCCTTCTCCGTTATTTGTGTCACTAAAGAGAAGGGAAAGACATTCACTATACAAAGTTTTGTGAGGTGGTGTGACCAACTCAATTCTTCTTTGTGATTTTCTTTGTGCAAGTCATGGTTTAGAAAAGGGTCTATTTTTTAACTGTTTAAGCTGTCACACAATTAAACCCTCTAACAGCTGATCAGTCTGGACACTGTTTTTGTAATTGGATGAAAGATGCATTTTGAACACTCACAACTAAATAGGCTTCATTTTGAAGCTTTTCTATGACATTGGCCTAATGAGTATCCTGCTCATAATTTCCAGCTGCCTAGGGATTTTGAATGTGTGCATGCCTAAAACAGCTCTGTCAGGGAAGGGAGGCGTTCCACATAAAAAAGACTAAGTCAGTAATGAAAGTGACTAAGTCAGTTGGAAAATCACTCAGCAAGCCAAGGACATGGCTAAGTCACTCAGGGAAATGACTAAGTTGAGAAGTGACTAATTAAATCACTGATTGATGAAGACAGAAAAGTGACTAAGATAATGAAGTGACTAAGTAAATTACTGACTGATAAAGACAGAAAAGTGTCTAAGATAATGAAGTGACTAAGTTAATGAAGTGACTAAGATAATGAAGTGACTAAGTTAGTCAATGAAGTGATGAAGTAGGTCAGGAAAATGACTTAGTAGGGGAAGTGACAAAGTGAATCAGTGAAAGAACTAAGTCACGCAAGGAAATGACCAAGCCAGTGCCGAGTGTCTGGAATATGGAGTTTTCCTTCGGGGGACCCAGTTCAAATCCACAGTTAACCCTTTACAGGGCAGACGCTTGTCCGTTTTTTAGCCCTGAACGGGCAAGATTTTTTCAGGTTCGGTAAAATTTCGGGTTGCGTTAGTAAAAACATCACAAATAAGGTGTTAGTCAACCGATTTTAGTTAAATAAACAACACAATGAAGGGAAAAGCATACAGCATATGTTACTCACGTGATTGTTGCCGGTTATCCATATATGAACACAAATATTTATGAAATACAGTTATTGTTTGTGATTTTCAGTCATCTATACAGCAATTTACAAACACATTTTCAGAATCATAATCACTTTCTTTAAAGTCCGACTCAGACTGCTAATGCAAAGTAACGCTTTGCACTGATATCTAGCTCCGATTAATAATCAACTTCGTGCCCTTTAATGTCATTTAAACTGAACCTAGCGAAATCTCGGCTATCACTTGAAGAATCGCCGAAATCCATTTTGAAAAACTAAGCGTAAAAACCCCGAAAACTATAAAAAAAAAGTCCGTAAAAGTCTGTTCAAATTCATAGTAGGCGCTTGCAAATGGCGGCCACGTTGTCAAGCTATCGGCGAAAGCGAAAGTAGCCATCGGAAGTATCGGAAAGCCGAGAGATCGCATTTTTACAATGCATAATAGTATCGGGCGCGTTCGGGCGATCTGCCCGTTTAAGCGATCGGACGGAAATGGACATTCCACCCTGTAAAGGGTTAAGTGTGGATTTTTTTCTGTGGGGGGAAAATGAAAACCCTATCCTGCACAGTTTGGGAGACTGCACTAGTCAGGTGGCCTTAATTCCTCAGGCTCAAGAACAGTTTTGGAACAGTGAGTGACTAAATTAGTTAGTGAAATAACACAGTCTGGAAAGTGACTAAGTAAGGCAGGGAAATGGCTAAGTAAGCCAAAGGAATGACAAAGTCAGTGAAATGACTAAGAAAGTCACACATGAGAAAGTAGTCATTCATAGGTCATCTCTTGTGAACTGTCAACAGATAGACGGACTGGATCCACTGGTGGGCAGTTTGAAAGCTTCCGCAAACGCTCCAAAGATGACATATCAACTGGACGTCGAGGTTCAGCTGACCGAGGCCGCAGCGGCTATGAGAAGTACCGAAGTTGGTCTCCTGACAGCTACAGTTCCAGTATGGACAACTTCCGGCCTGTCACACTGACCGTTTCCAGCTTTTTCAAGCAGGTTGGTCACTTGATCGCACTTCCTCATTTAGTGCTGAGTTTATGAAAATAATTGATTATGTTTCATAGGTGTCTGAAGCAGTTGTAATTATGTACAGTAATGAAGATAGAAATCTTTTACATATTTTAATTAACTCCTTTTCTGTTGAATGTTGCCCATATTCTTTGTCACAGTTATTTATTTATTCTCTTCTACCCTATCTGTCTGGCTGTCTGCCTGCTTACCTATCTACCAACCGCCTACCTGCATACCTATCTACCTACTGCCTACCTGTGTACCTAACTCATACATACTTACCTACCTACTTACCTGTCATCTACCTACCTGCCTGCCTGTCTGCAGACAGACCTGCCTGTCTTCCTACCTACCTACTACCTGCCTGCCTCGCTACACACAAGTATTAATACATCCAACCTATATGCACACACACAGAAAAGAAGAGAGGCTTATGCTAGGTCTTAAGCTACCCCTATCCCACCAAGTGTAGAAGGAGAAAGACTAAACAAGATTGAGGTATCTCTACACCCCAGAGTAGAAGGGGAAAGACAAGGCTGTAAGGTATCTTTACATCTCAGTATATATATATATATATATATATATATATATATATATATATATATATATATATATATATATATATATATATGCCGGCTCCATGGCCGAGGAGTTAGCAGCTTTCTCCGCTAACCCCGAATACTCTCGTCACGTGACGCGACGAGAATTAGCAGTGGTTCGAATTGCAAAAGTGACTTATGAGAGTATGGAGTCGGTCGCTCAGAAAGTCGTGGCGTGCTGATGAGCGTAATCTAGCCTAGGAATCAACATACAGCTGAAAGATGCTGGTGTTGACCGCAATATCCTGAAACAGGATGGAAACGCGGAAAAAAAAAAAAAATATATATATATATATATATATATATATACCCAGTTCATTGATATTACAGAATGAAATGAAAGTTGTCTTGATTACAGGAAGGCGTCAAACTCAGCGATGAAGACCTGTACAAGTTCCTGGCTGACCTCAAGCGGCCATCTTCTGTCCTCAAGAGGGTCAAGTGTATCCCAGGTATTGTTAGTGTTGTCACATGACCTCACAGTGGAGCCAACGATGTACTAGGAAAATGTGACATAAATATGTATTTGTTTCAGAGTTTAGAAGTCAGTCAGTCTATGAGTAACACACTGAACATATTATTCAAGTTCATACACGAGAGAATACAAAATCAAAAAGACATTGAAGTTCCAGAAGAAGAATTAGGCTGGAGTCTCTAAGGCGAAGTGGGTATGTCACCTGCCTCATGCTCTAAAGGTTGTGGGTTCAATTCCAGGCCATGTCATTCGATTTATGGGCGCAGTTTTTTTAGATTCATGAGAGTCATCGCTGGAGCTATGGACTTGGTGCTTTGTGCGATGTTTTTGGCAGGGTACTCTGCAAAAAGAGACCAAGCCATATGGGATATAACCCGGTGGATTGAAGTCAATCCTCTTGTCTTGCAAACCTTAAATATTTAGCTTTCGTTAGAACGCGAAGCAATGTTTTGTTTGCCAGAACTTTCAGAAAAATATAGAGAAACTCAAATTAAAGTATTATTTGTGCTTCATTGACTGTAAAAAGGTACTCAACGGAGTTATTCATAGCAAGTTAATTAAATACTGAATGGAAAAGGTATTGATGGCAAAGACAGCTGATTAATAACAAACAAATTCTGGTGAACAATACAAGCAACCAGAATACTAGGTAAGTACATCACCTGTTATAGATGCAAAGAAAGGCTTGAGGCATCATTAAAAATACAAGCAACCATAGTATCAAGTGAGTACATCACCTGTTATAGATGCAAAGAAAGGTTTGAGGCATCAGATACAAATACAAGCAACCATAATATCAGGTGAGTACATCACCTGTTATAGATGTAAAGAAAGGCTTGAGACATCAGATACAAATACAAGCAAAAAAATCTCTTTTCACAACATTTAAATGGTGGCAAACCCATATTTATAGACTATTTGGCATTCGATTGGTGACTAGATCAATTTCACACCAGCGGCCGTCTTCTTTCAACCATTATCCACCATCGGAGCAGAGGTTGTCAACCAATTCACTGGAAGCCGTCCAATCCTGACCTTTTCCATGTAGCTCCTTCCATGTCCTCCCCATTTAATTCATCTCTATTTCTACTTCCCTTCTCCGTGTATTTATAAGTCTGTGCAATGTTTTGGAGACCCCTGTGGGGTCATCACCAGAACAACAGAGTTCATGTTTTGTGTGACGCCCTCGGCTATTCGCTCCGTGGTAGGAAGACTAAGCCATTTGGGATAGAAGCTAATGCAATGAAATGTATCTTCTTGCCTCTAACCCCTTTAACCTTTTTATATATGCACATGATAGTGTTGTTGGGTGAAGCAGAGCAGGCCTCCAAGAATTGGAGCACAAAAACAAAACAATGAAAATGGCTTCACATAAATAAAATGAAAGCAGACTAATATTTTCAGCAAAGACAGTACCAAGCTAATTTTGAAAATTATAGTGAATTGAAAGAAACTTGAACAAGTCAGTAATTTTTCTTACCTGGAACACCTGAACAGTTAAGCTTCAAATACAAATTAAGAGTGGTCAAGTGTTCTCTGTCCTTAAGACAGAGTGGAGAATGTGACATCTTTTATAACAATGGATGTATTTGACAGTGGAATGTTTGAATATGACAGCGATTGATAGCGATACAATTGAATGTGACAAAATATTAATTTTAACTCTGTTTACCAGTTACTGAACGTAAATTTGCCAAGACATCACAAACAGCCAAAATTACTGGCATCGACTGTGATGTCCTGTAAAGGATATGCAACTAACTTTTAACTGTTTACCAACAGCTACACTGAAACTGGACATCTCTCCATGCCCCGAGGAGCCTAGGTACACCCTAACCCCTGAACTGCTGCGAGTGGAGCCGTACCCCGATGACAAAGGTCGACCTACAAAGGAGATCCTGGAGTTTCCTTCCAAAGAGGTCTTCGTGCCTTACACCATTTACAGGTACGTGGACAGGCCCATCTGAGAGCCTAGTGCTTCTGATTTAACTTGCTTTCAAAACAGTGTCTTCCCTGTAGTGAATGTAAACACAGAAGCCTCAAGCAATTGGTTGCAGGATTTATTGCCTGGCATATTGTGCTGCACCTCGTCAGGTGTATACTGCAGAGTTATATGTCATATAAAGTGATTAAATGAATTAAATCTTGGCTGAAATACTTAACACATAGTCACTGATATTGTTTGAATGTGGAGCATTTGTTATCCTCCCGGTAATCAGATAATTTAAACAGTTTTTGTTTGAACAAAATTTGTTGGAACTGCCTAATTGCTAAAGCATGTGTATATTTGCGGAGTCGTTTATTGTTCATTGAATACAATATATGAAATGCCTTTTATTTGTTAACGTTATGGCTGAAAACTAGCAGGTGTTGAGAGATGGCCAGTATTGGAGTTTTATAGCCTGTTGACTACACAGGGATTCTTGAAGACAGATTAACTCTCTATTTTATCCACATTCATGTGGTTTTGTGTCTGGTTACATGATTTGCTAATTGTCGTTGTATTCTGCTGGTGTAAGTTGCTTGGTACTCACACTGGACGTGTTTAAGTTACATATTTATAGTCTTGTCTGCACTGAAACAACTTCAATTTTGAAGGCACATTTTGCTGCTTCTGCTGTTACTATAAACAGTTCCTTCAGGTTAAAAAAAAGGTTAAAAAAGAAGTAGACGTGAAGGAGTTGGTCTTGGCCGTGATAGTTTTTGATTGTGTACTTTTAAATAAATCACTCTCGCATTGGACTATACAGTCACCAGCGGTGCTGCCAGGTACCTCCCAAGCGGCACAACTCTATAGTCCTACAGGACTGAAAGTGGCCTACTACTACTACTTTTAAAAGCATTTATTGATAGTGGGAAGTCTTATCTCTGTTACATACTCCACCTACGTCAGCCCTTTTGGAACACATGAAATATTAAATTTGTTGCATATTACATATTATTATTATAAATATTATTATATTTTTGTATGTATCACATGTGATCTTCCATCTATACTGTATGTGACATTATACAGAAACCTGATGTACGTGTACCCCAAGAGCCTGAACTTTGCCAACCGCCAGGGGTCGGCCCGCAACCTAGCAGTCAAGGTGCAGTTTTTGGCTGGGGAAGATGAGAACTTTGCCTTGCCGGTAAGTGCTTGTGTGGGTGAGGGTGGGGAGATGGAGGGAGAGAGGGAGGGGGAGATGACAGGAGAGAGGGAGGGAGAGATGACAGGAGAGAGGGAGGGAGAGGGAGATGGGAACTTTGCCTTGCCAGTGTTTGTGTGGGTGAGGGTGGGGAGATGGAGGAATGGCAGGAGAGAGAGGGGAGAAAGGAAAGGAGAGGGGGGGGGAGAGTGTAGAGAGGGCAAGAGAGGGAGGGGGAGAGAGAGAATAGAAAGCAAATGTTCAGGAGAGAGTGATTGACGTAGGAAGGGAGGTGGGGTGGGAGAGACCTGATATGGTTCCTGACTGTTGTATAATAGTTAGTTCACTTGCGTCCTGTAATAGCTGTCTGGGTTCAGTCCCCCACAGTGGCAGGATTATTTTTCCAACCAATGTTTCTTAAATTCTTCACATAATTTAGCTCAACAGACTTCCAATTGATCTTGTTCTTCAGGTGATTTTTGGCAAATCCAGTTGCCCGGAACTTTCCCGTGAAGCTCTGGCAGCCGTGACATACCACAACAAGTAAGTCCAATGTTTGGGCTTGTTTTGTGAGTTGTAGCTACATTATTCTACATTGTTTGTGTGCAGGAGAAACATGGGCAGAAGTCAGCATGGGTTCACCTGATGGCAAGTGACACTTGTAAATAGAAAAGCGAATCCACACGCAAAAATCAATCCAGTAAACTAGAAGTAGTAGCACATGTGTGGACTACGCTTGGGTTCAAGGTGAGTGAATGCACACACACAAAAAAACCCCGTAATTGTCCATGGGATTCATGGCATTCCAGGAGAAAACCACATTTCTGTGATCTCAAGTCTCTTTCTGATCTTGGTATTCAGGGCTCATGATTCTCAGGCACACACCGGCTTGGGCAGGACATTCACTTCTGACAACATTTAGATACAGGACTGATAAAATTCCTGCAGCATTCTTCTTCTCTTCTTCCTCCTGTGAAGGAGAACATTACATGTAGTTGTGTACCTCAGAGGTCGTCGAGTCCGGCTTTGCAAGCATGTAAAATGTTTCCTGCAGACAGATTTCATCCAGGGTATGCGCGCTATTTACCTGTGGGTAGGTTTTCTTTTCTAACAATCCAGCCAGCGCGGTAGCTTTGTGGCCTGCAGCTTGCAATTCCCAGCTGCTGTGGGATTTTTTACATCCAGAACTTGTTCATAGGCCCTCCTGTTAGCTAGCTAGCTAGTTAGTTATCTATTGGTGTATGATCCTTGCACTCTGGAAAAGTCTATAGGTGCTTAGATCCTACCCCCAACATATGCATCAGCATCTGGTAGCTAATAATGTCAGTCCTATGTTGTTGATGAGGCCCCTTATTTTCCTGATGTGCATCTCTTGTCAGGCTGTGCCAATTCTTACTTCCAAGTCTCTCATTCTGGACTTTCTTACTTCCAAGTTTATCATTCTGGACTTTCTTACTTCCAAGTCTCTCATTCTGGACTTTCTTACTTCCAAGTCTCTCATTCTGGACTTTCTTACTTCCAAGTCTCTCATTCTGGACTTTCTTACTTCCAAGTTTCTCATTCTGGACTATGAAGTTGATTCATTGGCGTCAAAGCCCTCTGCTCCCGACATCTCTCTAAGGACATTAATAACATCGGCACTATCTATGCGCTGGCCATCTGCAGGGGATGCAAAGACATCAAGTTTATCAGCTGGTTAGTTTTCCTCACCTCCAGCATGTTCCGGAACAAAGTGACTCTACTTACAACAGACAACAGTGACTCAATACTCTGTCTATGTACAGAATCCACCTCGACCTTTCGGATCATGCTCATTGAATCACTTAGTAAACAAACCTTGGTATAATTATGTGATTCTAGCCCATGTTACTGCCATCACCTCCATCGTCATGCTGCTCGTAGTTTTACAGTGGGCACCACTGGCTTCTGAATAGTTCAGCCCACTGAGCATGCCGTGAATGCCCAAACACATCTCCGCTGCTGTATAACAGGTTCCCGGGAAGGTTAACCCGGTCAACAAATGCCCGCAGAAGTCGGATGTGTCGGTCTAACGGTGCAAGAACGCAGCTCTGCTGTAAACAGGCACAACGCAATCACGTCCGAAAAAACTCTCCGGATAACGCAGCAGAATAAGAAACATAACAGATTCATCTGTATAGATAAGCACATTGGAATCATCTGAATGTTCACTGATAGCTCGTTGACCTCTACATTGACTACAGCAGGGCCCTCCTGTTTTTTGCCCTTATCTAAGAAGGCTAGGCATTCAATCTCATTACTCAGTAGATCAGGGGAACATGTGATATTAAAGGCAACCAGTAGTTCTTATCACAATATTCAGCTTTATGCTGGGATTCAAACCAGTAATGGCTAAACCTGAGGCGGACACTGTAACTTTTGAGGTCCTGCCTCCCCCTACGGTGTTCAAACGTAGCGTATTTTGCAGATGTATCAACTTTACCGCAGTGGTCTCGTTGCTGATGTTGTGTTTGTTGTTTTGTGAAGGTCTCCAGACTTCTATGAAGAAGTGAAGATAAAACTGCCGGCCAAGTTGGCAGAAACTCATCATTTGCTGTTCACGTTCTACCACATCAGCTGCCAGGTCAAGAAGAATGAGCCGACCCCGACAGAAGTTCCTGTAGGATACACGGTCAGCAATACCACACATTGTTCTCATATATATGTGTTAGGATATGTGTTTTACTCTCAAGCCATATCTGTCTCATCATATATCATCATTACCATTCAATGGGTGTCATGACAAATTAAGTCATCAAACTAAGAAGCTGTCAACATTTTGGCATTTCAGAATTTGTTATTAATGGCTGACATATTTACTTTGTCTCTAAAATAAACATTAGCACCAGTATACTATGTAAAAATAAATGCTCAGAAGACACAAATATTGGCACCTGTGATAACCCCCAAACACTGAAGCTCAAATTGTAAATATTAAGAAACAAGTGATTGTTACTGTGGCACCTTGTACCAATGCTTGTGTTGTTACTGTGGCACCTTGTACCAATGCTTGTGTTGTTACTATGGCACCTTGTACCAACCCTTGTGTTGTTACTGTGGCACCTTGTACCAACACTTGTGTTGTTACTGTGGCACCTTGTACCAACACTTGTGTTCTTACTGTGGCACCTTGTACCAGTGCTTGTGTTGTTACTGTGGCACCTTGTACCAGTGCTTGTGTTGTTACTGTGGCACCTTGTACCAACACTTGTGTTGTTACTGTGGCACCTTGTACCAACACTTGTGTTCTTACTGTGGCACCTTGTACCAGTGCTTGTGTTGTTACTGTGGCACCTTGTACCAGTGCTTGTGTTGTTACTGTGGCACCTTGTACCAACACTTGTGTTGTTACTGTGGCACCTTGTACCAACACTTGTGTTCTTACTGTGGCACCTTGTACCAGTGCTTGTGTTGTTACTGTGGCACCTTGTACCAAAGCTTGTGTTGTTACCGTGGCACCTTGTACCAACCCTTGTGTTGTTACTGTGGCACCTTGTACCAACACTTGTGTTGTTACTGTGGCACCTTGTACCAACCCTTGTGTTGTTACTGTGACACCTTGTACCAACACTTGTGTTGTTACTGTGGCACCTTGTACCAACACTTGTGTTGTTACTGTGGCACCTTGTACCAACACTTGTGTTGTTACTGTGGCACCTTGTACCAACCCTTGTGTTGTTACTGTGGCACCTTGTACCAACACTTGTGTTGTTACTGTGGCACCTTGTACCAACACTTGTGTTGTTACTGTGGCACCTTGTACCAACCCTTGTGTTGTTACTGTGGCACCTTGTACTAACACTTGTGTTCTTACTGTGGCACCTTGTACCAACACTTGTGTTGTTACTGTGGCACCTTGTACCAACACTTATGTTGTTACTGTGGCACCTTGTACCAACACTTGTGTTGTTACTGTGGCACCTTGTACCAACACTTATGTTGTTACTGTGGCACCTTGTACCAACACTTGTGTTGTTACTGTGGCACCTTGTACCAACACTTGTGTTCTTACTGTGGCACCTTGTACCAGTGCTTGTGTTGTTACTGTGGCACCTTGTACCAGTGCTTGTGTTGTTACTGTGGCACCTTGTACCAACACTTGTGTTGTTACTGTGGCACCTTGTACCAACACTTGTGTTCTTACTGTGGCACCTTGTACCAGTGCTTGTGTTGTTACTGTGACACCTTGTACCAAAGCTTGTGTTGTTACCATGGCACCTTGTACCAACCCTTGTGTTGTTACTGTGGCACCTTGTACCAACACTTGTGTTGTTACTGTGGCACCTTGTACCAACCCTTGTGTTGTTACTGTGACACCTTGTACCAACACTTGTGTTGTTACTGTGGCACCTTGTACCAACACTTGTGTTGTTACTGTGGCACCTTGTACCAACACTTGTGTTGTTACTGTGGCACCTTGTACCAACCCTTGTGTTGTTACTGTGGCACCTTGTACTAACACTTGTGTTCTTACTGTGGCACCTTGTACCAACACTTGTGTTGTTACTGTGGCACCTTGTACCAACACTTATGTTGTTACTGTGGCACCTTGTACCAACACTTATGTTGTTACTGTGGCACCTTGTACCAACACTTATGTTGTTACTGTGGCACCTTGTACCAACACTTGTGTTGTTACTGTGGCACCTTGTACCAACACTTGTGTTCTTACTGTGGCACCTTGTACCAGTGCTTGTGTTGTTACTGTGGCACCTTGTACCAGTGCTTGTGTTGTTACTGTGGCACCTTGTACCAACACTTGTGTTGTTACTGTGGCACCTTGTACCAACACTTGTGTTCTTACTGTGGCACCTTGTACCAGTGCTTGTGTTGTTACTGTGACACCTTGTACCAAAGCTTGTGTTGTTACCATGGCACCTTGTACCAACCCTTGTGTTGTTACTGTGGCACCTTGTACCAACACTTGTGTTGTTACTGTGGCACCTTGTACCAACCCTTGTGTTGTTACTGTGACACCTTGTACCAACACTTGTGTTGTTACTGTGGCACCTTGTACCAACACTTGTGTTGTTACTGTGGCACCTTGTACCAACACTTGTGTTGTTACTGTGGCACCTTGTACCAACCCTTGTGTTGTTACTGTGGCACCTTGTACTAACACTTGTGTTCTTACTGTGGCACCTTGTATCAACACTTGTGTTGTTACTGTGGCACCTTGCACCAACACTTGTGTTGTTACTGTGGCAACTTGTACCAATGCTTGTGTTGTTACTGTTGCAACTTGTACCAATGCTTGTGTTGTTACTGTGGCACCTTTATAAGTGCTTGTGTTGTTACTGTGGCACCTAGTACCAATGCTTGTGTTGTTACTGTGGCACGTTGAACCAGAGCTTGTGTTGTTACTATGGCACCTTGTACCAATTTTTGTGTCGTTACCGTGGCACCTTGTACCAATGCTATGTAATAAATCATTTTCATTGAATGTAAGAAATAGGACCAAAGTATAATATGGAACGTGCTCTGCTGTATGGCAGTGATTCCTGAAATGAAGGAAAGAAATCATAAAGAGCATTGAGGCAGTGGAGATGTGGTTTCTGAGACCAAGGTTGCTAATACCAAGGGCTGCCCAAGCAACTAATAACAATTACCTGGAAGAGGCTGGTGAAAGTAGAACATTATACACAACAATCAGAAACAGACAAACAATGTTATTTGGTGATATAATGAGAAGAGAGGCATTGGAGCACAGTGTGATAATGGAAAGACCAGCAGTCGAAGAGTAAGGCCGAGAGAAATTGTGCTTTATGGTCTCAGATGGAATGTCAGCAGTAGAATTGATCCTGAACACCAAGGACAGATCTCTGGAGAGACATGAGCAACTACGCCATTTGATAGAAGACATGATGATAATGATGAGGTATTGTTCTGTGGACAGACCAGATGTTTTTATTACATTTCTAACAGATGGTTATGTCCTGGTTTAGAGATGAAATATGAGAACCTAACTGGCAATTATTGGGGTCAGTTGAGGGCTGGATGATGAGAACCTTTGTGTACAAGAGAATGTCTTGTGTGTTAGATTTATCAACAGGTACGTTTGTTTATTAGTCATGTCTTAAATATGACTGATCTGCTGTATGACAGTAGATGGTACTACCTGCTTTCTGTTAGCGCCAAATATTGGGTGGCGCTCCCCAAAGCCCACACTATATTGTCTTATAGGCTTCAGGCAGACAAGCACAATTGGAAGGATACAAGCCTTATCCTGGTGTGAAGAAATGCAATATAAAGACTAAATGTTATGGCAGGGAAGACCTGGCCCTAAGCCTTAGTCGGCAACTGGCCTAGGATCAAAGCTGTGACAGGTGGACAGTTAGAGCATTGCTATGCTGTTCCGACAGCTTCTACAGCTGCTCTTGTTCCAGATATATTGGTGTTCCTCTGGAGTAAACTAAGCAGGCCGAGAGAGGGATCATGCTGCATTAGCAACACATGGTCTCCACAATTCAGCCCAGACTTTGTGCTCTGGAGAGGTTGTTACGCTTTTTTGTTAAAGCACAATAATTATCGTCTGTTTAGATGTCATGGTGCCATTATGGTACAAATTTGTTTAAAATGTGCTCTGTAACTCTGTTTATTATTTCAAATTCTCTAACACAATTGCAGTGGTTGCCCCTGTATCGAGATGGACGGTTGATCAGCGGTGATTTCAACTTACCCGTGTCAGTAGACAAACTCCCTACAAACTATTCACTTCATCACCCAGATGTAAGTTACCTGGCAGTTTTAGGTACGGTCAGGTGAGATAGGTTGAGCTGTGGTGAGTTAGATTAAGGTGGGTTGAGCTGTGGTGAGTTAGATTAAGGTATTTTTGAGGTATGGTGAGTTAGATTAAGGTATGTTGAGGTATGGTGAGTTAGATTAATGTAGGTTGAGCTATGGTGAACGAACGAACGAACAAACTTTATTTTCAAAGGGTTAAGAATTGGGCACGCAGGCCCATCTAACATTCTGCCCTTCTATCACTCTCTTTCATACATTATTTTATTCATACATCATTCAAGGCTAACAGAAAACAGTAACAATATAAAAGATATGCATTATAAAAGCATGGGCAAAATGCGAACATCAATACTACATGACTCACTAATATAAGATAATGGTGTGACACTTGTTATTAGCTATGTGGAATATACTAGTCTACCAAAAGCGGACTGGCTGTTATACTAGGGTTTTGTTATTATTATTATTTCTATTACTAAGGGGGGAAGGTAATCTGTACTGAGATAGTGTTCAAATAAATTGCGATTATATGTATATTGTTGGTGATGTCTTTGATTTCTTGTGGAAGATTGTTCCACAGCTGAGCTGCAGAGTACGTTAAGCTTGTTTTGTATAAGTCAATCCTAGGCTTCGGAATGTGTAATATATTTAATCGTTTACTGTGTCTAGCATTATATTTAAACAATGGCCAAAGGTAATTTGGGGCATTCCGATGTAGGATTTTGTGAATTAGTTTGGCCTTATTGAAAAGCAGGTGTTTGCAGAGTGGTAGTAACTGAAGGCGTTTATGCAGGCTAGGATTGTCAGATAAATGTTTGTTATAAATTAAACTCATTGCACTTTACTGCAGTGAGTAAAGTCGCTTGCTGCTTGAATTAGAGCAACCGAACCAGATTGTAGAGAGCAGTAGTCAAAATGTGTCTGTATGTGAGAAGTATAGAATATTTTCCTTGTGTCCTCATGAGACAGATTAAGGTAGGTTGAGCTATGGTGAGTTATTAAAGTATGTTGAGCTATGGTGAGTTAGATTAAGATATGTTGATATATGGTGAGTTAGATTAAGGTATGCTGAGCTATGATCAGTGAGATTAAAATTGGTTGAAGTATGGTAAGTTAGATAAAGGTAGATAGAGCTATCTTGAGTTTGATTAAGGTATGTTGAGGTATGGTGCGCTAGATGAATTTATGTTTAGGTATGGTGAATTAACCGGTCTCCCTCGTCTAGGTTTTACACGACTTTCTCCGTAATCGCGTATACTCTCGTGAGTAACGTGACGTGCATGAGAATTGGTAGCAGTTCTCTCCGCGTCGGTAACTTACGGGGTATGTGAGCCAGCCGCTCAGAAAGCAGTGGCAAACTACTGAGCATAATCTTGCCAAGAGATCAACAATCAGCTGAAAGATGCTGGTGTTGACAGCTATGTCCTGTAAAGGATATGCGAAAAAAATAAAAATGGTGAATTAGATTATTTTGTGTTTAGGCAGGGTGAGTTAGATGAATTTGTTTAGGCATATTAGATTAATTTATGTCAAAGTATGCTGAGTTAGATGAAGTTATGTTTTGATGGGGGTGTTATGTTATGTTTAGGCATGGTGAGTTAGATTAATGTATGTTTAAGCATGGTGATTTAAATGAATTTATGTTTAGGCAAGGTGAGTTAGATGAATTTTGTTTTAGGCATGGTGAGTAAGATTAAGTTATATTTAGGCAAGGTGATTTAGATTAAGTTATATTTAGGCATGGTGAATTAGATGAATTTATGTTTAGGCATGGTGAGTAAGTTTAAGTTATGTTTAGGCATTGTGATTTAGATTAAGTTATGTTTAGGCATGGTGAGATAAAGTTATGTTTAGGCGTGGTGGTTTAGATTAAGTTATGTTTAGGCGGGGGTGTTAGATTAAGTTATGTTTAGGCATGGTGATTTAGATTAAGTTATGTTTAGGCATGGTGATTTAGATTACATTATTGTTAGGTGTGGTGAGTTAGATGAATTTTTGTTTAGGCATGGTGAATTAGATAGATTTATGTTTAGGAATGGTGTTTTAGATTAAGTTATGTTTAGGTATAGTGAGCTAGATAAAGGTATTTTGAAGTATGGTGAGTTAGATTATATATTTGTTTAGTTTAGTTTAGTCGATGGATCAACATCACGGCACCTGGGTGTAACCCATAAGTGCTCCGTACTCCTCCTAACTCAAGCCTGCGACATAGACAATATATTTGTAGTGTAGTTTGTAAGTTTGTAGTGTAGATTACAGTCAGTGTTTGTATGTTTGCAGTGTAGATAATGGCCGATGTTTGTAAATACAATACCTTTTACTGACAGATCCAGATTCCCAGCATTAAGTGGGTGGACAACCACAAGGGAGTGTTCAGTGTGTCTGTTCGTGCCGTCTCCTCAATCTTTGCCCAGGTAACTTGAATGTGTGTACATCTGAGACTTTTTGTATTTGTTTACACTAATCTGACATATGCAACTAGTAAGGTAACATCACAGTCATGTTGCAGGTCCATCACAGAATGTATGCAGGTCCATCGCAGAATGTTGCAGGTCCATCACAGTCATGTTGCAGGTCCATTGCAGAATATTGCAGGTCCACCACTGAATGTTGCAGGTCCACCACAGCATGTTGTAGGTCCATTGTGGAGTGTTGCAGATCTATCACAGAATGTTGCAGATCCATCACAGAATCTTGCAGGTCCATCACAGAGTGTTGCTCTCATCACAGCCTGCTAGAAACACTCTCAGGCTCAAACATTCTCAATTCCAGGGTGTCTTGAATGTCTTGTGTGTGCATTGTGATGGTTGTCCCCGGCCTCTTCTACCAGGAACCAGGCCCGACATCACTATTCATTTGAAGCCACTGTGACCTTTAATGTGGCCAAAGTATTCCAGTTTCCCAGACAAGATGCTGTTTAAGAACCAGCTTTCTTTCAGGTTCACACTTTCTTAATCCACACTATCCTAAGAATTATTCTGTAACATTTAAGTTCAAAAGCCTCCATTTTCTTCTTTAATTATTTTTAAATGGTCTATTGTTCATATCCTATGTTGCCACCAGTAACATATAATATACAGTCAGACCTCAGTTTTCATTTGCCTTTGGTTTTCGTCGGTTTCGGTTTTCGTCAATTTTTTCTGTGAAAAATTTGTCTAGGTTTTCGTCAATTGCCTTGGATTTCGTCGACTTGCCCACGTGACCTCGCTGCTAATTTTGCAAAAATAAAGAGACCCACGCTTTCTTCTGCTCAGTTTGACATTGTTTTTCGTTGTGTGAACATTATTTGCTAATAATAAAATATGAGAGCAGCATTAAGATTGCTGAAATCGGCCACATGTACGGGAAGTCGCCATCCATGATAAGTTCCATTGTGGCGAAAAAGGAAGCAATAAAGGTGGCTAATATAGCGAAAGGCATGAATGTACCAATGAATCAGAGATCGCAAACAATTGAAAATGTCGAATAGTGATTATTAATTTGGATAAATCAAAAACAGTTAGATGGCGATTCTGTTTCGGAGGAAATCGTATGTGAAAAGGCCAGACTGTTGTATGCCAATCTCATTAAAAAAATGCCTGGGATGAATGCTAGTGTACTAAGTGAATTGAAGGCCAGCAGAGGATGGTTTGAACAATTCAAGAGGCGCACTGGCATACACAGTGTTACTAGGCATGGCGAAGGTGCCTAGTTCGAACAAATTTGGGGCTGAAAGATAGTATTAAACACTATATTTATTCTCTATAAAATTTATTTTTTGGTATGTATTTTGGACTGTCTAGAACAGATTAATTGGATTTACAATTATTCATATGGAAATAATTGCCTCGGTATTCGTCGGTTTCGGATTTCACTGATTGTTGTCAGACAGATTATCGACGAAAACCTAGGTTTGACCATACTGTGAAATGTTCCATCATTCATATCGTATGTTGCCACCAGTAACGTACAATAATATATTGTGAAATGGTTCATGTCCATATGTTAGCACCAGTAAAATCTAACTAAACTAAACATACAACGGCATATTTTCAATTCTGCCATAAAGACACACACCCTCAACGTTTCAGATTTGTATGTTTGCTTGGCCTTCCATCTTCTACCCTAGACCACACAGATACTTTGTTGTCTTGTGTAATATGTGTTTCTCTGCCCTACCAGGACTGGCCAAAGTAACACTGGGCAGTATGAAACAGTTTCTCATATCTAAACAAAGTTATGAATTCACAACAATGTTTTCCCTGAGTGATTGTAAATCATTCTGAGTACATGGCCGATGTAGTTCCAACGGCGTTTTTTAAAAATAAAATTGGATACAATATCTTGCTTAGTCTCTTGTCTTATTTGCGTATTGATTCTGAAATCTGTCCAGTGGAGGTTTAGAATTCTTCTAAGACATTTGTTCTGAAAATTGTCTAATTTTTTATCTAAAGCTACTGTTGATTTCCAACTCTCACATCCATACGTTAGCACTGGAATCACACAAGAGTTGAAGATTTTAAGTTTTGTATGTTTGCTGAGTGTCTTTGACTTCCAGATGTTTGACAGTTTATTGAAGGTACCAGATGCCAGTGCGATTCTAGATAATATTTCTGGCGTTGAGTCCCCTGTAGATGTCATTTTGCTTCCTGTGCTATTCTAGATAATATTTCTGGCGTTGAGTCCCCTGTAGATGTCATTTTGCTTCCTATTTGCTTCAGTTATTCCCATGGTAATTGCAGATTTAAAAATGAAAACTTTCTGTTCACACAAATCTTGATGGAACTGTTTGGAAA
Source organism: Cepaea hortensis (assembly GCA_963921405.1). Lineage (NCBI taxonomy): Eukaryota > Metazoa > Mollusca > Gastropoda > Stylommatophora > Helicidae > Cepaea > Cepaea hortensis. Next base: position 112,890,311 of record OY992885.1, read on the forward strand.
GTTAAGAGTGGACAAGTGTTGTATGTACTCTTCATGACAGGACACTGTGGGCGGTGTTGATTGTTGAGGTACCTTATGCATTATGTTCACAACATTCATGTGACAACGTTCATAGATATGAATTATGCCGTCGGGTATGATGATGATGATATGTGATGGAGGAGAATCTGGCCGAGTGGCTAGAATGCTGGGCTGTCGTTCGGGATACTTGGGTTCGAATCCTCGGTCAGGTGTGGATTTTTTTCTGTCGGGGCAAGAAGGAAAGACTAGCCTGCACAGTTTGTGGCAACTACACTAGCCAGGCGGCTCTCCCTAATTTCCCAGGCAACCATTTTCCCCCGGCGCCAAACCATGCAGGGTATTATTGGCAATAGATGGCAGTGTTTTATTTTATTGACAGCTGCATGATGATCTCACCAGGGTTGTGAGTAGTACACGGAGTCTTATATAGGTCAGGAAAAGCATCAGGTCCATCATATAGCAATGCTATTTGCACAAATTTGACTCCCTTATGAGCTGATGTTTATTGTTTCTGCAGGATGAGCACATTGACCGTTTCATGAATCTGTATGCGGCCGTACAGGAGATGAAGATCCCCCCGAGGATGAATGAAATAGCTTTTGAGAACGAGCTGAAGCGGAGCATCATGGACATCAACAAAGCTAAAGGAGAAACATTGGTGCAGTTCTTGTCTCTGATCCTGGACCGGCTGATCAGCCTCATGGTGAGACCGCCGGTGATTGGAGGAAACATTGGTGAGTCAGTTAGCAGTTGATGAGGGTGTGGTGCCGTGGTTGTACACTTCTTCAGTCCTGTCTGTCATCTAACGTATTTATGAAGTTGATTTTCTGATATTATAATGAAGTTGATGTTCCTGATGTTTTAATGAATTTGACGTTTTTGATATTTTAATGAAGTTGATGTTTCTGATCTTTTAGTGAAGTTGATGTTTCTGATATTGTAATGAAGTTGATGTTTCTGATATTGTAATGAAGTCCTCACTTGTGTGCTAATTGTCCATGTCACAATCACGAGGCTGTCTGTTCTAAATAGTCCTGTCCAGTCTGATGATGCTGTACTTGTGTTTTACAGTCAACTGTGGACAGTCCACCTTTGAGGCCATCGCCCAAGTTGTCCGGACAGTTAGTGGGTTACTGGATGAGAAGAATGACCACAATGGACGTAATCTGTTGCTGGCTTCATACATCCACTACTGCTTCAGTATACCATACCAGGGACTCATTCATCAAGGTATGAGATAGTGTGTCAGGTGAGAGAATGGTAATGATTGTATCAGGTGAGAGAAAGGTAATGATTGTATCAGGTGAGAGTTAAGTGACTGAAGGATTCATGTGAGAGATAAGTGATATGTGTTTCAGTTGAAAGAAAGATGGTGATAAGTATTTCAGTTGAGAGACAGGCGATGTTTCAAGTTAGAAATAAATGTTGATGTGTGTTTCAGGTGAGAGACAGGTGGTAAATGTGGTAGTATGGTGCGGTGGGGAAGCCACGGTAGCCTAGATGCTGACCTGTGAGCCCAGTGGTCAAGGGTTTGAATCCTCCTCGGGGCAGATTGTTTAAATTGACCTGGGGTCCCATGTTGACTCAGTCCAAAATGGGTACCAGATAGTCTCTGGGGAAGTAAAGACAGCCGGCTTTATACTGACCCACTTCGCCCATTGAGAGTCGATTGGTCTATGAAAATATGGGTTTAGCACCTTATACCCAGTACTACTACTTCTTCTTCTCCTCCCCCACCCCCTCCCCCTCCCCCTTCTTCTTCTTCTTCTTCTTCTTCTTCTTCTTCTTCTTCTGCTGCGTTTGTCCGTCCGGAATGTTGTTTTAGACATAATTGCCTTGTGCCAGTTTACAGCAGAGCTGCGATATTTGTACCTTTCGGCATACATCCGACTTCTTCAGGCATTTGTTGACCGGGTTAATCTTCCCAGGTGTTTCGTAGGACATTTGACTCTCACTGTTGTGGTGTTATCCCCATCCCAGCTGGCCCATTTAGAACAGCCGAAAACATCCCGGTCAGACCTCAAGGGAAGGTAGGGGCAGACCCTGGGCATTCCCCACCATCCAAGGAGGCTTCCATAATTGCAGGGCTGACATAGCACTCTGGTACTGGGCTCACCCAAGGAATCGTCACGTCCTGCACTTGGCTGCTGAACCCCTCTTCCATATATTGGGAATTCCGTTCACCATAGGCTGTTCCTCCAGAAACCAGGAAAATGCAGTCTGCAGATGACATCCACACAGCGAGCTTTTGATTTGGACTTTCCGTATAATGATTTGCTAGCCAAGCAATATAACATTTGGTGCCACTGGGACCCTTTTTTCACCATTGATGATGCCCACACAATGAACTTTCGATTAAGACTTGCCCAGTGCACCTTAAGGCATAAGATGTAAAAGGATCCCTGAATTGTCCCTAGGGTAGTTATGTATTGTATGTTCTTCTGTACGAAAGCCAATGATGGACAGTGAGCCAGGGAATGGTGGGGAAGCTGGAAGCAGTGGAGATGTGGCTGTTGGGATAAATGTTGATTACATTGTTTACAGAGAAGAACATAATGCTGAGGTATCCACAGCTGCAAGCAATGTTAAGAATTCTTTCAGAACCATCAGGCGAAAAAGTAAATTTAATTTAATGAGCACAGCAATGGGAGATGTGGAATAGAGAAATTAGCTGTAAGTGTGGAAAATACTGAACAAGAAAAGCAGAGGAAGACAGGGAATAATGTATGTGGAGAGATTCATCAACAGGGCAACTAATTATAATATAAGTAACAACTTCATTAAAATATTCAATGACAGTGAGGGGTGGAGATTCATGATTGCCACTGTCCATTCTAGACGTAGCACTTGAAGAAGAGAGATCCTCGGGGAGAAAGGAAGATCCAGGGACAGCCAAAAATACAGAGGCAGCCACAGAGATGGAGACAGCCACAGAAGTCAGTGTACAGCGCAGAATAGCCACTCTCAGCTTCCTTGATGAAGAATACCCACGGGATCTCTGGATCCGAGTCTACACAGATGGGTCAGCACAAAATGCTGTTTGAAATGGAGGAGCGGGAGTGTACATAGAATACCCAAATAATATTAGAGACACAGCCAGAGTTCCAACAGGAAAGTACTGCCATAACTATGATGCTGAAATTGAGGCAATCAAGATAGCAACAGAGAAATTACTAAATACCAGCAATGGTACACAACCTGTGGTGATATTGACAGATGCAAAATCCATAATAGAGGCGCTCCTGTCTGGGAAATTGCCAGTTCTAAGGACACTACTTTCTGAACTTAGCAGTCAGCGTAAGATCACCATATAGTGGATACCATCCCACTGTGGAGTCCCCGGAAACGACAGAGCTGATCGATTGGCTAAGGAAGGAGCGAAAGAAGAACAACCAGATGTGCCTATTACATACCACCAAAAGAAAAGAATGATCAAATCAGTCAGAAGACCACCAAACCTTACTCAAGACGACTACCACGTTATGGACAGACCAGAACAGGTCATTCATCTGCGCCTCAGAACAGGACACAATAGATTACGCAACCACATGTATACAAAATTCAAGATTGGTGAATCAGCCATGTGCACGTGTGGTTTGGCATCGCAGACAGCAGAGCACACACTCCAGGATTGCCCAAACTATAACATATCCAGGCGAACCTTCTGGCCTAGAGAAACAGTGGAAGATAAATCCGCTGAGTGAACTAAAAAAGACTTAGATTCATACTAGAGACAACATTGCAGTTATAAACATATTTCAGGCGAACAAAAGAAGAAGAAGAAGGAGAAGAAGTCAACTGTGTGTCTGTATAATCTCCCTGCGTATCATGTCCTGTGCAGGACAGACGTCAACTCTGTGTCTGTATAATCTTCATGTGTCTCTTGTCCTGTGCAGGATGTTGCGATCAACCCCAACTCTATGTTTCTGAATGAGAAATCAATGAAGTCCAACTGACCGGTGTAGGAAACAATCCTACTACTGCACTGCCTGTGCACTGGAAGTTTCAGATCCATTCGGCCACGTTGACCACATAACTAATACAGAAAACAAAATTGATTTCTAAACACACAAGCCACAAACAGTATGTTGTATGATTTACTGCCTGGCATATGTCACTCATCGGGTGCGTACTGCAGAGTTTATTTATCATGTGAAGTGAATAAATGAAGACTTCAGCTGAAACAATTACAATACATAGTCATAGGTATTGTTAAACTGTAATCTACAAACCTGCATTGCGGTTTTACATTTCAGCTTCAGTAGTCCATCCAGTTGCTTCACAGATGGTTGTCGGCGGACACATTTTAGAAATGTCCTTGGTGAATTTAAACAGTTTAACAATATTTTTCATTTACACACACACGCCATAAATAAAATATTGCACGATTTCTTGCCTGGCATATTTTGTTGCATCTCATCAGGTACATGCTGCACAGGTATATATCATTTATGTGGAATACTGAATGATACTGTGGCTGAAATACTATTTCACATAACAAGATATATACCTTTGCAGTATACACCTGATGAAATGAAATATGCCAGGCAATAAATCATGCAATATTTTATTTATGGTGTCTGTATTTAAATTCATTAAAGGAATACATTGATTAAAATTTTTTAAATTTAAACAATTATATTGTCTGTCCACACAAAAAAAAAAAAACACAAAAATCTGTCATCTACTGCCTATAGTACCTTGTGATGTAGGACAGGGGGGTCTTGAGCCTGAGGAATTAAGGCCGCCTGGCTAGTGCAATTACCGCAAATTGTACAAGTTAGGGTTTTCTTTTTTTCCCCGACAGAAAAAAATCAACACCGTACCAAGGATTTGAACCTGAGTCTCCTGAAAAAAAAACCTGGCATTCATTAGCCACTCGGCCAGCCGCTCCTCAAATTATACTATAATTTAAAAGTAATTTTTGGAGTTTGCATTAACAGCATACATGTTGCTTCACAGGATCCTCTCCCAGTATTGGCAGTCCTCACACTCAAGGTTACGCCACCCTGGGCCGACCTTCTTCTCTGCCAGTATCCAAGGCCAACTATCAGCGCAGTTCCAGTAACCCTGACCTAGCAGGAAGTACACCTACCTCTCCAGATTTGGAGTTTTCAACATTTACAGGTACAACTATCAGTGCATGATTAAATGGAGATTATGCACGTCACACAGGAAACAAACTATTGTAATCAAATCTTAGTTTTCACAGAAGTATTGTTTCCTTGTATCTCAGATATGTTGACTCCGGATCAGGTATTAGCTTGTTGGTACAATGACTTTTATTCTTGTAGATTTCATTGAGTCCTTATCTGGTAGATATATTGACTGTCAGTCAGTCTTCATGTAGATATTTAGAATTTAAGTCAGTCCTTATCTTGAAGATATATAGACTTTCATTGAGTCTATTACTTGTAGGTTTAGAGACATTCAGCAGGTCCTCATTATTTATATGTATACATTATCGTGTATGTAATTAAAATTTCATTTAGTCCTTATCTTACAAATACATAGGCTTTCAATGAATCCTTTACTTGTTGATGTAGAGACTTTCAGTAAGTCTTCATTATTTATATACTAGCTGACCCGGCCCGGCTTCGCCCAGCCCCTAGCGGGGATCTATCTGTCTGTCTGTCTGTCTGTCTGTCTGTCTGTCTTTCTGTCTGTCTGTTTGTCTGTCTGTCTGTCTGTCTGACCCGGCTTCACCCAGTCCCTGGTGGGGAGCATCTAATTTAATTCATATAAGTAGTCATATAAGCTCCCGTCCCCGATTATCTGTCTGTCTGTCTGTCTGTCTGTCTGTCTGTCTGTCTGTCTGTCTCTCTGTCTGACCCAGGCCGGCTTCGCCCAGCTCCTGGTGGGGAGTATCTCATTTAATTCATATAAGTAGTCATATAAGATCCCGTTCCCGACTATCTGTCTGTCTGTCTGTCTATCTGTCTGTCTGTCTGACCCGGCCTGGCTTCACCCAGTCCCTGGTGGGGAGCATCTCATTTAATTCGTATAAGTAGTCATATAAGTTCCCGTTCCCGACTATCTATCTATCTGTCTGTCTGTCTATCTATCTGTCTGTCTGTCTGTCTGACCCGGCCCGGTTTCGCCCAGCCCCTGATGGGGATCTGTCTGTCTGTCTGTCTATCTATCTATCTATCTATCTATCTATCTATCTATCTATCTATCTATCTATCTATCTATCTATCTATCTATCTATCTATCTATAGCCAGGGGACTTAACTTAAGATATAGCAATGCTACTAAAAGTTATCTCCTCTAACCAATGGAATGCTGCTGTTACTGCCTCCACCTCCATTCTCATGCTGGAGGTTGTAGTCTTATATGCAGTCATATATGTACTTTTTAATTAGCTTGTTATTAGCTTGTGATGTCAGATTCTAGAATGTCAGTAGATTGTGATGTCAAATTCTAGAATTCTGTAGCTTGTGATGTCAGATTCTAGAATTCTGTAGCTTGTGATGTCAGATTCTAGAATGTCAGTAGATTGTGATGTCACATTCTAGAATGTCAGTAGATTGTGATGTCACATTCTAGAATTCTGTAGCTTGTGATATCACATTCTAGAATGCCAGTAGATTGTGATGTCACATTCTAGAATGTTAATAGCTTGTGATGTCACATTCTAGAATGTTAATAGCTTGTGATGTCACATTCTAGAATTCTGTAGCTTGTGATGTCACATTCTAGAATGTCAGTAGATTGTGATGTCACATAGAATTCTGTAGCTTGTGATGTCAGATTCTAGAATTCTGTAGCTTGTGATGTCAGATTCTAGAATTCAGTAGTTAATGATGTCACATTATAGAATTCATTAGGTAGTGATGTAACACCTTAGAATGTTAGGTTTAGTCAACATCCTAGAATGTCATTTAGCAGGGACAAGGCTGTCAGAAGGTTGTGAATTAATTACACATCCATCGTGCTATCAACTGACTGACGCTGACACTGTCTTAACTGAGTCATGTGACCCTCCATTTGAACAGAATGATGCTATATCGTCATACTAGGTTCATTACGTAATTTGTTTTGTTTCGTTGTATCTTCCGCAATTTCAATGTTCAGTGAACGGAAATTTACGTTACAATGCTTGTTCATTTCATTGAGTACCATGTTTGGTAAAACCTTCTTTTTGTTCGGCACTGCTTCAGTTAAAGACTTGTGTATTTTTTTTGGCTGACTGTCATCAGGACGTCCACTAGACCGCTCTGGAAGCATGAGAACTGATGACCCAAGTCAAGGGATGCCCAAATTGAGAGGGAAGAAGGTATGGATGTGGAAGTAGTGTTCTGTTCCTTGGTGTTTGAGGATTGTACAGGACAACCTTCAATGCACTTTCATTAGTGCTCCAGCCTCCTCATGTAGATCTCACCAGGAGAACCTCAGAACAGTGCACAAACTCTGTATCACTGGTGAGGAGGTGAGATTCTTAATGCGTGTGCACCAGATCTACCCAAGCTAAAAATATTCTCATATGGGTAAAAGGTAGTCCCATCACAGATACTGCTATTGGCAGGTGAAGTGTTTAGTCTTCACATAATCTAGAGTACAACGAAATGAGGTGAGGTGTTTGGTCTTCACATATTCTAGAGCACAGCGAAATGAGGTGAGGTGTTTGGTCTTCACATAATCTAGAGCACAGCAAAATGAGGTGAGGTGTTTGGTCTTCACATAATCTAGAGCACAGCGAAATGAGGTGAGGTGTTTGGTCTTCACATAATCTAGAGCACAGCGTAATGAGATGAGGTGTTTGGTCTTCACATAATCTAGAGCACAGTATAATGAGGTGAGGTATTTGGTCTTCACATAATCTGGAGCACAGCGTAATGAGGTGAGGTGTTTGGTCTTCACATAATCTAGAGCACAGCGAAATGAGGTGAGGTGTTCACATAATCTGGAGCACAGTGTAATGAGGTGAGGTCTTCACATAATCTAGAGCACAGTGTAGTGAGGTGTTTGGTCTTCACATAATCTAGAGCACAGTATAATGAGGTGAGGTGTTCACATAATCTAGAGCACAGCATAATGAGGTGAGGTATTTGGTCTTCACATAATCTGGAGCACAGTGTAATGAGGTGAGGTATTTGGTCTTCACATAATCTAGAGCACAGCGTAATGAGGTGAGGTGTTCACATAATCTAGAGCACAGTGTAATGAGCTGAGGTGTTCACATAATCTGGAGCACAGTGTAATGAGCTGAGGTGTTCACATAATCTGGAGCACAGTGTAATGAGCTGAGGTGTTCACATAATCTGGAGCACAGCGTAATGAGGTGAGGTGTTCACATAATCTAGAGCACAGCGTAATGAGCTGAGGTGTTCACATAATCTGGAGCACAGTGTAATGAGCTGAGGTGTTCACATAATCTGGAGCACAGTGTAATGAGCTGAGGTGTTCACATAATCTGGAGCACAGTGTAATGAGCTGAGGTATTCACATAATCTGGAGCACAGTGTAATGATGTGAGGTCTTCACATAATCTAGAGCACAGTGTAATGAGATGAAGTGTTTGGTCTTCACATAATCTAGAGCACAGTGTAATGAGATGAGGTGGTTAGTCTTCACATAATCTAGAGCACAGTGTAATGAGGTGAGGTGTTTGGTCTTCACATAATCTAGAGCACAGCGTAATGAGGTGAGGTGTTTGGTCTTCACATAATCTAGAGCACAGCGTAATGAGGTGAGGTGTTTGGTCTTCACATAATCAAGAGCACAGCGTAATGAGATGAGGTTGTTAGTCTTCACATAATCTAGAGCACAGTGTAATGAGATGAGGTGTTTGGTCTTCACATAATCTAGAGCACAGTGTAATGAGGTGAGGTGTTTGGTCTTCACATAATCTAGAGCACAGCGTAATGAGGTGAGGTGTTTGGTCTTCACATAATCTAGAGCACAGTGTAATGAGATGAGGTGGTTAGTCTTCACATAATCTAGAGCACAGCGTAATGAGGTGAGGTGTTTGGTCTTCACATAATCTAGAGCACAGTGTAATGAGGTGAGGTGTTTGGTCTTCACATAATCTAGAGCACAGCGTAATGAGGTGAGGTGTTTGGTCTTCACATAATCTAGAGCACAGCGTAATGAGGTGAGGTGTTTGGTCTTCACATAATCTAGAGCACAGCGTAATGAGATGAGGTTGTTAGTCTTCACATAATCTAGAGCAAAGTGTAATGAGATGAGGTGTTTGGTCTTCACATAATCTAGAGCACAGTGTAATGAGGTGAGGTGTTTGGTCTTCACATAATCTAGAGCACAGCGTAATGAGGTGAGGTGTTTGGTCTTCACATAATCTAGAGCACAGCGTAATGAGATGAGGTTGTTAGTCTTCACATAATCTAGAGCACAGTGTAATGAGATGAGGTGTTTGGTCTTCACATAATCTAGAGCACAGTGTAATGAGGTGAGGTGTTTGGTCTTCACATAATCTAGAGCACAGCATAATGAGATGAGGTGGTTAGTCTTCACATAATCTAGAGCACAGTGTAATGAGGTGAGGTGTTTGGTCTTCACATAATCTGGAGCACAGCGTAATGAGGTGAGGTGTTTGGTCTTCACATAATCTAGAGCACAGCGTAATGAGGTGAGGTGTTTGGTCTTCACATAATCTAGAGCACAGCGTAATGAGGTGAGGTGTTTGGTCTTCACATAATCTAGAGCACAGCGTAATGATGTGAGGTGTTTGGTCTTCACATAATCTAGAGCACAGCGTAATGAGATGAGGTTGTTAGTCTTCACATAATCTAGAGCAAGTGTAATGAGGTGAGGTGTTTGGTCTTCACATAATCTAGAGCACAGTGTAATGAGGTGAGGTGTTTGGTCTTCACATAATCTAGAGCACAGCGTAATGAGATGAGGTTGTTAGTCTTCACATAATCTAGAGCACAGTGTAATGAGATGAGGTGTTTGGTCTTCACATAATCTAGAGCACAGTGTAATGAGGTGAGGTGTTTGGTCTTCACATAATCTAGAGCACAGTGTAATGAGGTGAGGTGTTTGGTCTTCACATAATCTAGAGCACAGCGTAATGAGATGAGGTGGTTAGTCTTCACATAATCTAGAGCACAGTGTAATGAGGTGAGGTGTTTAGTCTTAACATAATCTAGAGCACAGTGTAGTGAGGTGTTCACATAATCTAGAGCACAGCGTAATGAGGTGAGGTGTTCACATAATCTGGAGCACAGTGTAATGAGGTGAGGTGTTCACATAATCTAGAGCACAGCGTAATGAGGTGAGGTGGTTAGTACCTTTCCTCACCTCCCTTCCTTCCTGGTCAGTTCTCAGAAAATTATCTGGCATTTATGTGATGAGGCTGGGTCCACTCCAGGGCTGAACTGGTCAGACACAAATCACCCTACCACAGCTGGGCGTTGACCCTAGATCACTGGCTTGGCAACCAGCATCTTCCTAGAGACTGCCTCAGGAGCATAGAGGTCATACTGCAGCTAGTTAGTTCCCTGTCGGAGAGTCGGTGATGATAAGTGCAAGCTTTAGTTTTGGAGACTTGTGTTTTTGCAATTCCCAGTCATATAGAGCCATGGGTTCGAAATCAAGTATGGGCTTGCTTTGTGTTGATTTCGATGGTGTGAAGTGTTGGCCAGTTAGAAAGTAACAGCAACCTTTTTTTTTTCGCATATCCTTTTACAGGACATCACTGTCAACACCAGCATTTTACCGCTGTCGTTGATTTCTTGGCAAGATTACGCTCAGTAGTTTGCCATTGCCTTCTGAGCGGCCGGCTCACTTATCCCATAAGTTACCAATGTGGCGAGAACCGCTTCAAATTCTCGTGCGCTGTGTTACCCTATGTGGATAAACAGGATTACAGAGAAAGGTGTTTAACCCCTAGGCCAGGGAGTCCGGCAGTAGCAAACTACTAAATATAAAATTACTTATTAAATAACAAACAGCCTATAAATGCTGGGGTTGATTGCAACTTCTCTTAAACCAAATACATAATATTTGGACTTTAATTGTACTTTGTTACTAGTTTCTGTTCGGTTAGTATATATATATATATATATATATATATATATATATATATATATATATATATATATATATATATATATATATATATATATATAAAATTACTTATTAAATAACAAACAGTCTGTAAATGCTGGGGTTGATTGCAACTTCTTTTAAAACAAATACATTATATTTGGACTTTAATTGTACTTTGTTACTAGTTTCTGTTCGGATTTGATGACATTTTTAACATTCATTATTTATCAAATAATATGATTGCACTCCAGGTACTTACTCTCCCAGCTGTAGATGTTGTAGGATGTATGTGCCGATACAACCCTGCCATCTTGGTAGCATTGAATTGTATTGAATCTAGTTGAGAAATAATATGATAATCTCTTGATTGCCAGTAAAATAAAGGAGGGGCTTAAGAGGGAGATTTGAGAAGATATTGGCAGGAAGTGGGTCAAGTGGAGGGAGGTTTGAGAAGATACTGACTGGAAGTGGGTCAAATGGAGGGAGGTTTGAGAAGATACTGTTTGGAAGTGGTTCAAATGGAGGGAGGTTTGAGAAGATACTGTCTGGAAGTGGGTCAAATGGAGGGAGGTTTTTGAAGATACTGTCTGGAAGGGGGCAAGTATCAGGGGGATCTGAGGGAGAGAAAACTGCTATACTGACAACATGCTAATTTCTGTAAAACTCTGTGTCTGTTCTCCAGCTCGTCCATGAGGAATTGGCTCTTCAGTGGGTGGTATCCAGTGGTACCACCAGGGAAATGGCTCTCAACAACGCCTGGTTCTTCTTTGAGCTCATGGTGAGTGCTCATAGACTGAAACTGTGTGGTCTGTTGTCATAGACTGAAACTGTAAGGTCTGTTATGGTCATAGACTGAAACTGTGGTATGTTGTCATAGACTGAAACTTATGGTCTGTTATGTTCATATACTGAAACAATATGACTGTTTAGTAAGCACATTTCCTTGAAATGTTAATATATAGTTTATTTATTTTAGAATTCTGGCACATTGATTTCTTGTTATCATGCCACTCTAAGTATCTCAGCGTTTCATTTTCTTCTCTGTCAATGATATTCTCAACATTCTTCTCTGTTGACAATATTCTCAACATTCTTCTCTGTCGACAATATTCTCAACATTCTTCTGCGTCCACGATATTCTCAACATTCTTCTCAATAACCATATCATCACAGCCTCCAATTTCTTCAAAATTTCATCGCTATTGTCTTACAGAACAACAGACCATCATAACTTTTCGGGAAGTGGGTTGTTTGACTTGTCATGATGTTTATCTATGTCATGATGTTTATCTATGTCATGATGTTTATCTATGTCATGATGTTTATCTATGTCATGATGTTTATCTATGTCATGATGTTTATCTATGTCATGATGTTTATGTCACAATGTTTATCTGTGTCATGATGTTTATTTATTTCATGACATCTGTCGTTTTTGTAAAAAGAATCTTAGGATACAGCAATTATTGTCTTTATTTCTGTGTCACATTTTCCAACACTTCTTTCTAATTGAAATATAAATAATAAAATAGGACGAACTTGCAAGCAATGGAGATGTGGTTCCTGAGACAAATGTTGCTAATACCTAGGACAACCAGAGTAACTAACAGTCATTGCCTGGCAGCGGCTAAAGAAGCTATAACATTATATGCGGTTATAAAAAAAGATACAAACTGCTTTCTTTTGTCATTTGATGAGAAGAGAGGCATTGGAGAACGTCACTGGAATCTTATAATTGGAAAGAACAAAGGGGGAAAAGAGGCAGAGGCAGACCAAGAGAAATGCTGGATGAATTGACATATTGGCATGGAGGAATATCGCCAGCAGTATTGATCCAGAACACCAGGGACTGAGATCTGTGGAGAGACATGAACGTCTATGCCAGCTGGCAGGGCACTTGATGATGATGATGATTGTAACATGACCATCGTCGTTACCCAGCCGACGGATCACTGTTACCGTGTAAACTTACCCCTGGGGCTAGACAGGTGGATACACTTGACCTTCTCTCCCTGTACTGACCACTTCACAAGTATTATAAGTATTGTTAGTCTACCAGACCCCTACCAGATTCAGGACACCCTCCATCCACTCTCTACCTAAGGACCATTAACCCTAGGGACTCATCTAAGACTTGACACATAGACTTCAATAAAGACATGTTAACCAAACATGAAGTTTATTGTACACTAGAGTTCAGAGCAGAATGTTGAAGAACCTGATAGGAAGGATGTCTATTTACAATCTAGATCACAGAGGATAGTAAAGTCAGGGATGATCCCATCATCATCATGAGGCACTAGAAGATCTGTTGTGTGTAGCCGTTGAGTGGGTCTCTTAGACTCACCGGGCTCTCTCCTCCTAGCAATGATGTATGGAAACTTGTGGACTCTCCCGGCTTCAAGTACCCGGTGACTATGAAATGGGGTTAGCCATTCTGAAACACTTTGACAGGACTGGACTAGCACCACAGATAGTTGCATAAGTGTCACTCACTGACGAAGCCACTATAACTGTTTTCCCTAAACAGTCTAGTAGGGTGACCCTCTGGCCTGAGGTGTCCCCTGGTGACAATCAATAAGTGCTGCATTCATCTTCAACCATAACAGTCACGTATAGGTAAAGTGTCTGTATATCCCTCATTGGGATGTAGAAGTTCCCATAAGCTCTACTCGACTGTAGCAGATCAATGTCAGAGTAGCCCTGACTGGGCCATGGAAGTTCTCATAAGCTATCATCAACTGTAGCAGATAAGTGTCGGAGTATGTTGCCAAGCATCATGACCTGCCTGACTCCACCTGAGTCTGGTCACATAAGATAGTGTTCATGTTGATGAATCAGTCAACAATTGAGTCTCAATAGACGATCAGTTCAGTTGGATCAAATTGTGATCTGGAAATGATAATCGTCGGACTTCACCTCAACGGGTGATCAACAATGTACTACATGGTTTGCGTAAAGTAAGGTTGCTTTCAACGAAGATGATGGAATTGATGTGCTCTCAGAGCCATGACTCCACCCTAGCCTGAGCAGTCTCCCTGGAGTGAGCGTATAACCAAATTGTTCCATCTGACTATCAGCTTCATTATTAACACATAGCAGGCAACACCTGCAAGGAGAGGTAGGTGAGAGCATTCGGCACCAACACGGATCTACATGCACAACATCACAACATTATGCCTTCAGCTAATTAATAACCTATATTAAAAAGGTTATGAGAACTTCCCTATCAAGGCACACGTTCAGGCATGTGTATGATTCCAATGTCAGGTTGCACCTTGAATTGCCCATCGGAGAGGTTCAGTTCCAAGAAGTACTGGTCTGGTCGTCTAGCACTTCACTCCCCTCATACTGCTACCCTTCTCTGTTTCTCTTATTGCTGCACTAAGTACATTTCCTAAATCTACGTCACATGTAGAAAATATATCTCCGGTAGAATTGTCCATCTGGATGTCACCAACTGGCTTGAGGTAGCTCCCGGTTGGGCAACCACTCAGCCAAAATCATTTTCTCCTACTGTGGTTTAGTTCTGGATGCAGTTTAAGATCCCCTAACTCTGTCAGAAGGGACTAATTACCACCCCAGATCCCAGAGAGAAAACGTGGAACAAATGTCTGTTATGCTGTTTTAAGACACTGTCCCTGATACTCAAGAAAACAGCCAAGAAGTGGCTCGTTGAAGATAGAATATATCTATATAGTTTTGGCTGTACTTGGTATCACCAGAAGTGAGAAAGGAGGAGTTAAGACATGCAACGTAATCTGGTTACTTATGACTGCATAGGCAAGATACCTCCCGGACATAGATTCCCACTTCTGGACAATATGTGAACCCCCACTAAATGATACAATAATGTGTGTACTTGATTATGCTACACAAACATTTATAAACATTTAGAATTATACGGACAAATTGAGTTTTAAAATACAACAACTGTGTTTATTATTTCTAGTCTTGATGATCATATGATGATGATGATTATATTATGGTATACGTAACTTAAGAGGTCACATAGGTCATGCTTCCCCCCAGTGAGACGCAGTTCACTGTCAGATTGAAGGAGTCCAAAGTGGTCCCTTCACAAGGCTAAGTCACTTCCTGATATGGGTTGTTGACTGTCCGTTGCTCCTAAGAGATCTGGAATGAAACGAACGGAGATGGGTAGTATCGACGTCTACACATCTCAAAACACATATGTCTATACATTCATATAAACATACATTCAAGTCATAATATATGATGATATGATGATATATATGATGGCATGTTACATAAACATATATCAGTTCTAAATAAATAAATATATATATGTATATATTAATAAAACTATTTAGAACATCTATAGCTCAAAACATACATATTCATATACATTTGTGTAATGGAGTGTTTCCCATATAAGTTCACCTCACTTTCTCCCTTTCTGATTCATTCATTCTGTCTTGTCGGAAGGGCTGGTCGCACAGTCCTGTCGAACATTAAATGCCTTCCCTGAATCTGTCTGGGATATTGAATGTCCTAAGTCATGTCTGTCCTCATGCAGACATCATGCAGACAAGGTGAACTGGTGCCATTCCTCAAACCAAGTGGTTTCACCACAATCTTGGTAGGCACTCAAAGTGTTGGTCCAAATAATCAATGTTAATTGGACGCTATCAAGGGACTGGTAGCTCTCAGGAATTTCTCCTAAGTAGTCAGTCTCCCCAATGTTTAACATCATACAGGCTGAATCTAAATGTATCTCCTATACATGAATAAGCCACACGCTCATGTAGCTTGGATAATGGATTTCTCCAAATTATCACATACAACAAATCAGACAACCAAGTGGTGAATGAAAGAAGAAGATAAAGTTCACAGTGTAATAGTAAATCTAGAAACTGGAACATTAAGTACAAAGAAAATCCACGAGTGTAAAGTTTGGGAGAATATGTAGAAACAGGAAACTACACAAGCCTTCAGACTAGCAAACAAACTAATAAGAGTAATGGTATTACCTGGGTTATAGCTAGGAAATCCTGTCATACGACTTCGTACAGAAGTCCAACAGAACGAAATGTTAATATTTCTCCAGTAGGTATCCTAAGAATGCTATTGTGAATTTGCGTCTGAAGTCTTGCTGGCCATGCATGTAGTTTTATTCTCTTCATCCCTGGCTAGTTTTCACGTTGGCTAATTAATATATCCCCTATTAATTAACTCCACCTATTTTCCACATGTAGCATGAGTTACCGAGATGGATTAAGTCCCAAGTTCTTTTCACCCCTCCTACATTCCTGTGGACGATAGTTCCATTTGTCAATCAAATTGACGGAGGCCCCGCCACGCCTGAAACAATGAAACATGCTTTGGCGGCAATGCAGTTGCGTCATTACATTCCAATAGGCTATTAACACCAGCCTTCCTGGGTTGCTGGCAATAATGTGTCAGCCATGTGTTCCTACTTTGCCCCGTATTGCGGGTAGGTGTTAAGCCTGCATTATATTGCCGTCTTTGGATCACACGGGGTTTTCCCCTGAGTAGCACTGCCATGTATTATTTCAGACGGGTCTGGCTGACCCTCTTATCTCCCATTCTGCCGTGGATGGTTTACACGTTAGGTCATGTTAACCGTAAGGTGTTAGGTGCCAGTCCCTATTCCAACCGCAGGATTCTAAACTAACACGTCAATCTCAACTGACTGGCTCCGCGATGTATCAACTCGTCCCCAGCCCAGATTTCACACTTTCCCGTCTTTCTCTTCCCTGGTACTGAAAACAGTGAGTTTTCAACCTTTGATAGCACCCGCCGACTGGTGCCGTGGTGTCTGGGTTTTACGTTTGATCTGGACATCAAAGCTTTCTCAGACCTAGCATTACAGAAATGATGGGGCGTGCGTGGTCAACATGTATTTTTCTCTTGTTTTCAATCCTCTTGCATTTCTATCATTTTCTGGTGGACGTTTATGCTTTTAGAGAATGATAGAAAAATATTGTGGGCTCTTTAATTCCTTTTTAACTTGTGTCATTCGGATGCTGCCGGGGCTGTCCCGTCAGACTGGACAACTCCCCATCATTGGTAACATAATCATTCTCATTAATCAATCAATCAATCAATCAATCAATTAATAAGTTAACCTATAAGTTAATCAACCCATCAATTTCTCTGCTGGGATCTCCTTCCCATACTATAGAAAAAAAAACTCCTTGTAAGCACCACGTAAGCCTAACTGCTTAATCTATACTCCTAAATAAAATAATACATGCTGAACTAAATCAAAATCTGGCCTCAAAAAGAGATCTCAGGTAATAGCAGTAATAAGTTCACCACAATTGTAAAGTTCCTCTAAATAACTGCAATTTCTCACAGCACACCAACTGTGTATCGGTCTCATAACCTTTTGCCTACATTAAAGGACTTGTTTACAGCCTTAGTTCTAACCTAAATTCACAGAATAACTGTTACAATGGCGAAGTAAACAAACAAGCCGCGACCCAGTTTCCTGTTCATTATCGATCGCCGGATCTGCTAAATATTCATGAGATGCCATACTCATAGCATAATTAGCGGTGTTTACAATCGCGTATTTCTCTGTATCACAACACGAAAATACTTAAAGATGTTATTACCTTATACCAGGAGCCTTTACCATGTTCAGCTGCGATTACTGTCGGGTGCAGGACTGCCCCTGTATAAGCTGTTCTTCGAGCGTCTGCTCTGGTGGACGGATTGAGTGGAACTGCCCACAAAATGTTGAGTTGCTGAGTTGTGTACTAATCTCGATGCACGGAGAAGTTGTGTACCTCGGAGAAAGTCACTTTCTGCATGGATCATGGATTCAATCCATGAGGAAATCATTCCTATTCAGTTCACGGTGTATTTGAGTGCACAACGCTAACTCGAACTTTTGACTCTAGCGAGATTGGGGAACATTCTGGACTTGTCAATCAGGCCGACTTTTCCCTAGTTAAAATTATCCCGAAACCTCCCTATTCCATGAAATCCTTCCTAAGGGAATTCCTTTCCACGAAGATCAGCTACGGTTTGGGAAACTCGCGACAATGATCTTCCACCACACACCACTGTGTAGCCTAGATAATGAAAACCACTGACCTGTGTGGTTTGTATCTTTGACAATCTATAAAGAGGCAGCCACGGTAGTGCAGTGGCCAGCACATCTGCCTGCCAGCCCAGAGGTCATGAGTTCGAATTAACACAGAAGTCAATTTTTATTCTATTTAAAAAAAAAAAATATGGGGCTAGCGCCATATCTCCAATAAGATTCAGGCAATGTAACCAGGTTTTTTAAAACTTAATTTACTTACTATGAAGGGGCTTCACATGAAAACCTTAAGTCTGATAGAAATTACAATAACCATGACATTGTCTTGTAGCCTGTCAGTATTGTTGTTAAGGATGTCAAGAGTGTTAAGCACATGACATCACAGTGTAGACAAACGCATGATGTCATAGGGCAGTTTAAATATCGCCATCCCACTTTTGACATGCACTAAGGAGGATCAGCGTTATCCGTTTTTGGACCAGTCGACAGGTGAAATCTACAGCGATTCATCGGCAAATGAAGGTCCAGTCTGGCGATGCGTGCCTGTCAGTCCAGCAAGTGTATGAGTGGAGTAGGAAGTTTCAAAACGATGTGAATTCTGTGACACTGTTCACGACCAGGTCAGGCACACCGAGTAGAGACCAGGAGAATGTTTTACTACAGGAATCCAAGCACTTTGTCAGCGCTGGAGAACTTGCATTGAACGCAGTGGTGACTACATAAAAAATATATATAAAAATCAAACATTTAAGGTTCGTGCGTACGTGCATACAAGAGAGAGAGAGAGAGAGAGAGAGAGAGAGAGAGAGAGAGAGAGAGAGAGAGAGAGAGGGCATGGTATGTTGCAGTGAGTGGTGACTTGCAGGGATTGAACAGGATAGTTCTGTTGTAATTCAAAAGAAAAACCAATGGTAACCTTACAAACTTGCTGTAGATTTCATTCACTGACCTTTGACACACCACACAGGTCAAGGCTATGGCAGAGCACTTAGACCAGATGGACAAGCTGTGTGTTCCACGACAGATGAGATTCCCAGATCATTTTGTGGATGATGTCACCTCTCTGGTCACCATGATCATTAAAGATGTTGTGGATCGATATATTAAGGTATGATTGTAATGATGTTATCCAGTAATGGTGTGGATAGGTATGGATTTTAAAGATGTTGTTGCTGTTATCCAACAAAAGGATATATATATAGTAAGGTCTGAAATGTTATCTTCTTTTTCTGTCCTTCTATTGCCTACACCAGAAGCCCAATTTGTTGGCTGCATGATGCTGAAATTGAGATCATTATTGAGGCTCCAAGACAGGCGATGTTTGTCTCTGTGGGCTGACGTTCAGTGCAAAATTGATGAAACATGTCATTCATATCATCACATCTTGTTCCTCTTTTTCTGGTTCCATTTGGTCTCTATATCATTGCTTGTTGTTTTATGTGGTCAGTTGGTAGTCTAGTTATGTGGCCAAATCATTTCACTTGCTGTTTCATGATGTATATAGTTTCTCTGTTGATGTTTCATGATGTATATAGTTTCTCTGTTGATGTTTCATGATGTATATAGTTTCTCTGTTGATGTTTCATGATGTATATAGTTTCTATGTTGATGTTTGATGATGTAGATAGTTTCTATGTTGGTGTTTCATGATGTATATAGTTTCTCTGTTGATGTTTCATGATGTATATAATTTCTCTGTTGATGTTTCATGATGTATATAGTTTCTCTGTTGATGTTTCATGATGTATATAGTTTCTCTGTTGATGTTTCATGATGTATATAATTTCTCTGTTGATGTTTCATGATGTATATAGTTTCTCTGTTGGTGTTTCATGATGTATATAATTTCTCTGTTGATGTTTCATGATGTATATAGTTTCTCTGTTGATGTTTCATGATGTAGATAGTTTCTATGTTGGTGTTTCATGATGTATATAGT
This sequence comes from Cepaea hortensis, assembly GCA_963921405.1. Lineage (NCBI taxonomy): Eukaryota > Metazoa > Mollusca > Gastropoda > Stylommatophora > Helicidae > Cepaea > Cepaea hortensis. Next base: position 112,910,326 of record OY992885.1, read on the forward strand.
TTCTCTGTTGATGTTTCATGATGTATATAGTTTCTCTGTTGATGTTTCATGATGTATATAATTTCTCTTGATGTTTCATGATGTGTATATAGTTTTTCTACTGTTGTTTCATGATGTGTATAGTTTCTCTGTTGATGTTTCATGATGTATATAGTTGCTCTATGGATCTTTCATGATGTATTTAGTTTTTCAATTGATGTTTCATGATGTATATAGTTTATCTGTTGATGTTCCATGATGTGCACAGTTTCTCTATTGATGTTCCATGATGTATATACTTTCCCTGTTGGTGTATCATGATGTGTATATAGTTTCTCTGTTGGTGTATCATGATGTGTATATAGTTTCTCTGTTGGTGTATCATGATGTGTATATAGTTCACTGTTGGTGTATCATGATGTGTATATAGTTTCTCTGTTGGTGTATCATGATGTGTATATAGTTTCTCTGTTGGTGTATCATGATGTGTATATAGTTTCTCTGTTGGTGTTTCATGATGTGTATATAGTTTCTCTGTTGGTGTATCATGATGTGTATATAGTTTCCCTGTTGGTGTATCATGATGTGTATATAGTTTCCCTGTTGGTGTATCATGATGTTTATATAGTTTCCCTGTTGGTGTATCATGATGTGTATATAGTTTCTCTGTTGGTGTATCATGATGTGTATATAGTTTCTCTGTTGGTGTATCATGATGTGTATATAGTTTCTCTGTTGGTGTATCATGATGTGTATATAGTTTCTCTGTTGGTGTATCATGATGTGAATATAGTTTCTCTGTTGGTGTATCATGATGTGTATATAGTTTCTCTGTTGGTGTTTCATGATGTGTATATAGTTTCTCTGCTGAAGTTTCATGATGTATATAGTCTTTCTGCTGATGTTTCAGGAACCACTACTAATCAAGACACTAAACACCAGTCTGGCTTTCTTCCTCCATGATCTTCTGTCGCTGATGGACAGGGGCTTTGTGTTCCACTTGATTCGAGAGTACTGTCGAGCTGTGAGTACCCAGACTGTCTTGTAGAAGGCAAGGTGGGCCGATACTAACTACACCACTCATTGAGAACTGTCTGGTCAAAATAATATGGACCTAGTCTCGTAACACCTGTATTCCATGATGACAAGGAAATATGAACCCTGTCTCATATCACCTGTATTTCATGATGACAAGGAAACAGGGTCCTTTGTCTGTTAATGTGTGTATTCTGAACAGTCCATGTGTTAATCCTGGTCTCTGTGTATATCCGTGACCAGTGTCAAATATGGACCCTAAGAATATCAGTTTGGGAACCGTTGAGAGCATGTAGACAGCTCATAAATACATTTACAAGTGTTGGTTGGCGCTCATGGAAGTAGAAGAAGAAAGTAGATACTAGAGGATACATTAGACAATACACATTGACGCTATAGTTATCATACCAGGATTCAAACCTGTCACCTCTAAGTTATGACAGAGCCTCACTGCAGGAACAAGTGTTCTGCCACGTATGACCAACTCATCATCATCAAGTGCCATATCAACAGGTGTGGGTGGTCTGGCTCGCCATCTCACACGGTCACCAGAGTCTCAAATCAGGTCAGGGTTCTAGTCTCAACCATTCCGTGCTGTCAAACCATCAAGGTATTTATCCCTTTGTCTTCCTCTTGCCCTCTTCCCAGCTTGCCAGATGTCACTACATTTTCAAGTCCATTTCTCCTCATAACATGACCAACTAGATACCCCAAATAAGGTGTCTTCATTAGCTAGGACTATTATCCACCTGAACTCACAACTATGGAATATGGAATATGGACAGAATTTGTATCTAACCATTGAGATAGCACTTTAGGTCTCAGAATACTATATAGGTAAAATAACAAACACAAAAACACATCGGACCATTATGCTGTGTTTAGCACATTATGAACATTTAAAGAAGAGACATGATTGGGCAGTTCCTATGTTTTAAATGTAATACACATAAATATCAATTGGGGAAAACTTGTGGCCACGTAGACACTTATAAATACATTCACACGCATTGGTTGGTGCTCACAGAAGTAGAAGACGGAAGTAGATATTAGAGGACGCACTTGACAGCATGAACAAGAAAACTATAGTTACACCATTGGGACTACGGTCTGATGTGTTTGTGTGTTCATTATCATGGCAGGCAATTACACCCCAAAGGTTGTCAAGTGATAGGACCATATATATAGTTAGTCATAAGATTTATGTCAGGTCTTAGTCAGATATGACTGAGTTACCTTATGACAGTAGACGGTACTACCTGTTCTGTCAGTGCTGAATGTTGGGCAGCGCTTACCAAACCCGACACCCCACATTGTGCCAACGGTTTTGGGCAGAAGAGCTCATTTGGGAGGTACAAGCCTTATCCTGGTGTGAGGAACTGCAACCTAAAGACTAAATGTCATGGCAGGGCAGACCAGGCCCTAAGCCTTGGTTGGTAACTGGTCTAGGATCGAAGCTCCGACAGGCGGACAGTTAGAGCTTTGCTTTGCTGATCCGGCAGCTTCTGCAGTTTGTCTTGTTCCAGATGTATTGGTGTCACCTTTCCTCTGGAGTAAACTAGACAGGCTGAGCGAGGGATCATGCTGCATAGGCAAGACATGGTCTCTAAATTCAGCCCAGGCTTTGTGTTATGGAGAGGTAACCCCATTTTACAAACTATCGTCTGTCAAGACGGTAAGGTGCCAGTCATAAGATTATTATCCTCATTGCACATCCACCCATTCAGCCCATAAGTGGTCAGATCCCCTCTTCAGTGTCTCCCTCAGTGTGTAATGGTCAATGACAACAGTTCTGTGTTGGTTGACAATTCTTCCTCAACCCCCTGCACAGAGCTACTATCTAGCCCCACTCCTTATCACTGGATGATCTTGCAGTCTGGTCATGGTTGCAGATTGCCATTCATCTTTTGACTTATTTGATTTCCCCCACCTCTGTTTTGGTATTCAATATATCAGCTGAGCACTGTTTAAACAATACTGTTTAAGAACCAGCCAGTTTTCTGTGATGTTCATATTTGTAGAATGGCAGCATTATTTTTCTGTTTGTCCCATGGTATCCTAAGAGTTATTAATAATAATTAATAATATGAATTATATTATTATTTTTTAATAAGAATTGTAGCAATGATGGTCGTATCTTGAATTATGTTACTGTGGCTCATGTGATTTCTTATCCAAGTATATCGATTAATGTTGTAAGTGAACGCTTGTTTAAAAAGCTGTGACGTTGCTGATTTATCATGCTGTATTATAAATTTATTTCTTTACCTAAAGGAAATGTATTCAACTGTTTTCTAACAGATGGCGTATAAAATGAAACAGCTGTCGGACCCAACCAGCCTGATGCTTCTACGCCTGGACTTCCTTCGCATCATCTGCAGTCACGAGCACTTCCTGCCTCTCAACCTGGCTTTCGGCACCCCTCTGACCCCCGGTGGACTGCACTCTCCTACCAGTAGCATTAGCTCCCGCAGCTCTGTCACGTCCAGTACCACGCTGGTATGTTAGAACTTGTCATGATCATTAGGGTTTTGTCCGCAGCTTGTTTCATGGCATCTTCTGTGGATGTGTTTGCTATATTATCTCAGAAGACTGCAATATCATCTCTGTGAGAGTCCAGATAAAAGTAGTTTTTTTGACAGCCATTTTCTACTTTTTGAAGCCATGGTCTATTCTTGCAACCTACTCCTGCTTTTGGAAGACCATGTCTTCCTTAGGCAATGTCTACTTTTGGCAGCTATTGTCTACTTTTGGCAGCCCATGTTTATTGTTGGAGGAGTTGGACTGAATCAAAGACCCACCCATTGAGTAAGTTTACAACAGATTAGCTGATTCGATAAGCTGGTTCAGGGTTGCACCCATAGAGTACGTTTGTGACCATCAGAGGAGATTTTCTGGTTCAGGGACCCACTCGTAGAGTAGGTTGGCAACTAGAAGATGAGCTAGTTCAGCTACATGAGCTCTTGTCTTCCCCCTGCAGATGTTGGAGTCTAGAAACAGTCATTTTCCATGTAACACACTGTGATCTTATCCACTCCTGAAATCACTGACCTTATTGAAATCTAAAATCATTGATCTTATCCACTCATTAAATCACTGACCTTATCAAAATCTAAACTCATTGATCTTTTCTCCTGAAATCACTGACCTTATCCTCTCCTGAAATCACTGACCTTATCCTCTCCTGAAATCACTGACCTTATCCTCTCCTGAAATCATTAACCTTATCAAAATCTAAAAGCATTGATTTTCGTTGAAATTACTGACATTATCCTCTCCTGAAATCACACCTGCTACTCTCATCTGAGAGGCCATAGTTCCCCTCTATTATGATGAGATATTGTCTGTCTTTCTTCAATGTCTACAATTGGTGTCCTAGATTGAGAAAAACATAACTACACTTTGTTCTCTCGAAGGTTTCTAATATCTAGCTTAGTGTGTTATTTGTTTCACTATCTACAGGTGGATCGATCAAGAGCAAACTTTTATACATTGAGTCCACAGTTCCGTAGCCAGCATTTTCTTGTTGGAATTGTGCTGTCAGATTTAGCCGTCTCATTTGATTATAGGTAAGCATAATTACATTGAGTTTTATGCTGGTTATTTTGGTAAATGGGGAAAAATCATCAACAGAAACATCGTTATTAGGGACAGAGACACGAGAGAAAGGGATGGCTGGAGTAACTTGCAAATGGAAGAATGATTCTTCTTCTCACACGGTTCATAGTTTCTAGACTTTTTCATCAACATCTGGTTTCTGGCTGAATCTGCAGCTGACCCAGCTGGGCAGCCCAGAGTTTAGTTTCCAGTGTGTTGTCTTGTGGTCATCCTGGTGTCGACCGTCTTGGTAAAGGGAACAGGTCTGGGGGATGGATGTCCTTTGGTGAGGGGGCTGTCTTGAATGTGTAGTTGAAAAGTGTGTGATAGGTTGAGGGGATACTTTAATGCCTTCTTATGATTTAATCTAAAGCACCATTTTCACATATGATACAATCACATATTCATATGACATTTTCTCAATGAGACAGTGATTGACTGAATTGTTTCCACCACTCCAGCAATCCAATGATCCACCACAGAGCCATAAGTGTTATCCGTAATATCTTGTACAACCACGACCTTGATGTTCGCTACACAGACCCGGAGGTCAAGAGTCGAGTGGCCACATTATACTTGCCCTTGGTTGCCATAGTGTTGGAAGCCTTGCCCCAGTTGCATGACCCAGGCTTGGAGACGAAAGTGAAGGTATGTCATTCTGTATAGACACAAACTAAATATTGACCAGACCAGACAGGTCGGAGGTCTTTGTAGTTGAGATATAGGACACTTGTTTACTGTTGTCAGATTGGTGTCATCTGTCACCAGTATCACAGTAACCTGATATCACATCCATATAGACATAAGTAATCTAAAATCACACCAGTATAGTCATCACTAATCTGAGATCACATTATTATAGTCATCAGTAATCTGAGATCACATTTATTATAGCCATCGGTAATCTAAGGTTGTACGTCAGGCCTTAGTCAGATATGACTGAGCTACTGTATGACAGTAGACAGTCTGTTAACGCTGATTGTTGGGCGGCGTTTACCAAAACCAACACCCCACATTGTGCTAACGGCTTCAAGCGGAGGAGCATAATTGGGAGGGTACAAGCCTAGTGCAAGGAAATGCAACCCAAAGACTAAATGTTGTGGCAGAGCAGACCAGGCCCTAAACCTTGGTTTGCAACTGGTCTAGGATGGAAGCTCCGACAGGCAGACAGTTAGAGCATTGCTTTGCTGATTCAGCAGCTTCTGCAGCTTGTCTTGTTCCAGATGTATTGGTGTTACCTTTCCTCTGGAGTAAACTAGACAGGCCAAGAGAGGGATCATTCTGCATGGGCAACACTTGGTCTCTGCATTTCAGCTGTGCTATTTTTGAAGCACAATGTCACATACTATCGCCTATCATGACGGCAAGGTGTCAGTAGTAGTAATCTGAGGTCACATCATTATAGTCATCAGTAATCTGAGATCTCATCAGTATCTATCATCTGTATTGTGGACGCACATCCTTATAGTCAGAAATGATCATAGAACAACCAGTTTATTACCACACAAGTCTACAGAAGAATAGAATCAGATGTTTGGGGTTGTTTAATTTACATATTTGTGTATCTCCCTCTTTATTTGTCTGTCTGTCTATATGTCTATATATCTTATGTCCATCTCTATGAATTGATAGATAGATGGGTGTATGGATAGATAGATGGATGTATCATCTTTGCATTTAAAAAGCAATGTTACAGCGGTGGTAAAATGAAATGTCTTTTGTGTGGTAATTGTAATCAGTTGTGGGAAGTTTTGTGAACGTCCTGAGATGCTCTGTTTCTGTCAGGGTGTGGGCATGCTGGGCATGGATGAAGAAGGAGACAAGATTAGCCAGCGGGTTGCCATGGCGATTGCAGGCTCCAACGTGGTCAGTCGCATCCATTCGTCAGTCTCTATCGCCCAAGCCTATGAAGACAGCAATGATGGTAGCAAGGTTGGTCAAAGGAATGCATTCTGTACAACTTTAATCTTGCTTAGTCATTCTCTCTTCATTCCTAGTTTGTTCAAACAATTGGGAAACATGAAGTGTTGGTCAGCGTTGCGAGATTTCAATTAAAAATACTAGAAGGTTTTGTGGTGACATGCCTTCATCAGTAGACCAAAAATAAATGACAACACACACAAAATTGAAATGGCACTAAAATAACTATATTAAGACAAAATATTATGGAGCCATATGAAATAAAAATAAGTAAGCAGAATAAAATGAAATATGTGCTACTTTTTTTTTTTTTTTTTTTTTTTTTTAAGCATATCCTTTACAGGACTTAGCTGTCAACACCAGCATCTTTCAGCTGTATGTTGATCTCTTGGCAAGATTACGCTCAGTAGTTTGCCATTGCTTTCTGAGCGGCTGGCTCAGTATCCCGCAAGTCACGAGCGGGGGTCGAACCGCCTCAGTTCTCGCTCCGCTACGAGACTCTGCGTGATAAACGGGATTACAGAGAGAAAGTGTTGTAACCCCACAGCCAGAGAGACCGGCATGTGCTACTTACTCAAATATAATCAGCTTTAGTCATTATATATCATTATGCTAATAAACGTAAACTTGCCAAGAAATAACAAACAACAAAAAATGCTGGGGCTGACTGTGATGTTCTGTAAAGGATATGCAACTAACTTTTGCCATTTTAACAGCTGACTTAGACTTTGTGTTTTCCAATTGTTGACATTTGCACAGCTTTGCCGCCGTTAAACCCATGTCATTTATATATGTAACGAGTTTGTTCAGGGCTCTTGTGTTTCTTATGTTAGGTCAGCTTGGTTGAATGGATACAAGCGCTCACTCTTAAACATCCGGGATGCTGATAGTGAGCTAGTGGGTTCACCCCTGCACCGGTCAGTTGGGCTAAAATATTAATTTCTCGTCCTTGACTAAGGGACTTAAATTACAAGTACCCCTGAAGTTGGAGTGGGTTCACCTCATGGCAAGGGACACTGGTAATAGGAAAAGCTAATCCACACACAAATATCAGCCCACTGTGGACTGTGCTTGAGTTTACAGCGAAGGAATGGAAACATGTTATTTGGCTATTTTGTTTTTCCATGATTCTCACCTGGTTTTCTCTGTATGTCCATATTTCTACTGCATTAATTCTGTCTTCTAGCTGCTTGTTCCTAGCCAGCAACTGTAAACACATAATAGTTAGTTAGTTAGTTAGTCGCAGTTCCAACTTCACAGCAACGGGTCGTCCCCATTATGCTCCGTTCCTGTGCCAGTGAATATCACATAAAACGCTCCCCACTGCCCAATGTGAAAAGTGGAAAAGACAGGAGTCTCGACAAACAACAGCTTCACAGATTCACTGTGCATAATGCCGCCGCCAGAATGTCAACACAATAGTCCCCCACGAAACATCCAGTTTATCTCTGATGGAATCGGCAATCATTTTCCCATCTGGATATTTCCTAGATGTTCACCCACACAGTACATGAAAATACAGTTCATCGTCGATGGCAGTGGCAGTCAACCAGAAGCCCAGCAGCCACACATTTCTGCATAAGGCAAAAACCGGTCAACTCTGGGACATGGCCAGCTGCCATCGGTCCGAACATGCAGTCACGTTCCAAAAAACCTCGGGCAGATTCAAAAGCATTTCACACGAAACTCACAGCTTACAGTGTCGCGCCACGCACTCACTCAGTAGCAGGGTGACGGAACCATAGCCTCCTTAGTCGCCTCTTATGACATGCGTGGTAGGCTACAGTGTTGCTATTCTTTGCTTCCCTTATGGTAATGTAGAGTAAGTATACTCAACACGGGAGCTCATGTGGTGCTGTTGCTGACACACTTACCTGCTGGCCCACTGGTCTTGTGTTTGAGTCTCTGTTGAGGTGAGGATTTCTTACAACTGACCCCAGGTTGACCCAGTCTAAAATGGCCACCAGGAAATGTTCTGGGAAGTAAAAGCAGCCATCATATATTGACCATGTGACCCGCTGAGTGCTGATTGGTCTGTGAAAATATCGGGCTAATACCTGATTCTTAAAGACTTCAAGGTGTGAACAATGGGTCTTTACTTGTTATACACAACACTGTTTGTGAGCCCCAAGGTGGTCCAGATATATGTGAGCCCTAAGATGCTCCAGATATATGTGGGACATTGAATCTAACAGACTGTACAGAGGAACCACAGACATATGAGACAAACCTCCACATAAATCTGTTTGAGATTCTCAGTGAGCTGTCAACTGTAGACATTGATAGACTAGCCAATGAGAAGATTATCAAGAAGCGATTGGCTATCTTCTTCTTGCTGACTTCCTGATCACATTGTCTGCAGGTTGAGTCAAGGCTGTCAGTTTTTGTTGGGTACAGTCAGAGCATTCAGAAAGAAAATTGAAAGCATTCAGAAAGAAAATTGAAATTTTTTGGTCACTTGAAACATCATGAAAGTTTGGAGAGAACAATAATGGAGGAGTATACGCCTGGGAATAGAGGAAGAGGAAGGCCAAAGAGAAGATGGGTGCAGGATGTGGCAGATGATCTCTACATGAGTGTATCGGACGTGGGACATCTTGCTTGTGATCGGGAAGTTTTCTGGAAGGTTGTTATGGGAGTGAGGTTCTGCAAAGGACATGCTACTGAATGAATGAATGACAGTCAGAGCTCGATGCCTTCAGTGTCAATTCATGTTCTGTCCAGTCAGAGCATCGATGCCTTCAGTATCAGTTTTTGTTGTGTTCAGTCAGAGCATCGATGCCTTCAGTATCAGTTCTTGTTGTGTACAGTTAGAGCATCAATGCCTTCAATATCAGTTTTTGTTGTGTACAGTCAGAGCTCAATGCCTTCAGTGTCAGTTCTTGTTGTGTCCAGTCAGAGCTCAATGCCTTCAGTGTCAGTTCTTGTTCTGTCCAGTCAGAGCATCGATGCCTTCAGTGTCAGTGTTTGTTGTGTCCTGTCAGAGCATCGATGCCTTCAGTGTCAATTCTTGTTCTGTCCTGTCAGAACATCGATGCCTTCAGTGTCAGTGTTTGTTGTGTCCAGTCAGAGCATCGATGCCTTCAGTGTCAGTTCTTGTTGTGTCCAGTCAGAGCATCGATGCCTTCAGTGTCAGTTCTCGTTGTGTCCAGTCAGAGCATCTATGACTTCAGTGTCAGTGTTTGTTGTGTCCAGTCAGAGCATCGATGCCTTCAGTGTCAGTTCTTGTTGTGTCCAGTCAGAGCATCAATGCCTTCAGCGTCAGTTCTTGTTCTGTCCTGTCAGAGCACCGATGCCTTCAGTGTCAGTTCTTGTTGTGTCCAGTCAGAGTATCGATGCCTTCAGTGTCAGTTCTTGTTCTGTCCTGTCAGAGCATCGATGCCTTCAGTGTCAGTTCTTGTTGTGTACAGTCAGAGCATCGATGCCTTCAGTGTCAGTTCTCGTTGTGACCAGTCAGAGCATCAATGCCTTCAGCATGTACACAAGTGGTGTTTATGTTGCCTTGTTTGTAGGCTCGCAAGACGCCCCTGGGGCTGGAGTCCACTCGCAACCTGCTGCTCTGTTTCCTGTGGGTGCTGAAGAATGCCAAGCAGTCTCTGCTGAAATCCTGGTGGTCAGAACTGCCCATTGCAAAACTGGCCAGTTTGTTGGAGGTTCTCTTTCTGGCAGTTTCCAATTTTGAATACAAGGTAAGGCTATATGTGTTTGTCTGGTGGACACAAGTATTTCGTTCTCGAATATTTATTACACATGAAGGCTAACCCGATTAACAGATTCCAAGAAGATGTTTGTTGTGTCGTCAAAAGGGAGCGCACATTACGGCTTTGCTGTAAACAGCACAACACAGTCATAACTTTAAAAAAAAATTAGATGAATGTAGTACAGAAAGACGAATATATTTATAAGTTCACATGTGTTTTAATTAGTTTATGGAATAAGTTTTCCCGGATAAATTGTCCACATTTAAATGCTTGCATTGTGAAATTTGTCCAAGTACTGTATTAGTTTTGTTTTATGCAAAAAATGATTAAACAAAAATTAGAAGTAGAATAGCTAAACTTTACTGGAACACGATTACAGTTGACAACATGAATGTTGTGGTTAAAGCCTTCATCAGCACACAAACAACAAATACACACTGATACAACTAAATACAAAAACTCAGCATGAAAATACACATACAAGTTTCTCATCTTTTTCCTTGTTATAGACTTGACACGTGTTTAGCTCAAGGCCTCGTGTATAAATGAAGTCATGAAACACGTGTCAGCTAGTTGTCATGAAGACTTACCAAAGTATTTGATCTGGTAGGAATGCACTAAATAGTTTTCTGTTGGAATTATCAAATTACTAAATTATCAAAATGCCTTATCATTCCATTATGGACAAGTCCATCGGTGCTCAGATCTCCCTTCAGAATTTATACCAGTGTGTGATGTCACCAGTTCAGTGTTAGTTCACGAGTTTTCTAGTGGCCCTTACAGAGCCTTCAAGTCTCAGAGTTGGAACACTTAATTATAGATATACTTCACTGTAGGTTTTGTATTAATGTATATATCCAAGAAATACTTCATTTTAGGTGTTAGAATATTGTATATGGGCAAGAAATACTTTATTGTAGATGTCTCTTTATACAACATTCTTGGTAGTCTTCTCAGAAACTACATCTATGTTTCTCCAACTTTCTCACAAAATCAACATATAGAGTTTGTTAGGCTTAAAACTATTATATTAATTGCTTCAACATTTACGTCTGTAAACTCCAACACACCATATTTCTAGGCATTTCTGGTACAACAGCCTCCAAGGAGAAGAAGAAGAAGAAAAGGAAACATGAGTGATATTTTGAACAAGTTTGTAATACTTGTGAACGTTAAAAATCTGGACAGAAATATGTGTTTGAGTTGCCAGATGGTCATTTTTTATGTTTTAGTTTTCAGACATATGGTTTTCATAGTTTACTGAAAAAAGTATGAATTTTAACTATATTTAAAAAAACACATTAGTTATAATTTGTTTAGATTAAAAACTTAAATAGAAGGATGTATTCATGTAATATTTGAAACTTGAATGGTAAAATGAGAATGTTTTGATAAAATATGTGGCAAGAAATCAACAAAGGTAATGCTTGTTCTCCCTGTAGCTGTTGATATGGCTCTTTCATTAACCAATTTGCAGTTATTTCTGGTTTTGTTTGCATACCATGGTGGTTTTGTTTCATATCTTTACCTTGTCTAACCAAACCTTTATTTTAGCTGCATTTTTGTATCATGGACACATTGCATAAGTCAGTCTGCTCTCTAGTCACGTGAAATGGTACCCTGGTGTTTGTGATACTCACCCGCTAGTGCCGAATGTGAAAGGCTTAGATTGAAAACCCTGATGTAGGTCAGCTTGCCCAAATGGATAATAACGCATGTTCTTAAACATCCGGTGTGCTAATGCCGAGGTAAGGGGTTCAACCCCTACACCAGACAGTTGGACTAAAATGTTGACCTATTGTCCTTGACTTGGGGATGTAAATTACAAGTACCTGTGAAGTCAGAGTGGGTTCACCTAATGGTGAGGGACACACTGTTAATAGGTAAAGCTAATGCACATACAAAATTCAGTCCAGCACTATTAGAAGTAGTGTGTATGGACTTCGCTTGAGTTCAAAGTGAGCAAGCGAGTGAAAAAAACAAACAACTCTGATGTGGAGTTGGGGAGGGGGATGGATGGATGGATTCTGTGTGGGTCTGGAGGTAAGGGAGGGATGCTGGCATAGTAGGATAGTATACCTGGAGAGTTCTTGCACTGGAATCCATCAGGAACATGAAGTGGAGGGAAACCTTAATTGAGGGAAGGGGGGTGTGTTAGGGAATAGAGATGAATAGTGTAGGATGGACTTGGGGCAAGCTGCAGGAGATGTTGAAAGATAGGATGGCCTGTCGTGGGTTCGTCAAGGTCCTGTACTTCAGTAGGGTATAATGGACAGAAGGACAAGAGGAAACAAGTCCTGTCTCTATGATGTCATTGTGTAGTGGAATATGGTATTGGACCCGTCTGAACCAAACAGCACTTGGTGGCTGATGTTATCTGTGTCATATCAGCTACCTTACCCCCGGGAAGGTTAACCCAGTCAACAAATGCCCGCAGAAGTTGGATGTGTTGGCCTAACGGCGCAAGAACGCAGCTCTGCTGTAGACAGGCACAACGCAATCACATCTGAAAAAAAACTCCGGATGAACGAAGAAGAAGAAGCTACCTTACTTCCACATAGCAACTTCTAGCACCTGTTATTTGAGGAATGATGCTGGATGGACTGAGATGGTGGCAAGGTGGAATATCATCAGCAGAGTTAATCCACAGCACCAAATGCCAAGATCTGTGGAGAGATATGAATGCCTGTGCCAGCTGGCAAGGCACTTGATGACGATTATTTGAGGATATGTTGATTTCAGATCCTTGTTGTCCTGCCTTCAGTGGGGTTTCAACCAGAACCATTAGACTCACAGATAAGTACACTAACCATTACACCACCCAGGCTCCTGAGCAAATATGAACAAGTTAATTCCAAATCTGGCGCATGGTTTTTGGGAATTAGGTAACCAGTTTTCTTCCTCACCCAAATCACAGCAAAGCTAGGTAACTATTTTACAGCTCAGCAGGTCTGCAGCCTGGTGTTTAACCGGGAGTACAGCAACGCAAGTCAAACCTCACACCGGTTGAGCCACCAGTTTTTCTGTAGTTTATACAAACAGTTCAGCACTTATACTTAGTTTACTCCACAATGGGTTAACCATTTCTAATGACTAGGGTGCATAAACTGATACAGACATATTTAATATGTAGCATTTGCTTGTCTGTCTGGGTAACATCTCAACCTTCTTTTTGTTCAGTATGACATTGTGAAGGTTTGTCATCTGTCCTGTTTGTAAGATATTAATGTGCATTGCAAACAATTCTTTTAATGTAAAAATGTTAAGGTTTGTCTGTCTACAAACTGTTCATCTATTAGTGTGCGTATTTGTAGGTTTTCACAAAACCCTTTTATATAAATTGTATAAGCCTGTATTCATTAGTATAAATGTTAGGTTTGCAATCCCATCTCTTAGTACAATGGTACTACAGTTTTCAGAATCTTGTATTTGTACGGCATAATTAAGTCTGTCAAGTCTGTCTTGTTTTATTAAATTGTTAAACCTTTTACAGTTTGCAGTAGTATGATTTATGCATGTCTTTTCTTTCATTATAAACGTTAAGGTTTGAAAATCCTTCTTTCACTACGTCCGTATTTAGCTTTATGGAAGTTTGTGACACAGAGATGAGGAAAACGAATTGCTGTGTCCAGAGACTCATTTGTTAGAATGGGCAACTTCATGAAAAACAGAAATATGATGAGCACAAAAATACTTGACTGGAAAGTTGTGTGGGGCCTGTGCTTGTGTTTGAATGCGAATGCAGGACAAAATAATGAAATGATTAAGAAACTGGAGGCAGTGGGGATGTGGGTTTCAGAAGAATGTTGTGAGTATTGTGGACAGAGAAGAAAACAAATTCTGGGGTATTGACATCTGTGGATGTTACGGGATCACATATAAAAACCATAGGGAAAAGTCAAATGAAATAATTTGGCATGTCAATAGCAGATGTGGAGTAGAAAAGATAGTCTTGTGATGGGAAAATATGTGGCAAGAGAGACAGAAGAAAGACAGAAAGATGTCTGTGGTAAGCTTAGACAACAGGGCAACAGGTAATTATATCAGCAGTACCAACTTCATAAAAATGTCTGAAGACAGAGGAGTGGAGAGTATTGATCTCCGACATCTTCTCCAGGTAAAACACTTGAAGGACAAGAATATTCAGTTTTGCAAATCTTTATTAGTTTAGCAAGGCAGTGTTGAAGTGTGCATAACCTTTCTACTCCACTTCGAAACTGCTAAGGTTTTTCAAACAGTTTATACAGTACTGCTTCTGTTTCATAAAAAACAAGATGTCTGACAGTAATAACTATCACTGTGTTCATTTGTAGTACCCATGTAACATTTGCCTGTGACCTTTGACCTAGAAGTGATGTAACCTTTGTCTCAGTGTTAACAAAAGTACCCACCAGTAAAGTTAACAGTAGTTTTGATTGGAAAGCAAATGGTGCAATAATTATCTGTATGTGGAAGCAACATATTGTATATTGTTTATGTTGCTAATGTATAGAAACAATAACAATGTCTGTATGTTATATGTGTCTTCCTGTATGGACCTACTCATGATTTTTCCTGTGCTGTGTATACTTACCATTTTGCTTGCTTGTCATACCAGTAACAATATTTTCGCTGTTACATGTATATGGTCTGGGATTGTTAACAATGTTACACAGATAAAGTGTGTGAAAATGGTAACATTTTCATTTGAATAACGAAGACACAAACAATAGATTGCACTATTTATTGCCTGTCATATTTCGCTGCATCTCGTCAGGTACATACTGCAGAAATCACACAACTTACGTGAATAAAGCAATATGTGTCCAATACACGGGTGTATTTACCAATTCACATGTAGATGCCAGGCCGTTTACATTGGTAGAACAGAGACACAGCTTAACAAACGGGTGTCAGAACACATACCTCAATGGGTCAACAAGATACAACACACAGGAGATGCTAGCCTCATGAGGCCGACACACCGGAAACTCCCGGTGTCTTCGATCGGTAGGCACATTGTCGAAAGTGGCCATGTTGTGGACAGAGACACTGCATTTCACGTGTTGTTTAACACACAAAATACTCACTTGTTAAAATTTGCAGAAGCAATTATGATCAATCAACGCAAGCCAGAATTGTGTAAACAGAAAGACATGTTAGTCAGCTTAAAATTACCGTGGTAGATAAGTGACATTACTGTGCGAAATTGTGTATACTTCAACTTGAAGGATTTATCTAGTTAATTCACGTAAGTTGTGTGATTTCTGCAGTATGTACCTGACGAGATGCAGCGAAATATGCCAGGCAATAAATCGTGCAATCTATTGTTTGTGTCTTCGATATTCAAATTCACTACGGGAAAACATTGTTTTGAACATTTTCATTGTTACATAAAGCCTGCGTTTATTAAACATACGCATTGTTACACACATGCAGTTTGGGAAATCTGTAACATTTCCCCCATTACTTATGTAAAGTTAAGAAACATTAACAATTTTACATAGATTAATTGAGTGGAAATTTTAGCATTGTCCCCTGTTACTTCAGTGGTTTTAGTTTTGGTTTTGGTAAAGGATTACTATTTAATGCAAATTGATATCCCTATAAGTGCTGCAGTCTCCTTCCATAGATCACACAAGGAGAGTCTCAGCACAGTGCACAAACCCTGAAACATCGGGGAGGTTCCACATATGTGTATTCCAGAATTGGACAAGCTATAAGTGTTCTATTTGTGGCTAGGTTTTCTTATCTTAAAATTTAGCGCAGGCAGTGGCTTATTCAGCCTGCTCATTTTTACTCTAATTGCTGAGGCATTTAAAACAAGCTATGGGCCCTATGATTTTTTGGCCCTTGTCAGAGAAGGCTATGTGTCCAGTACACTACCCTAGGTTCAGGCAGGCTGTTTCCTTATTTCTCTTCCACACAGTTGAGACCATGTAGTGAACCAGGTTTGTATGAACAAAACTTGGTTGCTAGAATCTCTTCATGATGACAAAGAGAACATAAGAGAGACAAACAGATCAAGTATGGAACAATGAACAGACTTTATTTTCAAAGGGTCACAAATTGGGCACACAGGCCCATCTTATATTCAGCCCTTCCATTCACTCAACTGTTGCACACTGATTATCTATCATAAAGGTTACATTGACATAAAAAAAAAAATAAAGAAGCAAACATTGTAAAATGAATGCTATACATACAAGAAACAAACAATTCATATTTCAACGTTAAAAGACACACAAGCAGACAGAGTAACAATGCCCATGTAACTTAACCAAGAGTCCATGAAAACTGTAACATTCCTCTCACTGTGTAGACACATCCATGGGTAATGTAACATCTTTCGTATGTTACATTTGTATTTTAAAAAAATCAGTAACATGCTTCCCATTTAAAGGATGTGGAAAATTCATGAGCTTTTCTAAGCAGCATAACAATTGTTGCCTCTTTACTGGGTGTTTGGGCTTTTGCTGAATTTGAGAAATTCTGTATTTATTTATTTCATTTTACAATCATATATTTTTTATAAACTTGTAGATTATAATTTGGTTTTAAGTAGCTCATATAGAAACGGTTTAGATTATAGATTGCTCACTGTCATCGGTAGTTATTCTCTCTCTGTTATTTATTTGTGATTATCTATGTATCTTTAGATCTGTGTATCCTTAGATCTCTGTCTCTATCTCTATGCCTATCTCTATGTCTCTATCTCTATGTCTTTATTTCTGTGTCTCTGTGTCTCTATCTCTGTCTCTATTTCCGTGTCTATATTTCTGTGTATATCTCTGTGTCTCTGATGTCCATGCTGTGTGAAATGGCCCCAGTATACACAACATACAGGATTATTGGAGTTCATGAGAAATATAAACCATTGTGGCTGTGCATGTTTGTGTGTATGCATGTCTGTGTGTATATGCATGTGTGTGTGTGTGTGCATGACCTTGCTGCATGTTTTGGGCATGATTCTTGTTGTAGTAGTTTGGTATTATAGCCATTGCCAACATCTCTCTCTCTCTGTGTCTGATTTCTCTATGTGTATGAGAGTGTGGGAGGAATACAGAATGAGGAAGGGAATTAGGGAGGTAAATAGAGAGCGATAGAAAGAGAGGAGAGAGGGAAAGAGAAGAATAAGGGAAAGGAGTGAGAGAGGGACCATGGGTCATAAAATGCTTTCATAAGATTTCATTAGGACATGGACAGAGGTTAGGAGGGTTGAAACAGGTCACCTGACCTCACAATACTGTGATCTAGTGTATGTGAAAGTGTATCACTTCACACCAAACAGGATCATGCTAGCAGTCACATTACTATTACCACAAAGCAGTCTTGCCTCAGAGATGGAGCTGTGACGTATCTGTGTGCTATCTGGACAGGGATTTCTGCGTTTGGCACAACACACCATCGTTGTTGTTGTTGTTGTTGTTGTTGTTGTGTTGTTGTTGTTGTTGTTGTTGTTGGTGTTGTTGTGTCACTTGAAACTGCAGCCAACTAATGATCACATTTACTTGGGTGTCAATGCTGACTTGATTTCAACACCTCTCTCTTGCCAGTGGCTCCCAAAATGTGCTTCGAAGCAACATGCTAGTCTAGTCACAATATTTAAAATCAAGATTTTTCTTCTCCCTCCTTCAACCACGCCCCAATCCCTTTTTCCCTGCCAAAATCCTTCCCGCTCTCTTTCTCTCCCTTCTTACCTCTCCATCCTCCCTCTCTGTTTTTCTAACTCCTCCCATCTCTTTCTCTCCTTTTTACACTCACTCCTCTCTCCTCTCTCATTTTCTCTCCTTCCCTCTCTTCCATCTCTTTCCCCTCCATGCCAGTGGTTCCCAAAATGTCGTTCGGGGCACTGTGGTAGAAAAAAATTCATATGCAAGAAAAACAAATATGAACAATATAAAAATAGAAAGTTATCAAGTTGTGGTTTGTGTGAGCGCTAGCTTTCCTGTCATCAGGTCCCTTGCCATCAGACGACTTCTGAGATACTTGTAATTACACCCCCAAGTCAAAGATAAGAGGTTTACATTTAAGTATTTAAGTCCAACTGACCAGTGTCCAGAATGATTCCACGATGCTGCAGCCAGCAAAGAAACTTTAAGCACATTTAATACCTCAGCCTCACCAACTCCCTCACCTGTGTATGCAAATATGGAGAGACCCTCACGCCTTTTAAGAGCTAAAGCTAGGGCCAGCGTTCATATTTTCATTCCACAAATGGGGCCTAGAGCTGCAAGTTTGGGAGTCACTGCTCCGGGATGCACTATATTTTCTTGCCATATATGTATATGTGATTATATTATATGATTATAGAAATTATTGTTTCAATTACATATTTATCTGCATATGAAAGGATTATTTCATGGAATGTTTACTGCATGCTGTTGCCAGATATGAAGGAGTATTGAATGTTTATTGATATCTAAAGAAGATTGTTGTGTTCATGTGGTAATTTGTTGTACACTTGTACCGCAATTGCACCTGCCCTCTTCAGGCAAAATGGGCAGTGCCGTCATTAGACAGAATGTGGTGGAGGACATGGTCAGATGAAACCGCTGAGGACTGGAATGAGAGAGATCGTGGCAGTCCTAGTCCCACTTTTGGGGTGAGCGCCTCAGGGGCACGTCCAAAAAGCCACACCCTGCCCAAATCACAGTCACTGCATGAACAGTTGTGGGAGGGGATTCAACGCAAGTCCGTGGATTTCCTGCGTGGTGGCAGCAACTTGCTTGCCAGAACCAACAGTAAAGAGGACACACCAGGCCAGCAGGTAGGGGGATTGCGTGCCAGGCATGGATGTGGCCAGGAACGGCTTTTATCTTTTACATCATAGCCAGATTTTGTATCATTTTGTAGCTTGTGGTGTGTCTGTGTGTTTTTTTTTTAAATTTTAAATTAAAAAAATATAGCATTTATTTCATATAAAAATAGATAAAATTATAAAGCATGTCAGATTTATATAATTTCATAGCTAGTTATGATTTTCACCAACCAACTACATATAAAGCATAGCATTTACATTGTGATAGTATCAGAAGCTAGATGAACAATGAAGCATGCCTGTATGCAATGGCAGTAAAGATAATCCTAATTGTAAATCATGATGTACAGCATCAGTGTAATCATGGCATGTCACAACAACAACGGCTCATCAGTATATCACTGCATTTGTATTTACTTGTCAAATTATATTTTGTGTCACTTTGACTAGCATCTGTCCAACATTTCTATTTACTTGTCAAATTATATTTTATGTCACTTTGACTAGCATCTGTCCAACATTTCTATTTACTTGTCAAATTATATTTCATGTCACTTTGACTAGCATCTGTCAAACATTTCTATCTACTTGTCAAATTATATTTCATGTCATTTTGACTAGCATCTGTCAAACATTTCTATCTACTTGTCAAATTATATTCCATATCACTTTGACTAGCATCTGTCAAACATTTCTATTTACTTGTCAAAGTAAAGTCCAGATACTTAGTATACTTGTCAAATTATATTCCATGTCACTTTGACTAGCAGTTTTCACACATTTCTATTTACTTGCCAAATTAAAGTTCAGATGCTTAGTAAACTTATTAATTTATATTCTATGCCACTTTAACTAGCATCTGTCAAACATTTGTATATACTTTACACATGATAGTTCATATCACTTTAACTAGCATCTGTCAAACATTTCTATTTATTTTACAAATTATAGTTCATATCACTTTAACTGATTGCCTGCCAAACAAAAAAGCGGTCCTGACCAAACAGAAATTCAAGGCAGAAAATTTGAAGTAGGGGTGTGTCGCAATAATGATTTTAAAATGGTTAAAATGGTAGCAGATGCATTGTATTACATATCAAATTAAAGAGGATTGCACAGGGAACCTGACCGTGTTAATAATTAATTGAAAGGTTACAAATATTATGACAATAATGAGAGTTTTAGTAATAACAATTGAAATTAAAGTTAAAAATTATGAAAAAAATTCACTTACCAAGGCGTTATTTTCTATCCGAAGCCGCTAATCCAGTTAAATTTAGTGAATAATGTTACACACACCACTTGTGTTCAAGAATACCACAAGAACTGCTCCATAACACGAATAAAACACAATGAAATCATAAAATTATGAAGCACATAATTTTCACACAAAATGGAAAATGTAAGGAACACATCATATTCTGAGGAACTTTCACTGTTCACATATTATGACCGTCTTCTAAATAATTATCTGACTACTGCACATGGTTCGTGTTAGAATCTTTCACAAAGTCCTTTACATCACAATAACTATAATATAAAACTGTTTAAAACGGTAATTTTATTAAAATATATGAGGTCCAGAACCAGAAGGTATTGTCACTTCGAATTTCGAATCACAACAAATATCAACAATCATTTCGAATCTCAATTTCTCCTTAAAAAGAAAAGGACCATGCCTTTTTTTGCACACGGGCGGAAGGGAAATCTTTTGTTGTAAAGTTTAAATCAATGGGACACTAAAAATTGTGGAGTAAAAAGGAGAAATGGATCAAATAAAGCACTATATATACGGAACCGTTAGGTCGGTCTTTGGGTGCCAAATTTGGGCTCTAGAACTGACCATTCGGTCTCCGGCAGAGAATCAGTTAACTAGCATCTGTCAAAAATTTCTGTTTACTTGTAAAATTAAAGTCCCGATGCTTAGTAAACTTGTCAAATTAAAGTCAGGGTGATTACTTTACTTGTTAAATTACATCCAAATACTTACTTTAATTGATTGATTGATTTAGGAATCGACATCACAGCATTCAGGGCATTCCCATAAGTTTACTTTAATTAGCATTTAATACAGATTTAAATGCGTCTGACATTGCTGAGTAAAGTAGGTTATCTGTTTTGGAAACAGAAGATTTTCATGTGTTCAAAGTATTTGGTTTGGGATTTTCAAACTGGCAACAAGCACTTTTTGTTTTGGTTGTGATGATGTGTTGTAGTGTTTAGAGTAGTGGAAAGTTTGATGTCTGGTTTTCTGTGTATTTTATGTTTGAAATTGTGTCTGTTTTCTAGAAGCTGAAACCCATTGGTTATGGGTATGTCTGTACTTCTATTGTACTATGACAAAACCCTCAGGTTCTGGTTATTTCTGTTGTGCTAAGATGAAACCCTCCGGTTATGGTTATATGGTTTGTGTACTTCTATTGCACTATGATGAAAACTGTCATGGATTTTTTGGTTTGTTTTTTGATTTAAATTGTTCCCATGCAGATAATTATTGCACTACTGCGCAGCTTTTTCAAGTGATGTAGTTTTTTTGGTTTCCTTATTTAGTCATTATTTATAATTTTTAGAGTCCTTTAATGACTTTTGATTTATCCCTACTTCCTTTGAGGATATTGTGGGAGTATTCAGTTAAATTATTATCATAATCATGTCATGTGCTATATCTGCATTCCAAGATGTTCACCATGACTGGTGTCAAGTGCTGTGTGTTTGTGCGTGTGGTGAGATGAAACTGTTGCCACTATATTCCCTGTGTTGTTGTAATGTAAACAGTTGGCACTGGAAAATGTGGAGACCAGAAAAGACAAAGTCCCACCCTTGTTTTCCCAGCGACAACAGCTCTGGGTGTGGAGGTTTGGTCATGTCTGTAGAAATGAAGAAGACCCCCCACCATGGAAAACATGGCAACTAATGAGTGGTGGTTGAAATCCAGAATACCAAGGGGTGTTGCCTGTTTCCTTCAGATGTCTGATGAGTTTCCTTGTGTTTTAGTCTCTTGTTTAAACACAGGCTATCTACAGTTGTAATTACCATGATTATTGTTTGTTCTCTTAAGTTATCTATTTTTCTGACAATTTAATACAGTGATTCTTAAACTGTGTCTGGCTACTGCCCCCTTACTCTCCTGTCCATACCCCTGGTGCTCCAACACATAGCAAATGTGATTCTGGTATATACACAAGGATCCTCAGCTGTATTTAGTGCACTGTGCTGAGATTCTCCTTGTGTGATCTTTGGGAGACTTAAACACCTATAGAGGTACCCGAGTGCAATTATAGTGATTCTTTGTGAACAACAGTTCCATGCACAATCCCACAATACTGTTCTCTACAGATGTGAAGTTCCAGTACTGGCCATGCACACCTCGCTGGTTTTTGAGCTTGGAGAGGGCAAAGAGAGCTCTTCCACACATTTCCCATGGAGATGGTATATTGATACAAGGTTGAGAGAAAAGTCTCTACACCAGCCTGACTCTGGTTGATGCAGGCCCTTTTCATGGTGAACACGACCTGAACACCACTGCATCAGACTTCAGTATTAAGACTCACAATCTTCCAGAGGATTCACAACCAAACACCCAACTATCCATGCATACACCTCTTCGTATTAAGTCTACCACAAATTCAAAATCTCACCATCACATGGATAAGAGTCATCCCCCAGAATGTTGCACACTATGAGAACCACGGGTGTAGCCAGAGTAGAAGTTGTATTTAGAAAGGATGTTGGATGGAATGGATGGTGGATGGAATGAATGTTGGATAGAATGGATGTTGGATAAAATGAAAATTTGATAGAATGGATGTTGGATGTAATTTATGTTTAATAGAATGGATGTTGGATAGAATGAAAATTTGATAGAATGGATGTTGGATGTAATGGATGTTTAATAGAATGAATGTTGGATAGAATGAGCTGTAGATCTGAGCTTGTCCTTGTTTTGTCAGGGCAAACGGGCCATGGCACAGTGCTCCCAGCAGACGCTGAAGAAGAGCGTGGACATGAAGTCCAGACTGGAGGAGGCCATCTTGGGGACAGGCAATGCCAGAACGGAGATGATGCTCAGACGGAGGCAGAACTCCCAGTTGTCGCTGTCTGGTGAGTGTTTCTGCCAATCAGTGTTTGAGATATTTCATTCATTCATTCATTCATTCATTCATTCATTCATTCATTCATTCATTCATTCATTCATTCACCCATTCATGCATTCATTCATTCATTCATTCATTCATTCACTTTTCATTTTCAGTGGTTTATTCATTCGCTGTTTTATTCATTCACTCTTCACTAATTCATTCAATCACTTGTTCATTCAGTGTTTAAATTATTTAACTCATCTACTCATTCATTCATCCAGTCTTTCATTTATTCACTCATTATTTCATGTATTACTTCATTAACTCTTTTACATGCCTTGACACATTTGTTAATTTACCCATAAAGTTTTCAGTTTAGAACACCTACCCCCCCCCCCCCCCCCCTTTTTCTCTCCCTCCCCCTTCCACGTTTCCATCCTGTTTAAGGATATTGGATATTGCGGTCAACACCAGTATCTTTCAGCTGTATGTTGATTCCTAGGCTAGATTACGCTCATCAGCACGCCACAACTTTCTGAGCGACCGGCTCCACACTCTCATAAGTCACTGGCGCGACTCGAACCGCTTCCAATTCTCGTGCACTCACATCAACCACGAGAGTATTCAGGGTTATGGAGAAAGCTGCTAACCCTTCTACCAGGGAAACCGGCTTAGAACATCTACAACATATTTATTTCTACAATTTTGTTGGCTGCATCAAATGTCCAGCAATGTTGCTTTCTTACTCAGCCACCACTCATCTTTCCTTATCACACTCCATTCCATCTCATAACACATGCCACTTCACCACACATCATGCCACTTCACCACACATCATGCCACTTCACCACACACCATGCCACTTCACCACACATCATGCCACTTCACCACACATCATGCCACTTCACCACACATCATGCCACTTCACCACACATCATGCCACTTCACCACACATCATGCCACTTCATCACATATCATGCCACGTCATCACATATGCCTCTTCACCACACATCATGCCACTTCAAAACACATCACACATCATGTCACTTCATCACACATCATACAGCTTCATCACACATCATACCACTTCATCACACATCATCCTATTTCATGAAACATCACTCTTCATCAAATCTGACAGAATGGCCAGGACATGAAACTGCTCCCCCAGACCACTAGCCTTTTGTTGTTGTTTACTCCCCAAGGTTTAAGTGGCTCACAGACTCCGCCCCCCAACATGGCCCCAGAGAATGCAGGGTCAAGGCTGCGGTGGAGGAAGGACCAAGTTCAGTGGAGACATTCTGTCGAGCTGTATGACAGGTATGCATAATTTTGTTGTCACATTCGTATTTAGAGGAGTGGCTGGCCGAGTGGCATTAATGTCGGATTCTCCACCAGGAATCCTCAGTAAGGTGTGGAGTATTTTTCTGTCGGGGGCAAAAAGAAAATTCTAACATGCACAGTTCGTGGCGACTGCACTAGCCAGGTGGCCTTAATTCTTCAGGCTCAAGACACCCTTGCCATACACCGCAAGGTAAATGACAGTTTAAATGACAATGACATTCGTATTTGTAGGTGTACTTGTCTTGTTTAGTTATCTTTCTTCCTCTGTCTTTTCTTTGGAGTGTGAATAAAAGAGAATAACAAGAAGTGGAGGGAGTCGGTTGGGAAAAAAATAGTTTGTAATTGTCACGTTGTTGCTTATTGTGTGTATCTCTTTGTTCATTATGTTTCATCACAATTAACTCTTCTGTTCCTAGGGTGGCGAGAACAGTGGCATTGAAACTTGTTTCAGCATAATTTATGAAACACACACTGCCACTCCCACTCTTACACATGCATTCCCACTATCACTCCCACTCTTACACAAGCACTCCCACTCCCACACATACACCCCTCTCTGACACTCCCACTCTTACATATCCACTCCCACCCATACACTTCCACTCCCACTCTTACATATCCACTCCCACTCATACACTGCCACCCCCACTCTTACATATGCACTTCCACACATACACGCCCACTCCTACACATTACCCCCCCCCCCCCACTCCCACCCATATACTCCCACTCTTACATAAGCTTAGGTTCTCCTCAATCTTAGAGTCTGTCAA
Organism: Cepaea hortensis; assembly: GCA_963921405.1. Classification (NCBI taxonomy): domain Eukaryota; kingdom Metazoa; phylum Mollusca; class Gastropoda; order Stylommatophora; family Helicidae; genus Cepaea; species Cepaea hortensis. Next base: position 112,935,494 of record OY992885.1, read on the forward strand.
CAGATCTAACTTTGGTATATAACCTTAGATTCCCATCAATCCTAGACTGAATGGCAGGTAAATGTGGATTAGGAAAATACATACCAGCCACATGTGGCCAGACAAAAGACATTAGACAGCCAGTAGATGTATGGTGTTGATTGCATGGCCTTGGCTATATTATTGTTGTTATGCTTGTACGCTTGTGTAAGGGGGGTTGAGTGGTCTCGAGGTATGGTGTCCGCCTCGAGTGCTGGAGGTCCCAGGTTCAGGCCCCGGTGAGGACTGGGATTTTGTCACGTGGACTTCTAGTAACAAAATTTCCCCTGATCTCTGGGTAGTGAGATCGGACACCCCTGTGTATTGCTATGCACGTAAAAAAAGCCCTTGGCAGTTGGAAATAAAAAAAGAGTAGCCTAATGGCGCTGCCCGGGCAAACTTTCGAGTTAAAAATCTACCCAAAGTATTTCAGGATCCTCGCCGGTGCTACAGAGTTTGTGCACTGAGCTGAGTTTCTCCAGAATCAGGTTTGAGTTAGGAGGAAAACAGAGCACTTATGGGTTGCACCTGTGTGCCGTGATGTTGATCCATCGACTAAACTAAACTAAACTAAACTAAACTAAACAAACTAAACTAAACTAAACTAAACTGTTATGCTTGTAATCAACAGCCCCAGACCACAGGAACATGAGCTGGAGAGTCAGGATGAGGGCAGCTTGGCAGCCGAAGTCAGCATGATCTGCCTGGACAGTCTGGAGCTTATCATTCAGGTCAGGACATCTGGCAGTGTTCCTGCATCACAGATAATCACATTTTGTTGTTAGATTTATGTGTTATTTTAGTCATTATGCAATGATTACATTCCGCTGTTTTGCCATCTCTGTTGCCCAGTGCATGTGATCAGTATCAGGTTGTCTTTCCTAGCCTTTGACATTCCCCAGTGTCTGGTAGCCAGATAGAGTAATTATGACTGAAAGACGAGACATAAAGAGTTAATAACAATTACACAACAATTCAGCTGAAACCAGACTGTAGTGAGACAGAAATATTTCAAATGCCCAGAAAGCCAGTCAGGCGGCTAAGCCAAGTCATACATGCTTAGTGACAAGTCATGCATTCTCAGTGACAAGTCTTACAAGCTTAGTGACAAGCCATACAATCTTAGTGACAAGTCATACAAGCTTAGTGACAAGTCATACAAGCTTAGTGACAAGTCATACAAGCTCAGTGACAAGTCATACAGGTCATAGAGTAGACACAAATAGAATGAGCAACACGAGATCAGTGATACTCTGACATCAACTTGCACTTGACACTGTCCACAAACATCAAACGAGGATTTGCAAGTGACATTCTGTGAACATTCAGAGGACGCGAGTGTGCAGTTGCAAACTAGAATGAGCAGTGAAAACTTGCAGTAGTTGATGGCAGTGTTAATTGTCAAGTGTAAGCAGCAGTAAGAAAGAGTGAGTTGTCGTCAGAGTAATAAGCTGATCTATTGAGCTGTACAAGCAGCGATACAATTAGAGTGCAGTGTGATAAGGTTACTATGGTTGGACTTTGTTGATGTTATTGAGGGCTGCCAAGTGACTGCCAGCGACTGAGAGGCGCATAAGTACGCCTGTCTGTTGTGACTAAAAGTATTTTAATCCTTTTATATGAGCATCTGCCAGATTGGTGTGTGTACGAGCAGTTGTTTCAAGTGGTCACTGTCAGTATCATTCTCTAGAAGCTAACATCCTGAGTCCAGCATCTTGACACCCAGTATATCTGTTGAGGTAGCCTTTTGCCAGGTGGAAAACATACTGATCAATAAACAGATGTCAATTGCAATGAAACAAAGAGCGTTGAAGTGCTACATAGAGCCTGTACTTTTGTATGGATGTTAAGCGTGGACAATGAGCAGATAGGCTGAAAAAACATCTAATGACTATGGAAATATGGTTTCTGAGGAAAATGCAAAGAATACCATGGACATACAGAAAAACCAATGAGCAAGTCCTACAAGAAACAAATGAAAACCTTTAACTGATTAGAGAAATTAGATGTAGACAGTCACAATGTTTTGGGCATGTTATGAGAAGAAATAAATTGGAGAACTTGGTGACAACTGGCAAGATTGAGGGGAAAAGAACACTGAGCTGATCCATGACTCTGGTGATTGTGTGAGATGGTGAAACATGACCGCCCACAATTTCCAGCATGGCACATGATGATGATGATAGTGGTTAGCGCACTGGGGCCTTGCCAATTACTGCCGGCTTTCATAATACTTCTTTCTTGCTGCTATTGTTCAAAAGGTGCTGCCCTCTTCCAGGAGTACGAATTATTACTTCATCTTCCTCCAGTCGGCATCGTGGTCATTTCTCAGCCCTTAACTCTGCTGATGATTAGATTAATATTCTACACACGTTCCACCAACTCACTGCGAACACCACTCAACACAACTGTAATATGTATAACTGGAACGCCGGTTGTAGTTTTGTTCGTATATTGTTCTATACAGGCTAAGACAGACACCGTCAATGTACAACCATATATTCAACAATATATCTACACCACGTATTCTAACACATCGACTACATTAAAAGAGTGGCACAATTTTGGCTTCTCGACGTGGTCCGCACTTGACGAAACAACAGCCTTCAATGTCTTTGTCAGGATTCGCTTCATGCTGACTGCGAAGTGAGTCCCAGCGTTTTCACGCTGCGTGCAAAGTGTTCACTTTTCACGTTCCAGGTGTCAATTTCCTGAACACTGCCATAACCTCTGACCTAGTCTAATTTGGGTTACAGCAGACCTGCCTAGACAGTAGTCCAGGTTCAGCCCCTAGCAGAGGCCGGAGCTTTGTTTTGTTTTATGAGTACTGCTGTGGAATGGGCACAGCCATATAACAATGGGTGCCAGACCCGTTTGTCAAATATTCAGAATATTCTGGGAATTGTCTGGGCAGGACAGATGATGAGGAATAGCACTGTCCATCCCACCTCATATTCCCTGGCATAGAATATGCGAGGTCCTAACACTTGACACTGCAACAACAGGATCTGGTATGCGACTATGTGTATGTTTAGTCTGTCTGCAGGACTTTATTGTATACATTGTCTGCTTACATTTTAATTGTATAGTACTCTGTAGTAGTATGTTAGTTGCATACCCTTTACAGGACATAGCAGTCAACTCCAGCATTGATCGTATTCCGGTACGAACCTAAGGCCTTTTCCACGCCAGATTGGAAACACTAGACTTGAGTTTCACTCTCATTTGAGCTCGCCAGTAGTGCATGTACCTGACTGGATCCGGAGTCGAACTCCGGATCACTGTCATGTGAGGTGGGTGTATAACCACATGACCGCGCGACTCATGCTAGACGTGACCAAATTGTCATACTAGAATATCACAATGTCACCCATCGTAGGCTATACTACTGACGAGCTCAAACGAGAGCGAAACTCAAGTCTAGTGCTTCCAGTCTGACATGGACAAGGCCTTAGAGCAGTGGTTCTCAACCGGTGGGGAATTCCCCCCCAGGGGGGATTTTAGGGTTTCCAGGAGGGGAATTAAGATTATTTCAAGATCGTGTTAATACAAGAATCGATTACTTGATATTGTTTTTCCCTTCGTACTGTACGGTTCTGTACATCTCACCCTTCTAAAATTCAATTTATAAAGTAAGTAGACCCACAAATCATGTTTTATGTGGACGTCTAGACTTATTTTAGTATGTGCTATTAAATTTAGCTTCCATTATTATGTATACTGTGTAGGGGCAGGGGCGGGATTTTTAGGTAGGAAATACAAAAGGGGGAAATGACGTTCTGAAAATATGGTGACAGGAGCAAGGGCCAAATTTTTAGGTAGGAAATATGAAAGGGGGTGGGGGAATGACGTTCTGAAAATATGGTGAAGGGGGGCACGGGCCAAAAAAGGTTGAGAACCACTGCCTTAGAGCATACCAGAATGCAATCAGAGTTGCCAGTAGTGGGTTGTGCTCAGTCTTTAAACCTCTAATCCCAAAACAACCAAATAAATCAACTGCAGCATTGTTTGGCTATTTGTGACTCCTGGGCAAGTTTACATTCAGTAGTTTTTCATTGCTTTCTGAACGACCGGCACTCATTTCATTGTATGGAAACCAATGCAAGACAGTTAGTATGTGGCAATTATGTGGTTGAGTGGTGATGTGTTTGTTGGAAATTGTAGATTCTTGTTATTTTTGTGTACAATTCAGCACATTTCGAAGATTAAAGCTGGACATAATTTTACATATGTCTTCTAATGCTCTATTTTGTTGCACACTTCCTGTGTAGTTGACTTTTCTGTTTATTATAGAAGATGAAAGCTTAAGATAATTTCAGATGTGTCTTCTAATGCTTCATTATGTTGCATGTTTTCCAGATAGCTCAAAATTCTGAGATCCTGCAGCCGTTGCTGGGCAGCTCTTTGAGAGTGCTGCTGCACATGCTGTCCCTCAACCAGAGCTCTCCGGTTCTGCAGCATCTGTTTGCCACACAGAGAGCTTTAGTTACAAAGGTGGGTTTCGGGTTGCTTGGTTGATTGGATGGTTTGTTGCTTGGTTGGTTGGTTGGTTGGATAGTTGCTTGGTTGATTAATTGCTTGGTTGGTTAGTTAGTTGGTTGGTTCATTAGTTGCTTGGTTGGTTGGATGGTTAGTTGCTTGGTTGGGTCAATGAGGTCTTTCTGGTGACTGCTGAGTCCATCGACGATGAACTGTGGTTTTCGTGGATGAATTTTGTGTTGGCATTCTGGCAGCGGCATTATGTACAGTATACCTGTGCGGGCTGTTGGGTTGCTGAGACTCCTGTCTATTCTACTTTTCACATTGGACAGTGGGGAGCATTTTACGTGATATTCACTGGCACAGAAATGGAGCATAATGGGGACAACCCGTTGCCGTGAAGTTGGAACCTCGACTAACTAACTAACTAACTTGGTTGGTTGGTTAGTTGCTTGGTTGGTTAGTTGCTTTCATTACATACAGATATCTCTGTAAGTGGTGTCTCTGTGGTGAAGTGGTTCACTAGTGGGTTCGATTCCAGACTGTCTTTTGGTTCATGAGTGCAGTTTTCTCAGAGACTGCTGGGGATATCACCTGAGCTACAGAGTTTGTGTTTTGTGAAATGCTTTTGGCAGGGTTGCAAAAAGAGACCACGTCATGTGAGATAAAACCTGGTGCAGTGAAGTCTATACTGTTGCCTGTAAACCCGTTAATCTCTGTAAGTGCTCAGTCTCCTCCTTGAGATCACACGCAGAGAATCTCAGCACAGGGCTGCTTCAGTGTTACTTTAGTATAACTGGTTTGTTATTTTAGGGTAACTTATAGGGTAACTTGCTTGTTATTTTTGGGTAACTGGTTTATTATTTTAGTGTTAACTCGATCATTATTTTAGTATACATAATTTGTTATTTTAGTGTAAATTGCTTGTTATTTCAGTGTAATTTACATATTATTTTAGTATAACTTGTTATTCCACAATAATTTGTTTATTATTTCAGTGCAATTTGTTTATGTCTGTGTGTTTAGTTCCTAGATCTGTTGTTCGAAGAGGAGACGGAACAGTGTGCCGAACTGTGCCTACGGTTGCTGCGTCACTGTAGCTCACCCATTGCCGTCACACGCTCTCAGGCTTCCGCTTCTTTGTATCTGCTGATGAGACAGAACTTCGAGCTCGGCAACGTAAGTTGTGTTCTGTTATCATCACCTTGATACATTACCCAAGCTGTGAAATAGATATGTGACTTTTCTAGCAGTTGGTATGGGGAAATGTCTGCAGGGTGGGAAATGGTTACATTAAACGTGATCTTAGAGGACTGATTGTGTGGTTAGCTTAGGGATTTATAACATTGCCTGACAGTGTGACTGTGTGTGTATACAGTGATTAACTGAGATTGAGTGCATAATCAGTGTTTATATGTGCTTGAATCTTTGTACAGTGATTAATAAGCTTAGAAGAGTAGATTAAAGAGATAAGAATAGGAGAGTAAAAGAGGGAAGCATAAGATGGATAAAGAAGGGAGACTGTCAGGTTATTACATTTAAAAATAACTAAGGCTCGTGTTTCCTAACACATGTGAGACAAATACTGTCACAGAATGACTTGACGGAACACACTGCAACACTAAGTCAAACACTTTATTTACACTTCTCGCGCAACACAATCAGATCCGGCATCTCGCCATTACAATGTCGATGCCGCAACACAATTACTCAATAAATCAATACAATGGATACACTCACAAACCTATACCACAGCCGCACAGTCTCCTAGCCTCACACAAGCTTTACTATCAATTCGCATTCAGACGCAGCAGTCATACGAGCTTCTCTCAGACCCGTCCGTACTGTCCGACAATCCCAAGCCGTCTGGCGTTTCTCGCTGTGAGTTCTTGCCAGGCGGGATTGTGTCCCTGCGTGATCTTCCTGCGTCACGCATGTACTGGCTTGACCGCTGTCCGGTTAGTCCTGCTCACCAGCGAACCTGTGGACAGGTAAATTGTATTCGCCTGGCGTCGTTGACAACGCCACGGCACAACTACAGGGGAGATGAGTAAAGAAAGGGAGGCATGAATAAAGGAGGGAGAGATCAATGGATAATGGAATATTTCATGATGGAGGCACTAGATAGATAAAAGGGAGAGACGTAAGCTGGATTAAAAAAGGGTAACATTAGGTGGATAAAAGTGAAAAAGAGAGAGATATGTCAGATGGATGAAAGAAGGAGACACTAGATAGATAAAATAGAAAGACACAAGATGGGTAAACAAGAGAGACGTAAGATGAATAATAGAGAGTGATAAGAGATTAATAAAAAAAGTGTAAGATTCATAAAAGAGAGACGTAAGATCTGTAATAGAGGGAAAGATTAGATGGATTATATAGAGACATACCAAGGCTATAAGATGGAGGCTTTGGACAGATAAAGAGGAAGACAGGAGGGTAAAAGGAAACACAAGATGGGTAAATGAGATTTACATTCACAGATGAAAGATGAGTGCATGGATGAATACAGGAGGGAAAGAAAAGATAGACATCGATGTGTGAGACAAATCTGTTATGAGACTCTTAAAGCAGCACAGATGCTTCCAGATCATCTCCTTTGTCACCTTGGGGCTAGGTGGCACCCACAGAGATGGTGCAGGGCAACCCCCAGACTGCACACTGGGCTTTACTTTCTGTTGTGATACTGACAAAAACTACTGCATCACAGAAACGGAAACATGGATTCAAGAGAAACACAAGATGGATCAAAAAGGGTTTCATGAATACATTAAAGATGTACCCATGGAACATAAAACAGAAACAGAAAAAAGCAAACTTAAGGGACATACATCATCGTAATCAAGTGCCATCTCTGCAGTGAAGGGCGGCTGTAATGAGTCTCCCGTACTCTCTGTTCTGCATCTTGATCATGTGCTCTACAGGCATCTGTCGGCACTGTGGCAAAGGGGTTGTGAGCACAATTCATAATCCAGCTTCCCACACTCAAAACACAGCTGCGAATGATTTGAAAGCAGACTGCTTTGCGTTTGTTTTCATACAGTGGTATGAGTGCCGGCCGATCAGAAAGCAATGGCATACTACTGAAGTAAACTTGCAAGGAATCACAAACAACCAAAAACTGTGACGTCCAGTAAATCTGCCAGTCCATCTCTTGGTATTGTACCCCTTGTCTTCCTCCTGCATGTTTCCCCTGTTACCACCAATGTGTAACTGTTTCTATTCACAGAACTTTGCCCGCGTGAAGATGCAGGTGACGATGTCACTGAGTTCGTTGGTTGGGCAGAACCAGACTTTCAACGAGGAGTTTCTTCGGAAATCCCTCAAGACAATCCTGACGTATGCTGAGGCAGACCAGGATTTGGAGAACACATCCTTCCGGGAGCAGGTGGGTGAAGCCTCTTGTCTTTCATGTGATCCCTGCTCTTGTACACCATCTAGCTAATCTCACAGCCTCTTTCAGTCATATCTGACTATGGGTGGATGCGCTTACGGATAGGATACCTTCAGATGCACGGCCTAGCATTCCTTTCTAAGGACTTTAGCTCTTCTCTGCTTGTTGAAGTAGTCTCTTTTCACTGTGTTCAAGATGGTTCCTTTCTAAGGATTTTATTTCTCTGCATGTTGAAGTAGTCTCTTTTCACTGTGTTCAAGATGGTTCCTTTCTAAGGACTTTTGTTCTCTGCATTTTGAAGTAGTCTCTTTTCAATGTGTTCAAGATGATTCCTTTCTAAGGACTTTAACTCTTCTCTGCATGTTGAAGTAGTCTCTTTTCACTGTGTTCAAGATGGTTCCTTTCTAAGGACTTTTGTTCTCTGAATGTTGAAGTAGTCTCTTTTCACTGTGTTCAAGATGATTCCTTTCTAAGGACTTTAGCTCTTCTCTGCATGTTGAAGTAGTCTCTTTTCACTGTGTTCAAGATGGTTCCTTTCTAAGGACTTTTGTTCTCTGAATGTTGAAGTAGTCTCTTTTCACTGTGTTCAAGATGATTCCTTTCTAAGGACTTTAGCTCTTCTCTGCATGTTGAAGTAGTCTCTTTTCACTGTGTTCAAGATGGTTCCTTTCTAAGGACTTTTGTTCTCTGCATGTTGAAGTAGTCTCTTTTCACTGTGTTCAAGATGATTCCTTTCTAAGGACTTTAGCTCTTCTCTGCATGTTGAAGTAGTCTCTTTTCACTGTGTTCAAGATGGTTCCTTTCTAAGGACTTTTGTTCTCTGCATGTTGAAGTAGTCTCTTTTCACTGTGTTCAAGATGATTCCTTTCTAAAGACTTTAGCTCTTCTCTGCATGTTGAAGTAGTCTCTTTTCACTGTGTTCAAGATGATTCCTTTCTAAAGACTTTAGCTCTTCTCTGCATGTTGAAGTAGTCTCTTTTCACTGTGTTCAAGATGGTTCCTTTTAGTGCAGATCCCTGTGTAATGACCAGAAGCCTTTTCCTGCCAGCTTGCGGGGGTCTGTCCCCGATTGTCAGTCATCTCTCAGTTGTATGTGCCTTTGAACTCTAGCTACTGTTGTACCATGTCAGCTGGATCCTGTGGCTGTCCCTCAGGTATAGTGCTAGTACCAGCAAGCCTGTCTGGTCTGTTATTGCCCATGACCCCAGTTAGCCCTGGCATGAAGATGAATGTAGCACTATGACCTGTGGACCCCTGCAGTGATTCAGTTTAGTGCCAGCATGTGGAGCCAGCGTCAGCTTTCTGGACCATGATCAGTAAATCACTTAATATACAGTCAGTGTTGTAACTCCTGAAAACTAGTGATACTGTTGCCACTGACACTTCCATTGTCATACTGCCTGAGGTCAGAACATGCACACCGCTCCGCTGATTTCCTGAATAATTCTGCCATGTGAGCAGGCCCAGTAGGCCCATTCATACTGTACTGCCAAACAACCAACCTGTTTGTTAAGGCAGGTATGGTCCGGGCCCTTTGGAATTTTGTGTATTGTGCAGAAGAACAGATAGAGACTGGTGCTGCAGGGAGTGACCAGGGATCTGGCCGACACTCAAAACTCCGAGGAAAGGCCAGACGGACACATAATCAGAGTGCTACCGGTACCATAAGTATTTGGACTCTTTGCTGGCTGTTGAAGATGAGGACTGAGCAGGTATGGGAATGTCCCAGGTGCTGTGATGTCCGTTCTTGACTCGACTCAACTCAAGAAACTGGTAGGACCCCATGTGCACATTGCACACATTATACATTCCTCAGAGGATAGACATTTAAAATGGTAGGACCTGTCGGCCACTGTCCAGGCAAAGTTTCAAATTAGAGAAGCTATCCAAAAACAAGAATATTTATATAGTGATTTTGGTATCCACACAGTTGTATCCCCATCAGTGTTGTGGAGTTTGTGCACTGTGCTTAGATTTTCCAAAAGGAGACTGAAGCATTGAACGTCATCCTTTACAAATCAAACCAAAGCATTTGTTTAAAGAAATGTACAAATGTTTGTCTTTCAATGGATAGATACAATACTGACTTGTTTGCCCTTGGACACATCCCCAGGTTCGAGACCTTGTGTTCAATCTACACATGATCCTGTCTGACACAGTCAAGATGAAGGAGTTTGCTGAGGACCCCGAGATGCTGCTGGACCTGATGTACAGGATTGCCAAGGGCTATCAGAACTCCCCAGATCTCAGGCTGACCTGGCTACAGAACATGGCTCGAGACCACAGCAAGGTCAGAGGTTGAATGGTGATGTTGGCTAATTTATAGACAAACATGGTGGATCCCTGTGTGTTATGTTGAGTGTGGTTCATGACCATAGCAAGGTCAGAGATTGAATGTTGAAGGATGGTGTTGTGTACTTTATAGACAAACATTGTGAATCCCTGCTATGTTGAATGCAAGGCACCACCTATGATTGTTATTTAGTAAATAGTAAATGTCATGTTTTGGTTGTCAAATAGTTACCTTGGGAGAAAAAGCAGTTATCTACATGTTGTAATTATGAAGTTATCTACATGTTATTCTGTCAGTTATCAGTTATCAGTTGGGGTATCTTCATTGCACTCCGGACATGTCCATAGGTGCTCAGATCCTCCCCCCCCCCCCCCCAGCATATGCATCAGCGTCCGGTGGCTAATAGTGCCAGTTCTGTGTTGGTTGACGAGGCGCTTTGTTTTCCCGATGTACCTCTCGCGTCTGGCTGTGCCGATTCTCACTCCCAAGTCTTTCATCCTGGACAGCGATGTGGAATCACTGACGTCAAAGTCCTCTGTTCTCGCTATATCTTTGAGGACGTTAATAACATCGGCACGATCCATGGGCTGGCCAACTACAGGGGGTGCAGAGCCAGCCAGTTTATCAGCTCGTTCATTTCCCTCGACTCCCGCATGTCCCGGGACGAAGATGAAGGTGACTTTACGGACAACAGACTTCCGCAGCGACTCAGTCCACTGTCTACGTACAGATCCAGCTTCGACCTTCTGAATCATGCTCATTGAATCACTTAGTACACACACGTTGGTATAAAGCTGTGATTCCAGCCATATGAAAGCCTGTGTAACTGCCATAACCTCCATCGTCATGCTGCTCGTGGTCATAGAGTGGGCACCACTGGATTCTTGAACGGTTCGGCCCGCTGGACGGGCTGTAAATGCCCACGCACTTCTCTGCTGCTTTACAACAGATCCATCTGTATAGATGAGCACTTCGGGACTATCTGAGTGTTCATAGATGAGCGCGTTAACCTCTGCATTGACAGCGGCAGGGTTCTGCTCTCTGCACCGTCTGTCAAGTGTAATAATGCAGGAGAAAGTGCACTTAAAAGCTGGAGGCCCCGGCACCCATTCCTTGCCGGGGTTGATACTGGTAAGACTGCAGACCTGTCTGACGACATCTTCCGCCCGACCCATCCATGACTTGCCCCTCTTTAGCCTGTCACCCTTTTCTCTGAATATAGCGTCATGCAGAGGGTGCTGCTCATCTGCACTTATTTTTAAGTATGCACGAGCTCGCCAGATCTTGATCCTGTGTTCCATTGTCGGGAAGTCAAGGAGGTATCTCATTGCTACACAGCTGGTGTCTTTCGTGCAGCCCAAAATGATGCGTATGGCTTCGTTTTGTACCTTTTCAAGTCTTCCAATCTGTGTAGGGCTGACAGTGAGGATGGCCAGGGCATACTCGATGCGTGAAAGCACAAGTCCTTGGAACAGAAGTATTAGCAGTCTTTGCTCGATATTGGCAGTCGCCATGACTCTCATTGCTGACAAACCTTTTCGAGCCTTCGTTATGACATAATCGACATGATCTCTGAAGGACAGGCTACGATCAAGCCTCACGCCAAGATATGTCATTCTGGGTTCTACTCAAAATGCTCCCATCCATTCTTACTGCCGGCAGGTCTGTTTTCACAATATGGTTGTTTAGGGAGAACCATGTAACCGATGCCTATGCAGGGTTAACAAGGGCGTCGGCATCAGCACACCATGAGGAAATACGATCTAGTTCGCCCTGCATATCATTGGCAACCGCCTGTCTATCTCGACCCTCTCGATACACGAGGATGTCGTCAACGAATGACAGAGTCCTACCCCTCCCATCCAACTGTTGTTCAGTGATCGGCACCGTATACACGTTGAATAGTACTGGTGACAGTGGTGAACCCTGCGGCAATCCTGGACATATCGTTATCGGCTCAGAAGACCAACTCCCACATCTTAGCACCACCTTCCTTTGGAGCAGAACTGCAGCTATCCATATCTACATGTTGTCATTATGAAGTTATCTACATGTTGTCATTATGAAGTTATCTACATGCTGTAATTATGAAGTTATCTACATGTTGTCATTATAAAGTTATATACTTGTTGTCATTATAAAGTTATATACATGTTGTAATTATAAAGTTATCTACATGTTGTCATTATAAAGTTATCTACATGTTGTAATTATGAAGTTATCTACATGTTGTAATTATAAAGTTATCTACATGTTGTAATTATAAAGTTATCTACATGTTGTAATTATAAAGTTATCTACATGTTGTAATTATAAAGTTATCTACATGTTCTCTTGTGAAGTTATCTACATGCTGTCATTATGAAGTTATCTACATGTTATGTTTTGTTTAAAACTGTTATTGCAACAAATGTGGGTAATTGCTGCAGAGCTGGTTCTAGAATCTGAATAAACAACATATAAATGGGAAGCTTGACAAGCTTGTTGTCCCCTGATGAAGACTTTAGCTGAAACATTCGCTGGTATCTGGATGTGTTTTCTTTTGCCAAACTTCTCAGTTATAATTTGTGTTCATTCAGATTCTTAGTTTCATATTATCTTTACTTTCAGCATTTGTAATCTAGAACACACACTGTATGTGTTGGGAGATTTTCATGTTATAGATGTTTGTATTATGGAGACATGTTGAGTTGTGACGCTGCTGTATTTGTGTCCTGTAGCGGGGCAACCATGCGGAAGCTGCTCAGTGCCTGGTACATGCCGCTGGGCTGGTGGCCGAGTATCTGAACATGCTGGAGGATAAGCCTCATCTTCCCGTTGGTTGTGTGGCTTTTGAGGTCAGTGCAGATATATGTTGTGATGGTTCTGGTTATTTTAATCAATTCAGCTTACTCCTACTAGAGAAGCGAGGCAGAGAATGATGTGTGATATCGGGGCAATACATAGATTAGCCACAACTTCATTGAAATATCAGGTTCCAAAGTGCTGTTGTAACCAGGGGTGCAGAGTTAAGGGTGAGCGACCAACTTTGCAAAATACCTCCATGACTTGTGCATCCATCACCTGTGGCAGCAAAAGTCCTGGCCTTCACGTGGCGGAACTATTTTAATAAACAGGAGAAGGAGTAATGCATACATACATTGACAACTGTCATGAGTACCCGCACAAAAATGGGAAAATATGTTGTACATACTCATTGCATATCTTAAAGTATATTAATGCTCTACAAGGAGATAATATTAGCTAAAACTGATATAAACAGTGTGATGTAAATTACAAGTACCCCAGAAGTCGGAGTGGATGATGGCAAGGAACACTGGCAATAGAGAAAGCTAATCCACCCAGTGCACATCCTAGTAGTGGCAACTACAGGATACATTTTTAATGACTGTGCAGTGTTTGAAAATATTGCTGTTCCAAGTTTTGTATTTACCTATTATGTTACATGAACTTTACAGAGGGTAAATACAAAACTTGGATCGGCAATGTTTTCAAACACTGCACAGTCATTAAAAATACACCCTATACTAGAGGCAGTAGCAGGTGGACTATCTTGAGTTCAAAGTGAGCGAACTCAAAAACAAATCATGAGACCTCTGGCAACAATATAATAATGTCATACGACGCTTTTACTCTGGTGGCTGCATTATGCACAGGGAAATGCTTTTACTATCTGCACAGGAACAGAGCATAATGGGGACGACCTGTTGCTGTGAAGTTGGAACCGTGACTAACTAACTAACTAACTAACTACTTTATGTCACTGACCTTCTATGGGAAGTCAAGGTCACTGTGCTGGTAACCCTGTGCACTGAACATTGTGGTTCCTCTGAAGACCTGGGTTCAGAGACCCAGTAATACACAAACCTTTGTTATTAGGTGGCGTAACAGGGGAAACACATTCACAGGTACTGACTGGTGTTTATAGAAGAGATTGGGAAGAAGTAGAAATTGGAGGACAATACACTAGATAATTTTTTGTTTTTTGTTTTTTTGTTTTGTTCACATATCCTATTACAGGACATCTCAATCAACACCAGCATTTTACTGCTGTTGTTGATTTCTTGGCAAGATTACGCTCAGTAGTTTGCCATTGCTTTCTGAGTGGCCGATTCTCACGCAGCCGCATTTGCTCACGTGGATAAACAGGATTACGGAGAAAGTCGCTAACTCCTAGGCCAGGGAGACTGGCACACTAGATAATAGCAATGTGTAAATCTGTGAATTAGGTAACTTCCAGAACTGCTAGAGAATTATTGGGGAAGACACTTCACACCTCAAAGACATTGTCGGCCATTACCTACCATTATATTATAAAACGAACAAACGAACTGACTTTATTTTCAAAGGGTAACAAATTGGGCACACAGGCCAGTCTTACATTCGGCCCTTCCAATCACTCATCTTTCTTTCATCAACAGTGCATAGGAAAAAACATTGTCACATTAATTTTGTTAACATAAACATAAAGTGGAAAGGAGCCTTCTACACAGCTTTAGTGTGTTGGCTATATGGTGCTAGACCCAGATTCTGATATATCAATGGGCACATGGGGAGGGGGATGTGATGTGGTAGTATCACCCTGGTCTCTACTTCCCAAGACATTCCGTGGTACCCAGGGTCAGCTTTCTAGCCAGGGTCATTGTTTAAAATCTGCGGATTTAAACCCTCGGCCACTGGACAGGCAGGCAATCATACTATTATTATAGTTGAATATTCAGAGCAACTATGGATTTGTACAGCATGCAACAATGACAGTCCATTTTAATAAGTGAATAATTTGTATTTGTCATTTGTCAATTTGACTGTTTATGTTTGGGTATCAAATTTTGACTTGTTGACAGAAAATCACCCCCAATGTTTTGGAGGAAAGTGCAGTGTCCGATGATGTTGTTTCGCCCGATGAGGAAGGCATCTGCACCGGAATGTATTTCACAGAGAACGGATTGGTTGGGCTGCTAGAACAGGCTGCAAGCTCTTTCAATATGGTAAGGTGTGAGTCTGTTCTGCTATATTGGTGCTAATCAGTGGCTATTGTTTCATGAGTCCATTCAGTTGTGTCAGGTGTAGGTTTCAGGTGTGGTGCTTACTTCTCCAATACATGACATATGTAGGTGCCTGTTTTTTTATATCGTACTCTTAACCACACATACACACTAACATACAGAGAGAGAGAGAGAGAGGACACACACAGACAGAGAAGGAGACAGAGAGTGACAGAGACAATCATAGAGTGTGACACAGAGAGGGACACAGAGAGATAAACAGAGAGAGACAGAGAGAAAGATAGGGATAGAGAGAAAGAGACAGACAAGCAGAGAGAAAACAGTGTCATACACACTTATTTACATGCTCATAGACACTAGTCTTGTCACATACACATATCAACTTGCACACTGTCACTCCCACTCACACTGTCACTCCCACTCACACTTAGACCCACTCACACACTTACACATCATCTCACACACATACCTCACTTACATGTACTCCATAGATAAAAAGCAAATGTGGAAGTATTTCTGCCATATTGTCAGTCTGCCAGTGTTCTCAGTCAGATGTAAAGAAGGCTGTAGCAGTCAGTATTTTTGTATAAAACTTACTGTCCTTGAAGTAACTATCAGCACCGGGCAGAAAGCAGGAGTGTTTCAGAAACAGGAAGTTGCACTGACAAGGCATCAGTGCAGTCAGAAGAGGGTTCGATTGTTGCTGATATATTTAGTTATATTTGACAGTGTACATTGACACAACTATTGTTGTCGATGTATTTACACAAATATTTGACAGTGTACATTGAGACAAGTATTGTTGATTTATTTTGTTTTTTTCCGGGATTTGAGATTTAAACATGTTTAAAACATGTTTAAATCTCAAATCCCGGAAAAAACCAAATAAATCAATTCGATTATTGCTCGCTGGACTTTAGGCGGCCTGGTGTGCCTTGCCAGTTGAGAAGACCTGATCATTCGGGGCCACACCGATTGGGCAAAATTTTGAGCTATAGCCTACAATAGGTGATGTTGTGATATTATAGTGTGATAATTTGGTTGCGTCTAGTGAGTGCCGCGTGGTTTAGTGGGTACACACCCGCGTCACACGCCAGTGATCCGGGAGTTGATCCCGGGTCCAGTCAAGGATGTGCACTACTGATGAGCTCAAACGAGGGCGAAACTCGAGTCTAGTGCTTCCATATTGACGTGGACGAGGCCTTAGGTTCGTACAAGTATTGTTGCCGATATATTTACACATAGTTGACAGTGTACATTGACACAAGTATTGTTGCTGATATATCGCAGGCCAGCATGTTTGAGGCTGTCAATGAGGTGTACAAGCTAATGGTACCTATCTATGAACACAACCGCGACTACAAAAAACTGGCACATGTACATCAGAAACTGCACGAGGCTTTCACAAATGTCACGCGCCAGGAAGGCAAGCGGATTTTCGGCACCTACTTCCGAGTTGGCTTCTATGGGGCCAAGTTTGGAGACCTGAACGGAGAAGAGTTTATCTACAAGGAGCAGATGATTACAAAACTACCAGAAATTTCACATAGATTAGAGGTGAGTTGTTGATCTGTTTCATTTTTATGCCATGGCATGTGGGTGTAAGATGGAATGAAAGTGCTTGTGGACTTGGCTGCTGTAGGGAGTAGATGAGCAATGGACCAGGCTGACATCGTGAACTCCCTCAGGGACACCTAAGAGGAATCCTCAACAAGCACAGAAGTGGTGTCGTCAGTCTCTATAAACTGAGGTAGGGGATTTGAGCACTCATGGACAGATAGTTGAATATGCAGTGAGTATGATCTATTGACTAACTATATATATGATGTGCTATGTGGTTCTTGGTTATGATACGTAATGTTAAATGCTGAGTTGTATGATTCTCAGGCTCAGACGCATCTTCTAGTATGATCAAACAGTCTGCCAGATTTATCTCAGAATATGGGTAGGCCAAAACACCACAAACAACAATTGGTAATTGGTCTAACATAATAACTTTCCAGTAAAACTGGCCACTGTCACAGATCTATGTCAGAACATCCCTACAGGCTTCAGGGTTTTCCATGACAGAGTGGTTAAATCATCTTCTGAAGATCATAGGTTCGACCCCGGACTGCTTTGTTCAGGCCACAAGCTCAATGTTTCTAGAGACTCAAAGGTCATCACTGGAGCTGAGTTTGTGCCTTGCATGATATTCTGGGCAAGCGGCTTGCCATTCTGCGGAGATAGACTGAGACAATTGGGGTCAAACCTGATGCAGTGAAGTCGACCCTCTCGACTTTAGTACTTTAGATGCCTTTGAGCTCTTTTGCCCTGAACTCCTCCACTCGTCACAGTTTTCAGCAGATTGTCACGTGACTAAAGTATTTATCCATTCTGTTATTTTTGTCTTTCTTGCCAACAAACCCATCATCATTTTGTGAAGAGTTAAATTCAAAGCTTCATTTTATTCTTCTTGTTGGTCAAAGTTCAAGGTTCCACTGGACACAGTAGCATGGAGTGCTGGAGTGGCTTAGAACTTTCCTGTCCATTTATAACTCCAGAACACTTGGTTCAGCTCATGGTGAGGAGCTTATGGATTTTAAAAATTGCAATCCTTTGGTAGTGGATTGGATGTCTAGTCTTGTCTGACAAGGGTGAAAAACTAAGATGACCTGTATGGATGTTAAAAAGCCCACAGTATTGGACACAGAAAGCCGCAGGCTATACGAACCACTACTTAGATTTAATTTCTAAATCGGAATACCAATCCGCAAAAATAATATTTATAACAAGTTGGTTCTGGTGTACACACATTTCAATCCTTGATCATGCTACAGAGTTCATGCACTGTTGTGAAGTCCTCCCTGTGTGATCTGTGGGAGGAGACTGAACACATATGGATATGTAATTATGCAGTGAAGGTGAGGGTCGTTTACAAAGCCAAGCAGAAGACAGTAGTGCTGCCTACACACATCATCTGATGAGTCTCCTATCCAGCGTCTGCATTATTTGTTCAGAGAGATGTCTGCTGAATGTGCTCCAGGCTGCATCATTCTGTGCTATCCATACAAGATTACAGGAATATGTTCTGAGGTGACCATCTCATTTTCTGACTATTTCCTACTCAGAGGAAAATTGGGTAGATTTTACAAGGATGAATCATTGTGTGTACTCAGAAACAGTGTGGATGTTGAATCTGGATTAAAGCTTTCAAGAAGCAACAATACTCCATAAACAAATTGTGACTTTGAGTTGGAGAAAATGCAGTCTGGATTACAGACCGCAGCATGACAGCATCAGCCACCTAGCAAGAAACTGTTGATGGATAGAAAAAACTGGAAACAGAATTACAAAACTTGGAAAACTGATCTACCCTGCAAGTTCAATTTGAAATTACTGTGGGGATAACATATGTTCCACATTTACACATTACATATGTCTATGTGTTTTAATTGTTTTAGCTAAAGTATTATTCATTTATTCACTGCATGTGGTATATCACTCTGCAGTATGCACCTGAAGAGATGTAGTGAAATATGCCAGGCAGTAAATCGTGCAACATATTGTTTGTGACTTCTGTGTTTAGAAACATCCATTCACAGTACAGGACAGATAATAAACATGGAACACTGTCTGTAGCCTCTCTCTGGGACAACTTCTCATGGTTCTGTGTTTAGAAACATATCCATTCACAGTACAGCAAAAATAATCCAAACATGGAACACTGTCTGTAGCCTCTCTCTGGGACAAATTCTCATGGTTCTGTGTTTAGAAACATATCCATTCACAGTACAGCAAAAATAATCCAAACATGGAACACTGTAGCCTCTCTCTGGGACAACTTTTCATGGTTCTGGTATGACCTGGTTACATTCTAATGTCAGCAGACGTGAAGTTCCAGTACCAATCTTGCATACCCCGCTGGCTTCTAAGCTTGGAGAGGGGTAGTAGAACTCTGCAATAAGTCCCCACTGAGATGCTACAGGGTCAGAAGGAGAAATTCTAGACCGGCCTGACTGATAAATGCATGTCCTTTACAAGGTTTGGATGACCTGACCAGAAATACATCAGCCTTAAGTGTTGAAGCTCAGTCTTTCACCAGGTTCACCAAACAACCACCGACCTGTCCGAGGTGAAGGAAATGTGATGATGATGGCATGGAGGGTGATGACTTGTAAATGATCAAATTAAATCCCAAAAATGCAGAAGTGTTGTTTGTGATCAGATTGGCTTTTGTCTCATTTCATTTGTCTGTTTTTATACCAGAGCTTCTACAGTGAGAGATTTGGGCACGAGTACGTGGAGATTGTCAAGGATTCAAACACCGTGGAGAAAGATAAATTAGATCCAGAGAAGGTATAATTTTTGTTCTGTATTGGTTTTTGTTGTTAGGCGTCTATTCTTCTTGTCATTTTGTTCTTGTTGTTTCACTTCCATTCTGTTAGTCACTTTATTCTTCTTCTTTACTTCCATTCTGTTGATCACTTTATTCTTGGTTCACTTCTATTGTGCCCATACAGTACTTTATTTCCAGTTTTATTGCTGTTATTCTACTGAGTGTAATCTTGCCAAGAAATGAACAGACAGCTGAAAGATGCTGCTGTTGACAGCAATGTCCTGTAAAGGCTATGCAAATTTAAAAAAAAATAAAAAAATTTGCTGTTATTATTTGTTAACAGAAGCTTATTTCACTGAGTAAGCCCAGGCAGGTGATTAGTCTTCCTTGGCAGATATTGAAGGTTCATGTACAGATTCATCATCATCATCAACAAGCTGACAGGCACTGATGATAGATGATGCTCCTGCACATCTCGCAGCCTCCAACAGAACATATCAATTCATGTACTTCATGTTGTCTATGACATGATGAAAGGCCATCTAGAATCTTCTGACTTATTTTGTCTGTCACTCTTTCTGTATATCTTTACTGTTGTTAAAATATTTTTTCAGTTCTTTTCTCATAATGTGGCTTAAAAAATGGTGACTGTTTCTTTTCAATGTTTGTGATAAGTTTTTGTGTGTGTCTTAGCCTCTTTCCGATGTTTTCTGATCAGTTGTATTTGTGTCATAGCCTCTTTGATGTTTGTGATAAGTTGTATTTGTGTCATAGCCTCCTTTTGGTTTTTTTTGCTTGATTGCTAATTCCTTGAACCTTCCTGAGCATGTACTGAGACTTTCATGCAGTAACATACCTGCTAACTTACAGGGTGTTGTCAAAATTTGTAAGGCATTTTGCCTTTACCCCCAGTGTGAGCCCTTACACACAGTTTTTATAAAAATATAAATCGTTATTTTTTGTTTATTTTCAATATTTTGTTTATCATATTATTGTGGTGATCAAGTGAAATGGCGAATCATGACCGCCCACGCTTACCTGCATGGCGCATGATAGATGGATCATATTATTGTAAAGATCTCTATTTAGAAAACAAGAGACATTCAAGTGTTGCTAATACTCAATTAAAAAATCAAAACAGAAGTGTTTATGTTGATCCACTTGGTTGTATTGTTCCTTTCAGGCTTACATCCAGATTACATATGTGGAGCCGTACTTTGATTCGTATGAGTACAAGGAGAGAATCACATACTTTGACAAGAACTACAAACTTAGTAAGGTTTTATATTTAGAAACAATAACAGTTGACAATACAATAGGTTATGCTTACAAAAGACAACTAATTTATGTGAAGGGTGCTTGTGGAATGTTTGTTTTCATTCTTCTTCTTCCTCCTCCTCCTCCTCCTCCTCCTCCTCCTCCTCCTCCTCCTCCTCCTCCTCCTCCTCCTCCTCCCCCCTTCCTCCTCCTCCTCCCCCCTTCCTCCTCCTCTTTCTCCATCTTCTGCTGCCACCTTTTATCTCCCTATTGAACAAATTCCCTCAAGTACATCAGAAAAGCCCTGTGTAGATTTGTTCATGAGTGGTTGGGTGTTACAGCTGATGTGTTCTGCAGGACCAGCTAGCCAGTTACATACGAGTTCTCTTTAGTTACCTGTTACGCCGTGCATGGTGGGTTACAATGTTACTAATTATGGCCGTCTTAATGGGCTCCAGTATCACACAGTGATTGCTGGTGTGTGTCGGGGGTTATTGTTCCTGGGTGAGTGATAGAGTCCGCTTGCCCAAGCAGTTGCCATGTAGTGTTAAAAAGTTAGTTGCTTATCCTGTACAGGACGTCGCAGTCAACTCCAGCATTTTTTGGCTGTTTGTGATTCCTGGGCAAGTTTATGTTGAGTAGTTTGCCATTGCCTGAACGACTGGCGCTTATACCATTGTATAGAAACCAATGCAAGGCAGCCTTCATCCAAATCGGCAGCACCTGTGTTTCGAATGCGGTATGGAAGATTATGAATTGAATTTATAACTTCTGCGCTACCTGTAGGTACAGGCAAGATTTTCTTTAACAAAAACTTCAGCTTTACTGAGAATCGAATCGATGGTCCATGCTAATAGGTCAGATATGAGACAGACTGAAACCATGGTCCGTGCTGATAGGTCAAGATATGAGATGGATTGAAACCATGGTCCGTGCTGATAGGTCAGATATGAAACGGATTGAAACCATGGTCCGTGCTGATAGGTCAGATATGAGACATGGATTGAAACCATGGTCCGTGCTGATAGGTCAGATATGAGATGGGTTGAAACCATGGTCCGTGCTGATAGGTCAGATATGAGATGGGTTGAAACCATGGTCCGTGCTGATAGGTCAGATATGAGACGGGTTTTAACCATAGTCCGTGCTGATAGGTCAGATATGAGACGGGTTGAAACCATGGTCAGTTGAAGGCTTGTACCTGTTGGGTGGAGGTATGACCATCAAGTTTGTGGTCACAGCTATGGCAGAGCATCTCTTCGTACAGTTGTCTCAACAGTTAAGTCAAGAAAGTATTATATTATAAGTTATATTTGTGTCATATGTTTGGCCTGTTTGTCAGTGTCATAAATAAGCACGAGTTATGTGCAAAAGATCCTATCTTCATATGGTTTACGTGGTGCAGGGGCAATAATGTACAAAGTATGGGGGTTTATGTTTATAAAGATTTCTGCCCACCTTGATGAAGTCTGATGATAGTAATGATGTTTAGAGATCACATGTATGTGTTCTGTCTGTTGACATGTCAATATATTTGTCTGTGTACTGTGTGTTTGTGTCTGCCACTCTCTCTAATTGTTAGCCTGCTGTCTGAAGTTGTAGTTTGTCTGTTTACCTGTGTGGTTGTCCCTATCACTTTACCTAACTCCTGGCCTTCTGTCTGTCTGAAGTTGTAATGTGTCTGAAATGCCAATGTGTCATGATTATACTCACCCACCCACAGAGCGGTTCATTTATGCAACACCTTTCACCCTGGATGGCCGAGCCCATGGAGAGTTACATGAGCAGTACAAACGCAAGACGGTTCTCACAACAAACCACTTCTTCCCCTACATCAAGACCAGGGTCTCCGTGATTGAAAGGCAACAGGTGGGTCACGCCAGAGGCCAGGGCATCTCTACATGTGCATGTTTGTGTGTCTGCATTCTTTGATGTTATCTTCATAAGTGTTGACTGCGTGTGTAGTTATGTCAGAGTGTGGCAAGAAAGGGCTTTTCCACGTAAGTCTAGACTGTCTGTGTGGTTATGTCAGAGTGTAGCAAGATGGGGCTTTTCCACGTAAGTCTAGACTGTCTGTGTGGTTATGTCAGAGTGTAGCAAGATGGGGCTTGTCCACATAAGAGGTGGAGTAAAGACATTAGCTTTATATGGGAAAATACTAGGTAAGAGAGGCAGAGGAAGACAGAGATGTTGAATGCTGAAACAGCTGGGCAACCTGTGCAGTGGTTGAAAACTCCACCGCGGGCAAGCATGACAGGCGGCTTGTGATCATCAGAAGAGGTCCCCTTTCGAGGAATAATTTGGACTTTACCATCCTATTGCTTTCTGGGGTGGGCCCACATGGTTCATGACTCCGGGTGTCTTTTCTCCTGCCATACGTTCATACCCTGTTTCGGGACAATCAAGCCATTTTCCCACTTGTCCCACAAATGTGCATTGTACCTGCTCCCAAGCCACCCCTCCCTCGGAGAGGAGAACATTGTGACCCGGGGCTTCATGCCCTTACACATATTCTAGCACCTTTGGTTGTGAGAAGCCAGCTTCTTCCCCGGCCGTTATTCTCAGTCATAGCTTCCACATTTGCAGTTCGCTATGTACCAATACACACCATTGCTGCCACATTGTCTTCTTCGCACCCCGCTCATGGAGCTACACTCCTGCTTGTCCCTAGGAAGCCATCTCTTCCGCTGGGCTACCAGGTTGTGGGTTTATGCCAACATACTAATAGAAGCATCAACGACTTCACCAAGACATGAGAAGACAGGAACGATCACTGACATTTGCTCTGGACCAGAGACCTGAGACGCAGAAACAGCAGAAAAAAAGTAACGAAGAAGAAGAAGAAGAAAAAGACAAGAATAATATTAGTAAGATTCTAATTGAAATAATAGGTACAATTGCATTTCCTCCTATACCCACATGGCCTGGCACAAAATGAAGCAATTTTTTGTCAGACTTACCTCCTTCAGCGATTCCACCCACTAACTTTGAGCCCAGCCATAACCCAGGGTAGAAAAGTACAGACTAATCAAGACTAATCTCTGTACCCCAGGCTAGAAGAGGAAAGACAAGATTGTAGCTTTGGCAGATAATGATCTACTTGTGTGTTGTTGGTTGCAGGTAATGATCTACTTGTGTGTTGTTGGTTGCAGGTAATGATCTACTTGTGTGTTGTTGGTTGCAGGTAATGATCTACTTGTGTGTTGTTGGTTGCAGGTAATGATCTACTTGTGTGTTGTTGGTTGCAGGTAATGATCTACTTGTGTGTTGTTGGTTGCAGGTAATGATCTACTTGTGTGTTGTTGGTTGCAGGTAATGATCTACTTGTGTGTTGTTGGTTGCAGGTAATGATATACTTGTGTGTTGTTGGTTTCAGGTAATGATCTACTTGTGTGTTGTTGGTTTCAGGTAATGATCTACTTGTGTGTTGTTGGTTGCAGGTAATCCTGTCTCCAGTAGAGGTGGCTTTAGAAGATATTCAGAAGAAGACCAAAGAACTGGCGCTGGCAATGTTCCAGGAACCTCCAGACACCAAGATACTGCAGATGGTCCTCCAGGGTTGTATCGGCACGACAGTCAATCAGGTACCACACATAGCACATATCATACCACACATGGCACACGGCACATATGACACCTTACATGGCACATATCACATATCACATGTCACATATCACACATCACATGGCACACATCACATGGCACATATCACACAGCACATGGCACACATCACATGGCACATATCACACATCACATGGCCCACATCACATGGCACATATCACACCACACATGGCACATATCACACATCACTTATCACAAGTCTACAACCACTTCATTTGACAAGTCTATAACTTCACTTAACAAGTCTAAAACTTCTTCACGTGACAAGTCAAAAACTCCTTCAGTTGACAAGTCTAAAACTCCTTCACCTGACAAGTCTAAAACTCCTTCACTTTTTTTTTTGCATGTCTCTTACAGGACGTTGCAGTCCACATCAGCATTTTTCAGCTGCTGTTGATGTACTAGGCAAGATTACGCTCAGTAGTTTGCCATTGCTTTCTGAGCGACCAGTTCACATACCCAATAAGTTACCAATGCGGCAAGAACCACTACTGATTCTCGCGCAGGTTACATTACTCACGAGAATATACAGGATTATGGAGAAAGATGTTAACCCCTAGGCCAGGGAGACCGGCTCACTTAACAAGTCTACAACTCCTTCACTTAACAAGTCTAAAACTCCTTCACTTGACAAGTCTAAAACTTCTTCACTTGACAATTCTAAAACTTCTTCACTTGACAAGTCTAAAACTCCTTCATTTGACAAGTCTAAAACTCCTTCATTTGACAATTCTAAAACTCCTTCACTTAACAAGTCTAAAACTCTTTCACTTAACAAGTCTAAAACTTCTTCACTTGTCAAGTCTAAAACTCCTTCACTTAACAAGTCTAAAACTTCTTCACTTGACAAGTCTAAAACTCCTTCACTTGACAATTCTAAAACTCCTTCACTTAACAAGTCTAAAACTCTTTCACTTAACAAGTCTAAAACTTCTTCACTTGACAATTCTAAAACTCCTTCACTTGACAATTCTAAAACTTCTTCACTTGACAAGTCTAAAACTCCTTCACTTGACAAGTCTAAAACTCCTTCACTTAACAAGTCTAAAACTTCTTCACTTGACAAGTCTAAAACTTCTTCACTTGACAATTCTAAAACTTCTTCACTTGACAAGTCTAAAACTCCTTCACTTGACAAGTCTAAAACTTCTTCACTTGACAAG
>OY992885.1:112966042-112986042 GCA_963921405.1 Cepaea hortensis
GTTTTGTGTGGGACAGAATGCATTACTGAAATCCACCGTTTGTGAAAGAGACACATGATTGATTGATTGATTGATTGATTGATTTAGGAACCGACATCACAGCATTCGGGACATTCCCATAAGCGCTCCGTCCCCATCCCCAGCAGCCAGCGAAGAGTTCCAACACTAATAGTTCCAGTAGCAATCTGATTATATGTCCGTCTCGCCTTTCCTCTGAGCGTCGAGTGTCGGCCAGATCCCCTCGTCACACCTCGCTGTCTCGCTGAAAGAGACACAGTAAAGAAAGAATGAAATGTTACCCATATACTGATGAAAGTCAGACACAAAGTTTTTAATTGCATAATACAATTTCTAAAGAAGAAAATTGAGGCATTTGCACTGAAATGTTATAGCAACATTTTTAGTACAGTGTGGATCGAGGAAACAAAATATTGTGTTACAAGATCTGTACGTC
Organism: Cepaea hortensis; assembly: GCA_963921405.1. Lineage (NCBI taxonomy): Eukaryota > Metazoa > Mollusca > Gastropoda > Stylommatophora > Helicidae > Cepaea > Cepaea hortensis. The sequence goes on from OY992885.1 coordinate 112,966,497, forward strand.
GAAAAATGTCTGTGAAACTGATCATACTTGGGCCACTGAGAAAGAACATGAATGAAGGCATTATTCCAGGTTGTCTTGGGAACTGATCATACTTCTGCCACTGAGAAAGAACATGAATGAAGGCATTATTCCAGGTTGTCTCGGGAACTGATCATACTTGGGCCACTGAGAAAGAACATGAATGAAGGCATTATTCCAGGTTGTCTCGGGAACTGATCATACTTGGGCCACTGAGAAAGAACATGAATGAAGGCATTATTCCAGGTTGTCTCGGGAACTGACCATACTTGGGCTACAGAGAAAGAACATTAACTGATTCAGTGCCAAACAAAAAGTGGGTTTGGACTAAACAGAAATTGAAGGCAGAAAATTAGAAGTAGGGGTATTTCACAATAATGATGTAAAAATTGTTAAAATGGTAGCAGATATATTGTATTATATATCAAATTAAAGACAATTGCACAATGAACATGTTGGTATTGCTACTATTACTATAGGTTAGAAATATAATAATAATAATATTAGCAGATGTTGTTGGGAAAAATAAATGAAGACGGGTGACAATTGTGTGAAATTTCCAGTTACCAAGGCACTACATCTTACACACTGATGGTAATCCAATGAAATTTACTGAATAATGATAAATACACCACTTTTCTTCATGAATATCACAAGAACTGCTCCATAACACCAATAAAACACAATTAAAACATCATATTTTGAAGCGCATCATTGTCACACAAAATGGAAAATGTCAGGAAAACACGAGGCAGGTTTTGACCGTTTCTACTGAGAAACAATACGTACACTATTTTTTATTCAGTTATAATTGTTATTCTTTTAAATTTAATTATTTAAATATTCTTCAGCCTATATGTATTAGGCATAGCAAACTTAGGGGCACAAGTGTGGCCTGTTAGTGCGAGCATAATTCAACATGATAACGAACTTTCACGGTTAGTTTTTTTTTCTATTTTGAATGCCTGCTAAATAATTTATTTTAACTGAATAACCACATTAACCATGTGCTATCAGTTTAGAATCTTTCACAAAGTCCTTTAAATCAGAATAACTAAAATCTAACATTGTTTAAAACTATTAGCTAATGTAAATATGCGAGACTGAAAACAAAGGGCATTGCCATTTCCAAAATCAGAAAAGTAACCACAATTTAACTAAGAAGTTTTGCTCTAAGTTTAGATATTGTCTTTCTCTCGTGGGCTGTTTTGAAATGACAGACCTTCTTCCGGTGTAAAACGTCATTTACAGGGCATTAAAATTAAGAAAGATACACGAAATGAAACTAATAATGAACTTTATGTAACTAAAGTGGCGTTTGGCACGCCAGTGTCGATACCTTTTGTCACTGAACTGGCACTCGGCACTGAATCAGTTAATGGAAGGCATTATTCCAGGAAGACAAGGAAGAGGCAGGCCGACAGGACGCTGGATACAGGGCATTAAAGAAACCCCGGACATCAGGGTGCTTGAGGTGAAGGAAACTGGTGAAGCTTCAAGATTCTTTTTGGTGAAACTGAGATCGATGTTCTGCAGAGGAATTTCTTTGTAATGATGATAATACAAATTGTTGATACATTAACCATGCCAACTTTACCTTTGACATGCAACTGTCAGTGGATTATTTTTTATGTGAGTATGCAATCAAATGTATGGATGGTTACATATCAGAAGTGCAGTAATTTGGTAAGTGTATTAATTTGTGGGACAGTTGTTAAATGGGAAGGTCAACTGTAAGTTTAACCTTTGTGACAGTTATATACCAGGCCAGCCTGTTGCTTCAGTGTGACCTTGTTTTGCTCGGTGGAAAGCAGTCTGGAGGACCGACACCGGCCAGCCTACTGCAATGTAGTATATGTGAATTTCTTAGTGTTTCACATTTATGTGACAATATCTGCCATAAGCTACTTTTTAAAATTATAACGTATGTTATTTGAATGTAACTTAGCTAAATGAATGGACATGTGTGAGTGTGTGTGTGTGCCAGGTTTTGTTGTGTTTGGGAGGTAGTTCACTCATTCTGTCCCATAAAGTCATGGCGGCTGCTCACTGATGAATACAGTGATAGAAACAGCACCAACAGAATGTGACTTGTACGGGGGCCAAATATACACATCTTGGGAACAACACATACATGTCACCAAATATACACACCTTGGGAACAACACATGTCATCAAATATACACACCTTGGGAACAACACGTACTTGTAACATTTCTCAATATGCTCCAGCTGTATATAATAAGTACACATTGATTGGAACATGTTAAATACCGGCTCTGCAATTAAGGAAGCCTCCTTGGATGACGGAAAATGCCCATGGACCAAATCACACAGTGATTGGAACATGTGAAGTGTAGCGATACAATTACACATTTATTGGAACATGTGAAGTGTACCCGTTCAATCACACATTTCATTAGAACATGTGAAGTGTAGCCATACAATCACACATGTAATTGGAACATGTGAAGTGTAGCCATACAATCACACATGTGATTGGAACATGTGAAGTGTAGCCATAAAATCACACAGTTGATTGGAACATGTGAAGTGTAGCCATACAATCACACATTTGATTGGGAAATGTGAAGTGTAACCATACAATCACACATTTAGTTAGTTAGTTGACAGATAATCATCATTGCACATCGAACCATTCAGTCCATAAGTGCTCGGATCCCCTCCTCAGCAAATCCCGCAGCGTGTAGCGGCTAACGACACCAGTTCTGTGTTGGTTTATCAATCTTCTTTGGCTTCCTGCGTAGTGTTCTTGTTTGGCCACCCCTCTTTTAATTTGCTGTTCTCGCAGTCTGGCCATGGTTGTAGATTCACAGTCATCACTTGGTTCACGCAAAAGTCTTACTGCTCGTAGAGCATTCAGAATGTCAGCCTGGTCCATGGCGCGTCCGCCCTCCACCATAGCCTCACCTGCGAGCTTGTCAGCCCGCTCATTTCCTTGTACTCCCGCATGCCCTGGCACGAAGATGAAACTAATCTTTGCCAGCCGAGACCGCTCCAGAGACAGCAACCATTCCCTTCGGATCCACCCCCACCTCTATCCTCTTGATCATGTTCATTGAGTCGCTAAGGAAACATGCCCTAGTGAATGTCTGTGTCTCGAGCCATGTTATTGCTTTACTTACTGCCATGACTTCCATAGTCAGGCTACTTGTGGTTTCAGTGAAAGCACCAGAGTCCTCCTTCACAATTCTCCCTCCGGCCCGAGCCGTAAAAGCCCATGAGCTTCTCACATGTCGGACGGCCGACCCATCTGTGTAGATGACAGCATCACCGTCTAGCGAATTCTCGAAAATCAACGCTTGTACTTCCACCTCCACAGCAGCTGGATTTTCTTGTCTGCATTTTCTATCTAGTTGGATGTAAACTGAAAAGGATGTGCAGAAATCTGTTGGCACTTGCACCCACTCCTCGCCAGGTTCTAAGTCCTCAAGTGAACACACCTGTTGATCCAAGAATAATGCGCATAGCTTCATTCTGTATCCTTTCCATCCTTTCTATCTGCTTACGGCTGAGAGTCAGGATTGCCATTGCATACTCAAAAACAGACATGACCAGCCCCTCGTACAGAAGACATAGATGGCGCTGCTCAGTTTGCTGCCGCCATCACCCGCATCACAGCCAAACCCCGCTTGGCCTTTGTTATCACCTGGTCTATGTGCTCATTATAAGCAAGGCTTCTATCAAACCGTATCCCCAGGTAATTCATTGCCTGTGTTCTTTCCACCGTCTCTGAACACAGCTTTACAGTTGGTGTTGAAGTGTTGACAATATGATTATTCAATGAGAACCAAGTCACTGTTGCCTTTGTTGGGTTGACCATTGCCCCAGCTTCATCACACCAAGTACTTATGCGATTGAGTTCGGTTTGTAGTTCCCCGGCAACCTGCTCTCTATCCTTACCCTGATGATACACTAAAACATCATCAGCATATGACAAAGTCCTACCAGGTCCAGGGATCTGCTCACTGGTGATTCTCACTGTGTAGGCGTTGAACAGTACTGGAGATAATGGTGATCCCTGTGGTAGGCCAGGATATATTGTTGTTGGTTCCGATGTCCAACTGCCACATCTAAAAACTACTTTCCGTTGGAAGAGGGCTGCAGCGATCCAACTAAGGAGGAATGGACTTATTTTGAGTTCAAGAAGCTGAAGCATTAAAAAATCCAATGGTGCTCTGTTGTACGCGTCCTCAAGATCAATCGCTGCAGCAAAGGTTTCAATGCCTGAGTGGAAACCTTCATAGACATCATGGGCAAAAACTGCTGCATTGGTCCAGGTTTCTTTCTTTGGACGGTACCCACCCAGGGTAGAAGGAAAAATACCTTGCCTCTTTAGCTGGCTTGATATTTTCCTGGCAATTACCTTCTCCAGCAGCTTGCCTATTGTATTCTGCATGGTTATAACTCGATATCCCTGAATTTTTGTGTGGTGATTTTCAAATCACACATTTGATTGGAACATGTGAAGTGTAGCCATACAATCACACATTTGATTGGAGCATGTGAAGTGTAGCCATAGAATCACACATTGACTGGAACATGTGAAGTGTAACCATACAATCACGCATTGACTTGAATACAATCACACATTGACTGGAATACAATCACGCATTGACTAGAATACAATCACACATTGAGTGGATTAAAATTACTCATGATAGATTGCATTGATTAGTAAAACTTAATTGCCAGATTTTGATTTGAAAGGCATATTCATGTGAAACTATTATTTGGAGAGAGCTGCTAGCTAGTTTGTTGTGGGAAATACTTGCCAAGCTGGCACAGGGAAACTGCGTACTGCCATGTTTGTTGTCGGAGATGACTACTGTTGTCAGTTTTCTAGTCAACTTTGTGGAGGGACATTGAAATCATGTTTGTTTGTACAAGGTGCTGACCTGTCAGTGATCATGTGTTTGTTCAAACACTGACTGGGGTTTAATGCCATATTTACTGAGTTCTTCAATATTTCATTGTCATTGTATTCTCATGTTGTTGTCATCTGATTGTCTGAAGACTAGTGTTGAAGTCAAGTGATCAAGGTCCTTCACTGTCTCCTTTTCTCACCAACTCTTGTATTCCTCTCCGTATCTTCCCCATGGAATACAAGTCCAGGATCTCTGTTCATGCCTCGAGATACACGGGGTATATGGTGCTGCCTCCATGTTTATTACACAAATTGGCACTGGATGAATGAGGTGATCAATATCTGTTGAGATCAGCCTGTCTAGGCCCAGGTGTCCCTGCATGCTTGTGTCATGTAGTTGTTTTCTTCAACATCCTCTTTCTCTTGTGCTGTGATGGAGGTTGCCCTCTAGTATTTCATATTGTGGCTGGGTTTTCTTATTTTGTATTGCTGAGAATATGGGACAGCGGAGCGGCATGGTTAGATTCAGATGTTTAAAACCGTCTCTCCACTGGGTCACTGATGATGATGCTTAACTCAGTCTCCCTACTGGGTCACCTAATGATGATGATGATGATGTTTTGCTGATAACAGGTTATTTCACTCAAGCTGTTATCAGGCCTGTTTGGGCAAGTCCTTCAGTTATCTGTGTTATGTTGTCATGTATCATATTGCAATAACGCTGTATTTATCTTTTAATATCGCTGTATGTTTGTCGTTGATTGCACTTAGATTTGTCTGCATGACATTTATGTTGGCTCTTGTCAGCATTGTGTATGTTTATGTGTTTGTTTGTGTGTTAGTTTGTGTGGTGTATGAGTTTCATAGTTTCTAAAGGAAGGAGGAGTTATTTGGCATTGCCAGGTAGGCAGTGTACACATCTGTCCTGTTGTGTGATTTTCTTGTTTATGTGGGGGAGGTCGTGTGAATCTGATCCGATTTGTAGAAAAACAAAGCTTTTCACCTTGTTCAACCGTCTCTTCAGCCTTGCTTATAATTGAGATAGTTCATAGCACTGTTTGATCTGTTCCTGGTTAGTCAGATGACTTCCACAGACACATGCCTGGCAGGCTTCCTCTTTGTCGTTGTCATTCATTCCTCCCTACATTGACCACATTCTTGGTGCTTGCTCCATTGCTATAACCTATTCCTGTCACCACGATGAATTCATTAAGCTGATTTTTATAATTTTAGTTATTCAGATATTTAATTGTCCTTTTAACTCCTAATTGCTCTTTCTTTGTTACCTCTATTTCTATTATCTATTGTTGTCTAATAATGTGCTGTCTGCATCCTGTTGTCATGTGTCAGTGACACATATAGTTTCACTGTTTAGCTGCCTGGTTCTGTTTGAAGTTGACTCGTTGTATACAGCATGCCACTTCATGAGGTCCAAACATACTGGAGCTCACTTGAGGTGGTATATAGTTTTGTCTATTCATTCAGACATGCTAAATAATGTAGACAGCTGTGTACAATAACTTTAGTGTACAAGCAGCTTTATTCAGTAGTCTGTGTACAATAACTTTAGTGTACAAGCAGCTTTATTCAGTAGTCTGTGTACAATAACTTTAGTGTACAAGCAGCTTTATTCAGTAGTCTGTGTACAATAACTTTAGTGTACAAGCAGCTTTATTCAGTAGTCTGTGTACAATAACTTTAGTGTACAAGCAGCTTTATTCAGTAGTCTGTGTACAATAACTTTAGTGTACAAGCAGCTTTATTCAGTAGTCTGTGTACAATAACTTTAGTGTACAAGCAGCTTTATTCAGTAGTCTGTGTACAATAACTTTAGTGTACAAGCAGCTTTATTCAGTAGTCTGTGTACAATAACTTTAGTGTACACGCAGCTTTATTCAGTAGTCTGTGTACAATAACTTTAGTGTACAAGCAGCTTTATTCAGTAGTCTGTGTACAATAACTTTAGTGTACAAGCAGCTTTATTCAGTAGTCTGTGTACAATAACTTTAGTGTACAAGCAGCTTTATTCAGTAGTCTGTGTACAATAACTTTAGTGTACAAGCAGCTTTATTCAGTAGTCTGTGTACAATAACTTTAGTGTACAAGCAGCTTTATTCAGTAGTCTGTGTACAATAACTTTAGTGTACAAGCAGCTTTATTCAGTAGTCTGTGTACAATAACTTTAGTGTACAAGCAGCTTTATTCAGTAGTCTGTGTACAATAACTTTAGTGTACAAGCAGCTTTATTCAGTAGTCTGTGTACAATAACTTTAGTGTACAAGCAGCTTTATTCAGTAGTCTGTGTACAATAACTTTAGTGTACAAGCAGCTTTATTCAGTAGTCTGTGTACAATAACTTTAGTGTACAAGCAGCTTTATTCAGTAGTCTGTGTACAATAACTTTAGTGTACAAGCAGCTTTATTCAGTAGTCTGTGTACAATAACTTTAGTGTACACGCAGCTTTATTCAGTAGTCTGTGTACAATAACTTTAGTGTACAAGCAGCTTTATTCAGTAGTCTGTGTACAATAACTTTAGTGTACAAGCAGCTTTATTCAGTAGTCTGTGTACAATAACTTTAGTGTACAAGCAGCTTTATTCAGTAGTCTGTACATTGTAGAACTAGTTTTACGCAAGAGCTTTTGAATGGTCGGTGTAACTTTTTACAATAAATGTTAGAACTAAGTTTATGCTGTAGCCTATAAATATTAGAACTAGTTTCATACATTAGCCTGTAAATGTTGGCATTAATTGTATATAGTCTATAAATGGGAGAACTAAATGTATACATTTGCCTATAAATGGTATAACTAGCTTTACACAATAACCTGTGACTGGTAGAAGTAGCTGTTTATAATAGGTTATAAATGGCAGAACTATGAAACTGTCACATTTAGAGGTATGTTTTTTGCAGGTTGATTATATTTACATGTTTCTCCCAGAGTTATGTCTGCATTTGTGGTGTTAATTTGTACGTGTGTTTCCCAAGTCTATAATTAGGGCTGTAGTTTGTTTATTTCCCCATGTAGTTGTTTCTTGTGATAGTTGAACAATTTTGCTTTGAATTGTGCATCCAGCTGCATGATGTGTGGTGTTTGTCTGTGCTTCATAGCAATGAATGGGTTAACAAATGTGGATTTAGAGTAAGTGATGCAGGAGTTAACCATAGTTTGTTACACCCAGTTTGATTTATAGTTTAAGTATTATTTTTATTAACATTTTCAAAATCATGTTTATATGTCTCTTTACATAATATCTGTTGATATTTGATAAATCTCTCACTTTGTATTTCTTATCTTCCCATTTATCATAATTAACAGTTGATGTGTCAGTTAGATGCATTGATGGAGAATATAGTTAAGGCTTTATTTTCTTATCTTTTAGCTTTGTCTTGGTTACCGCTTTATTCTTTGACTTACTATATTTATCAGAACCATCCACTTGCTTGTATAGACTTTTGACAACAGAATTATTTTGTTGTAGTCAACTTGAAATAAAATGTGCCAAATGAACAATAAATGATACTCTGTAACTACCCACACATATATATGCATGACTGCTTCCTATTAAATGTATGCTCTCCATCTCACAGTATATGTTGGCACACATACATACTGTTTCTCTCACACATACATACTGTTTCTCTCACACATACATACTGTTTCTCTCACACATACATACTGTTTCTCTCACACATGCACTCTCTTTGTCTCAAATGCACTTTTCATTTCACATGTACACACTTTCTATCACACATGCACTTTTTATTTCACATGTACACACTTTCTCTCACACATGCACTTCTCATTTCACGTGTGTTCTCTCTCACACATATGCCCTCTCTCTAACATATGCCCTCTCTCTCACATATGCCTTCTTCATCTCACACATATGTTCTTTGACCCACATATACAGTCATTGTCTCATGTGAACACTCTTCATCTCTCTCACACACACACAAATATTATATTTCTCTTTTCCTCACATGAGATATCTCTCTGTGTGCCTCACTTTCTCCCTCCATCATGTAAATATTGCTCTGACGCTGTCTGATATTTTGTGTACTCAATTTCAGTCATGCAATATTGTATCATACTACCATTATGTGTATAAATATAATCCCTTGTTGTGCAATTTTCTGTATCAGTGTGGCCATACCTGCTTCATTTGATGTCTCTTAGATTTGTACATTTCTGTGTGGGGGTTCTTTGTTATATCACATATTTTGTTTATGTTATGTAGCGTGGTGTGTATGATCTGTTTCTTATTGTTTGATGTTCTATGAGCAGTCAGGTTCTTGTTTCATGTGCTGTATGTAGTATGTTTCTTGTTATGTAATGTGTTGTGAGGAGCCTTTTCTCATTGTGTGATGTGCTATATGCAGTCTGTTTCTTGTTTTGTGTGCCATGCTGTATGCAATCTAATTCTTTTTGTTTTGTGTGTGATGTGCAACCTGTCTTGTTTCATGTACTGTGCTGTGTGCAGTCTGTATCTTGTTTCATGTACTGTGCTGTATGCAGTCTGTATCTTGTTTCATGTACTGTGCTGTGTGCAGTCTGTATCTTGTTTCATGTACTGTGCTGTATGCAGTCTGTATCTTGTTTCATGTACTGTGCTGTATGCAGTCTGTATCTTGTTTCATGTACTGTGCTGTGTGCAGTCTGTATCTTGTTTCATGTACTGTGCTGTATGCAGTCTGTGTCTTGTTTCATGTACTGTGCTGTATGCAGTCTGTATCTTGTTTCATGTACTGTGCTGTGTGCAGTCTGTATCTTGTTTCATGTACTGTGCTGTATGCAGTCTGTATCTTGTTTCATGTACTGTGCTGTATGCAGTCTGTATCTTGTTTCATGTACTGTGCTGTATGCAGTCTGTATTGTTTCATGTACTGTGCTGTATGCAGTCTGTGTCTTGTTTCATGTACTGTGCTGTATGCAGTCTGTGTCTTGTTTCATGTACTGTGCTGTGTGCAGTCTGTTTCTATTTTACCAGACAATAATGTCTCATTCGTACCTCTGTTTGATCCACTTATATTTTTCCTTGTTCTCCTAGCTGTATTGTCTGTCTTGCACCTTTCTCTACTTTGTATGCATCCCTATGTATCATGATGTTTCTAGCTGTAGTAAGTAAATTAGTGACACTATCTAGCATTCATTGGAAACCAATATATGTATGACCCATTTACTGTGAAATGATAGTCAGTGTTTGGTTTAGATTTGTTGAAGCAGCACTTTGTTGCACCAAGATATCTCCCTAGTGCTCCAGTCCCCTCTCGTAGCTCACATAAGGAGAATCTCCCTAGTGCTCATCTCCTCTCATAGCCTGAGAATCTCCCTAGTGCTACAGTCTCCTCTCATAGCTCACACAAGGAGAATCTCCCCAGTGCTCCAGTCTCCTCTCATAGCTCACACAATGAGAATCTCCCTAGAGAATCTCTCCAGTGCTACAGTCTCCTCTCATAGCTCACATAAGGAGAATCTCCCCTGTGCTCCAGTTCTTGTTGTTTTGTTGTGCTGTATCTTGTTACTTTTGCTTGTTTGTTTCTGCCTGTTTTTTACTGTTTGTTTTCTTATACTTACTATTGTCTGCCTGATTCTCCTTCGTTGTTGTTAAAGACTGCCTGTTTCTCCTTCATTGTTGTTAAAGATTACCTATTTTTACTTCATTGTTGTTAAAGATTGCCTGTATTTCATTTGTTGTTTTTTTTGTGTGCTGTGTCCTGTTACTTTTGAGTCTGAAGTGAATCCTTTGTTTCATGTTTGGCTTTTGTTTAGTATTTCTGTCTATGGACTTGTCAACAAGGACACATCACACATTTCTTCATCGCTTGGTGCCTTACTTTGTCATTTTATTGTGTTTCTTGTTATCTCAGCGTGTCTCAAAAGTCAGTTGTCATTGTTTACCTGTTTCTAGTCAACTTTTTCAATATGTAGTTTCAAACAGATCTGTATATGTTAGGTGCCCCAAATGTGTTCACGTTTGAATGAGTTTTACGTATGATTGAGTTTCACATAGTTTCACTTCATTATGCATGTTATGACCCAGATTAACCTTAACTAAAGTCATATCAGAGTCATAACACATATAATTGAGTTTTATGTATGATTGAGTTTCACATTTAAGATATCTTTGAATTTAACATAAATATTTTGTCTCAATCAAAATACATTTTGCCAACTCCAAATACCACTGGAGATGTTGTTTGATGAACAACAAAATAATTAATATTTTGGCCTACATCCACTCCATTTGAGGACAAACTGGGGATATCAACAAGTTTCAGTTGACTGCTACTTTCTGTGCATTTATTCATACAACGTCTGAAGGTGAACGAAGAAGAGGAAGATAATGAACCAAACACCACTAGACTGGATAGTCTGAAAAGTTGCTGGAAACACAAGGTCCGCTGAATGGAGTGAGTCCATGTCTGGCCTAACCTTATAAATATCTCAGAAACATTGGATTCTTGTCTCCAACATCCATTTCATATGAAACAGATTCGAGATGTGGTAGTTATGGTATCTCAGTCTGTCCCCAGTGGTGCAGAATTATGTTCATCACCGTTTAATGTTTTTATTTGTATTCAAATTTGTGATGACCAGAGCTTCCTTGTCGATTAGAGGGTCCAGCGGGAGAGGGCCATGAAATCCTTGTTTTATGTTTGCCTGCATGTGTAGTTTCCTTGTTATATATTCTCTCATCGTGTTTATAGTTCTTTCTGATGAATTGTGTCCAAGGTTATCTCTAGTTTTGAGTGTCCAATTCTTGCAATAAAATTTGCATATGCAAAATATTAAATGGAAAAGTCAGATTGTTATTGTTTCCTTATAATCTAGCATAGAGGACTGCAAGTTTTTTACAATACAGAAATGTGTGAAATGTATCTAAGCCATTCTGGCACATGATGGCAGGTTTTTGCAGCAAGCCTGACCATTCTGATTTGCCTTGTAAATGATCAGCTTTTGTGCATGTGGATACCTGTATGGGGCGACAGTGTTTTTATGCAGCCGACACCGGGAGAACCTCAACCTAGTGGACGAACATATTTACACCAGCAGGTATCCAAATGTATGTATATGAGACCACAAATACTATATAAATATTCTTGTGTGGGTAAGATTATATAAAATATTGTCGTTTAGTCTGGAGAATTAAATACCTATGGCAAACATAACATCAGATGGAAGATCATCATCATCATCATCATCAAGTACCATGCCAGCTGGCATAGGCGTTCATGTCTCTCTACATATCTCGATCTTTGGTGTTCTGGATCAACTCTGCTGATGATATTCCTGCATGCCACAGTCTCAATCCATCCAGGATCATTTCTCTTGTCGGCCTCAGCCTCTCTTCTCCTCAATCTTTCTAGTTGTCACGATGTTCTCCACTCCAATGCCTCTCTTCTCGTCACATGACCAAAGAAAGCTGTTTGTCTCTTTCTTATTGTTGTATATAATGTTCTAGTGTCATATCGTTAGTTACTCCGGCAGTCCAAGGGATTCGCAACATTCATCTTAGGAACCACAAGATGCATAATATAAATTAAGAGCAAAGTAGATCTAGAACAAAATGATTTTCAGAAAATGACAAGTATTTCATGCAGTAATGTCACTATCATTGAATGTAAGAAAGATAGTGCTAAAATGTTATATAGAACCTGTTATATTGTATGGCAGTGAATCATGGAAGATGAATGAACAAATTAAGAAAAGCTTGAAGGCAAAGGAGATATGGCTCCTGAGATGAATGTTGTAAATATCTTGGACTGCCAGAGTCACTAACAATAATTTCTGGAAAAGGCTAATGAAAGTAGCACATTATATACAAACACAAGAAAGCAACAAATAGCATTCTTTGGTCACGTAATCAGAAGAGACGCATTGGCAAACACTGTGACAATTGGCAAACACTGTGACAATTGGCAGACACTGTGACAATTGGCAGACACTGTGACAATTGGCAGACACTGTGACAACTGGAAAGATCAGTGGGAGAAGAAGATGACGGAGATAAATAATGCTGAATGGACAGAGATGGTGTCATGGAGGGATACAATCAGTAGGGTTGATCCCGAGGACCGAGATCTGTGGAGAGACATGAACAACTGGCGGCAAGGCACATCATGATGATGAGTCTGGACAACGCCCAGTTCAGCACAACTCTTTTTCCATTTCCAACCGCCGCCTGGATTTAAGTAAAACATGTCAGCACCATGTATACCACCTGGGTGTGTCATAAGAGACGACTCAGGTGGGTTCAACCTTTCAGCCTGAGCTGCTTATGGGTCTAAACTCCTATTGGGAGGTGAGGAGAGAAAGAGGATCTGATATGTTTAGGATAGTCCAACGCCATTTCCATGGGGATGGAGAGGGGGGGAGGGTAGAAACAGCATTGCTGACACAGTTTCACAGAACTTTAGACATTCAATATCGCTGACGTACATACGGTCGTAACTTCATTGAAAGCCAGATATATTGACGTGTAGAGACCCCAGCGACAGTGGAAACACATAAACGCACTGAGTGTGTGTGTGTGTTCTAGAACTTCGGTACTGTTTGCTGTGAAAGAAACTTCGTGCAAGAAGTAGTAATTTCGTGTGTGTGCATTGAAACAGAAAAAAAAAAAAATAAAACCTACCGAGTCTTGTAAGATAAATGTGCTAGTTGAAGATGTGATCTCATAAGGCAGCGATGGACTGAAATAAAGCTTGTCTAGAATTATGACTTGCTTGATTACTCAGAAGTCGGAGTGGGCTCACCTGATGGCGAGGTACATTGGTAATCGGGAAAGCTAACCCACACGCAAACATCAGTTTGGAATCAGTGCAATCCCCAGCAGTGTCAACTGTAAGGGTAGTAACACGTGTGTGGAGTACGTTTGAGTTGAAACTGAGTGAGTGTGAATAAAAGAAACGAAACATTGAAAGTAGCAAGAGAGGAGTCTGTGAGATAGTAGCAACAGACGAAGTTAGTCATTGGCTGGTCATAGCAACATAGATGTTGGTAAGAGGATGGTCATAGCAATAGAGAAGTCCATTCGGAGGCTGGTTATAGCAAGAGAGCGTTGATCAGTACTTGCAGTCTATGGCAAAACACCTTCACACCATGATAGTAGCAAGAGAGAAGTCAGTCAGAGGCTGGTCATAGCAACAGAGAAGTCAGTCAGATTAGAGGCTGGTCATATCAAGAGAGGGCCGGGCAGTACTAGCAATCTATCTATAGCAACAGAGCGTTGAACAGTACTAGCAATCTATCTATGGCAACAGAGCGTTGAACAGTACTAGCAGTCTATCTATGGCAACAAAGCGTGGAACAGTACTAGCAGTCTATGGCAACAAAGCGTGGAACAGTACTAGCAGTCTATCTATGGCAACAGAGCGTGGAACAGTACTAGCAGTCTATCTATGGCAACAGAGCATGGAACAGTACTAGCAGTCTATCTATGGCAACAGAGCGTGGAACAGTACTAGCAGTCTATCTATGGCAACAGAGCGTGGAACAGTACTAGCAGTTTATCTATGGCAACAGAGCGTGGAACAGTACTAGCAGTCTATCTATGGCAACAGAGCGTGGAACAGTACTAGCAATCTATCTATGGCAACAAAGCGTGGAACAGTACTAGCAGTCTATCTATGGCAACAGAGCGTGGAACAGTACTAGCAGTCTATCTATGGCAACAGAGCGTGGAACAGTACTAGCAGTCTATCTATGGCAACAGAGCGTGGAACAGTACTAGCAGTCTATCTATGGCAACAGAGCGTGGAACAGTACTAGCAGTCTATCTATGGCAACAGAGCGTGGAACAGTACTAGCAGTCTATCTATGGCAACAGAGCGTGGAACAGTACTAGCAGTCTATCTATGGCAACAGAGCGTGGAACAGTACTAGCAGTCTATCTATGGCAACAGAGCGTGGAACAGTACTAGCAGTCTATCTATGGCAACAGAGCGTGGAACAGTACTAGCAGTCTATCTATGGCAACAGAGCGTGGAACAGTACTAGCAGTCTATCTATGGCAACAGAGCGTGGAACAGTACTAGCAGTCTATCTATGGCAACAGAGCGTGGAACAGTACTAGCAGTCTATCTATGGCAACAGAGCGTGGAACAGTACTAGCAGTCTATCTATGGCAACAGAGCGTGGAACAGTACTAGCAGTCTATCTATGGCAACAGAGCGTGGAACAGTACTAGCAGTCTATCTATGGCAACAGAGCGTGGAACAGTACTAGCAGTCTATCTATGGCAACAGAGCGTGGAACAGTACTAGCAATCTATCTATGGCAACAGAGCGTGGAACAGTACTAGCAGTCTATCTATGGCAACAGAGCGTGGAACAGTACTAGCAGTCTATCTATGGCAACAGAGCGTTGAACAGTACTAGCAATCTATCTATGGCAACAAAGCGTGGAACAGTACTAGCAATCTATCTATGGCAACAGAGCGTTGAACAGTACTAGCAATCTATCTATGGCAACAGAGCGTGGAACAGTACTAGCAGTCTATCTATGGCAACAGAGCGTGGAACAGTACTAGCAGTCTATCTATGGCAACAGAGCGTGGAACAGTACTAGCAGTCTATCTATGGCAACAGAGCGTTGAACAGTACTAGCAATCTATCTATGGCAACAGAGCGTGGAACAGTACTAGCAGTCTATCTATGGCAACAGAGCGTTGAACAGTACTAGCAATCTATCTATGGCAACAGAGCGTGGAACAGTACTAGCAGTCTATCTATGGCAACAGAGCGTGGAACAGTACTAGCAGTCTATCTATGGCAACAGAGCGTGGAACAGTACTAGCAGTCTATCTATGGCAACAGAGCGTGGAACAGTACTAGTAGTCTATGGCAACAGAGCGTGGAACAGTACTAGTAGTCTATGGCAACAGAGCGTGGAACAGTACTAGCAATCTATCTATGGCAACAGAGCGTGGAACAGTACTAGCAATCTATCTATGGCAACAGAGCGTGGAACAGTACTAGCAATCTATCTATAGCAACAGAGCGTTGAACAATACTAGCAATCTATCTATGGCAACAGAGCGTGGAACAGTACTAGCAATCTATCTATGGCAACAGAGCGTTGAACAGTACTAGCAACCCAGAGTGCCTTCACCACATCTGCCTTATCCTGCCTTCACCACATCTGCCTTATCCTGCCTTCACCACATCTGCCTTATCCTGCCTTCACCACATCTGCCTTATCCTGCCTTCACCACATCTGCCTTATCCTGCATCAAATCGCCCCTTAATAATGTGGCGCCAGCCTGTTCATTTCCAACCACGCCAGTGTCATGGAAAAAAGATCCAGAGAATGCTCACAACCCGCGACCTCTGAATCAAGCCATTCTGCACGAAGCAAGCCAGTCTTCATGTTTGCCATCATGCTTCGAGAATCAGTTACAATCACAACATGCGCATACAGTTTGTTCTCCAACCAGCGGGAAGCTGAAGTAACCGCCCCCACCTCCATTCTCAGACTTGAGGTTGTGGTGTCATATACCAAGCTCTCCTTTACTAGTCATCGGCCATGTTCTGTTGCTATGAATCCCCGGGCATACAGCGGTTTAGAGAGTGGAGAAACTGAATACACGGTTCCTGGAAGAAGATGCAAGGTTAGCCGTTACGATTTTATTGTTGTGTTCGTTTTGAACTGAAGCTCTGTCCACGATGGACTGATTTTTGCGTGTAGGCCACCTTTCTCTGCTAAACCAGTGTCCCTCGCTATCAGGTGAACTCAGTCAGACTTCTGAGGTACTTGTGATTTACGTCCCCAAATCAAGAACGAGAAGTCAATATTTTAGTCCAAATGACCAGTTAAGGGATTTAACCGGCTAACCCATTAGCAGCACACCGGAAGTTTAAGATTAAGCGCGCGTATCCATTCGGCCATGCTGTCCCCATTACAATGGTGAACGCGGGACATTCAAGACACCCTGTGTATGGACATTCAAGACACCCTGTGTATGAACATTCAAGACACCATGTGTATGGACATTCAAGACACCATGTGTATGGACATTCAAGACACCATGTGTATGGACATTCAAGACACCCTGTGTATGGACATTCAAGACACCCTGTGTATGGACATTCAAGACACCCTGTGTATGGATATTCAAGACACCCTGTGTATGGACATTCAAGACACCCTGTGTATGGACATTCAAGACACCCTGTGTATGAACATTCAAGACACCCTGTGTATGGACATTCAAGACACCCTGTGTATGGACATTCAAGACACCCTGTGTATGGACATCCAAGACACCTTGTGTATGGATATTCAAGACACCATGTGTATGGACATTCAAGACACCCTGTGTATGGACATTCAAGACACCCTGTGTATGGACATTCAAGACACCCTGTGTATGGATATTCAAGACACCCTGTGTATGGACATTCAAGACACCCTGTGTATGGACATTCAAGACACCCTGTGTATGGACATTCAAGACACCATGTGTATGGACATTCAAGACACCCTGTGTATGAACATTCAAGACACCCTGTATATGGATATTCAAGACACCCTGTCTATAGACATTCATGCGGCAAGCGAGCTAGTGAAGGATGCCACGTCCTACAAAGAGTTCGCGACACGATAATCATGTCCCCATTATTGGCCAAGTGACGTCACACATACAGCCTGTAGTTGCAAATGGTGCCAGGCCAGACACAGCCCGACGTTGTGTGACAAGTCATCATATCTAAATCTCTGATTCACTGACATTAGTTTCGCAATCTGTGTGACTTCTCGTCCCAGGCCCACATTACAACACATAGCAGCATACAACAACTCATGACACCACGCGAGACAGTGGAAAGCCCCATGGGTAAGATTAGATCTGATTTCAACACCACAACTGTCGCAACCGGATCCACTACATAAAGTATTTCAAATCCAGTCTCTGTTCACACCGGGATATACAAGTATTTGTTCCGTTTCTTGTTTCGGCGTGTCACAAACCGGTCTGGATCAACTGGATATCTCCGGCAGGTAAATATGACATTTTGAAAATTGATCTTGTCCAGTGCGGCTGGCGGAGTGGCTACATCTATGTTTTCCTTCGGGAGACCCGGGTTTGAACCCTCAGTAAGGTGTTGGGTATTTTTTTCTGTCGTGAGCAAAAGGAACAAAAAAAGTTTTATTTCTCACTCGACCACTCACATGATTGATCTATTGTCTGATAAGTCACAAACAATTAATATGAATTGGGGTTGACTGGTGTTTCTTATATGCGGTGTTAAAGTTTATTGTATGATGTACTGCTCTATACAAGTGTTTCATATATGTAATGTTACAGTTCATTGTATGGTGTTTTACAAGTGTTTCATATATGCAGTTTTATAGTTTATTGTATGTTGTTCCTCTCTCTACATGTGGTTCATATATGTCATGTTAAAGTTTATTGTATGTTCTACAGTGTTGCATATATATAATGTTAAAGTTTACTCCCTTTTCTTGTTTAGTCATTTCAACAGTTACCTACCTCGGGCTGCCTATTGTAACTACACAGAGACAACAACAACAACAACAACAACAACAACAACAACAACAACAACAACAGCAGCAGCGAACCCCACTGGAAGAGTGCAAGTCATTGAGGAGTAACACCAGGAACAAACTCTATGGCAGAGAAACCAGAAAAAGGAGCCATTTCCGGCAAACCCCCGTTACCAGAAAATACATACCCTAAAGAAATCTCACAACGGCATCCGTCTCCCTCAGCTCCCCCTATGAATCATTTCGGGTCGTCGGAACTGCCTCCGTCGTATGAAGAAGCCTGTGTGACCCCGGCAGTCACTCCTGTACCATATTACGTCCCCTTACAGACGGGCAAGGGTTGTGTCCTCCTGCTCCAGTTTCCCTGCCCGGATGTTGAACAGGTTAGCCAGTATTTTAAACGTAGCGTGACCAATATGTTGCTGCACAACGGCAAAGTCCTGGCCTTTCTGCCCGAGGTGAGTGGCTGTTGATGTTGCCTCAATCCCATCATCATCATCATCATCATCATCATCATCATCATCATCATCATCATCATCATCATCATCATCATCATCATCACAACCATCATAACCATCATCATCATAACCATCATCTTCATCATCAACATCACTATCATTATCATCATCATCATAACCACCACCACCACCACCACCACCACCACCACCACCACCACCACCACCACCACCACCACCACAATCATCGCCAGCAGCAGCATCTTCATCAGCGTATCATCATCATCATCATCATCAACATCATCATCATCCTCATCGACAATATCATCATCCTCATCCTCCTCCTCCTCTTCCTCCTCCTCCACCTCCTCCTCCTCCTCCTCCTCCTCCTCATCATCATCATCATCATCATCATCATCATCAGCATCATCATCATCATCATCATCCTCATCGTCAATATCATCATCCTCATCCTCCTCCTCCTCCTCCACATCATCATCATCATCATCATCACAACCATCATAACCATCATCATCATAACCATCATCTTCATCATCAACATCACTATCATTATCATCATCATCATAACCACCACCACCACCACCATCGTCGTCAGCAGCAGCATCTTCATCAGCGTATCATCAGCATCATCATCATCAACATCATCATCATCC
>OY992885.1:112988542-113206042 GCA_963921405.1 Cepaea hortensis
GATGGTTGTTGAAAACAAAATCGACACGCCCAAACCCGGAGATCTGTCTCAGTACGAGGCCATCTCTATTGTCATGATGAAGCGAAAGGAAGGTTTCACCGCAAATAAAGTTTACACGGACGAACAAGCAAAACTGTCCAAGGAAGCAGCAATCCCCGCGAAGAAGAAGTATGGGGTTGTGGGTATTGTTTCGGGGGATCCTGTGTTTGCCTGCGGGGATTGGAGCACCTTCCCTGCCAAGGCCAGCGATCTGTTGGTCAACTTTTCACAACATAAGAGTTTGGAGACTCGCAGTGCCTACGTTCAGGAGTATCTGCATGACCCCAAACTGAAGCGGTCCAATGAGCTGACGGTACAGAAGTACAGCTTCCTGTTTACTGCTGCGTTCCCTACGGGAGACGTTGGCAAGTTTCAAAACCTCTAGCCCTGGAATGTGCTGGGATATCACAAGTCTATTGTTGCATCGATACACGCTGTTATATCACAGTCTATTGTTGCATCGATACACGCTGTTATATCACAAGTCTATTGTTGCATCGATACACGCTGTTATATCACAAGTCTATTGTTGCATCGATACATGCTGTTATATCACAGTCTATTGTTGCATCGATACATGCTGTTATATCACAAGTCTATTGTTGCATCGATACATGCTGTTATATCGCAGTCTATTGCTGCATCGATACATGCTGTTATATCACAGTCTATTGTTGCATCGATACACGCTGTTATATCACAGTCTATTGTTGCATCGATACACGCTGTTATATCACAAGTCTATTGTTGCATCGATACACGCTGTTATATCACAAGTCTATTGTTGCATCGATACACGCTGTTATATCACAAGTCTATTGTTGCATCGATACATGCTGTTATATCACAAGTCTATTGTTGCATCGATACACGCTGTTATATCACAAATCTGTCGTTGCATCGATACATGCTGTTATATCACAAGTCTATTGTTGCATCGATACACGCTGTTATATCACAAGTCTATTGTTGCATCGATACACACTGCTATATCACAAGTCTATTGTTGCATCGATACACGCTGCTATAGCACAAGTCTATTGTTGCATCGATACATGCTGTTATATCACAGTCTATTGTTGCATCGATACACACTGCTATAGCACAAGTCTGTCGTTGCATCGATACACGCTGTTATATCACAGTCTATTGTTGCATCGATACACGCTGTTATATCACAAATCTGTCGTTGCATCGATACATGCTGTTATATCACAAGTCTATTGTTGCATCGATACACGCTGTTATATCACAAGTCTATTGTTGCATCGATACACACTGCTATATCACAAGTCTATTGTTGCATCGATACACGCTGCTATAGCACAAGTCTATTGTTGCATCGATACATGCTGTTATATCACAGTCTATTGTTGCATCGATACACACTGCTATAGCACAAGTCTGTCGTTGCATCGATACACGCTGTTATATCACAGTCTATTGTTGCATCGATACACGCTGTTATATCACAAATCTGTCGTTGCATCGATACATGCTGTTATATCACAAGTCTATTGTTGCATCGATACACGCTGTTATATCACAAGTCTATTGTTGCATCGATACATGCTGTTATATCACAAGTCTGTCGTTTCATCTCCCCATTCATCAATATTCATTCTCCTATGAGCACTGTGCTGTCAAATTTAATTTACCATTTGATTATTTACCATCTTCTATACATTGTAGATATCACTTAACACCCATCTGTTTAATTTACCATATACTATACTCAGTGTAGATGTCACCTAACATCTATTTAATCTACCATCTTATACATTATTATGAGTAAATGTCACTTGGCGTTTGTCTTATCTTCCATCTTCCACAGTATTCAGAGGTGACGTCTCGTCCGTCTAGTCTACATCTTCGTGTGTCTAGTCTACATCTTCGTGTGTCTAGTCTACATCTTCGTGTGTCTAGTCTACATCTTCGTGTGTCTAGTCTACTATTTTCTATACTCTGTAGATGTGACTGGTATTTGTTTACTTTCCCATCTTTTGTTTGGTTACATGCCACGTCTCGTGTACGCGTATGCGTATAGTCTACCTTCTATTAAGCTCCGTTGAAGTGAATTCCTGTCTGTTGAATTTACTATCTTCTTTACTTTGTTTGTCTTGGTTTATTTACCTCTTCTTCGTGTGCCCAGTATTTTGTCTTTTACAAAACCCGTCGGTATGTTTTCATATAATAACATTTGACTCAATCACGAAAGTGTTTCCTTTGGCAATACTTTAAGTTCTTCTTTCTTGTATACTATGTTTCATAGCATAGTTGGTTTTTTGGTCAGTTTTCCAAGCCAATTTATTCTATTGGAGAGTTACATGACCACTGAAAACATCAGTGGAAGAAAAGGCAATGGCAGATCGAGAGAAACGATGCTGGATGGTCGAAGTCATGGCATGGAGGAATATCATTAATACAGCTGATCCCAAACACCAGTGACCGAGGTCTGTGGTGCGACATGATCGCCTAATCCATTTGACAAAATCTCCCGACGATGAACATAAATAAGTTCTTGTCTGTCTACGACAACACCAGGTCTCGAATTCCTCCATGGGCTGTTTGTCTTTTACAAATCAATTTATTGATGCATATTCTCGTATTTTTTATTATTTCGTCTTAATGACAATTTGGTTTTAAATACTTCTGAAATACTCTGTATATTTTTGACATTATTGTATGTGAACAATGATGTATTTTATGTTTAGCAATTGTGATAGTAATAATACAATACCCGTAATGTCATTAATTAATATTGGGCCTAAATGTGTTTTTTTTTAGACTTGCAGTATTGGTGTGAATCATGACCAATTAGTGCAAAAGTCAAAGTTAAGTTATTTAGTCCGAAAACTGGTCTGTTCCGTCCACCGTCTATTTTCTGCTGTCTTCTCTCTATTTCTACTATCTACTGCATATTTCCTGCCGTATACTGTCTACTTCCTGGTGTCTTGTCTTTTTCATGCTGTCTTCTGTCTATATCCGACTGTCCACTGTCTACTTTGTACTGTCTATTTCCTGCTGTGATCTGTCTATTTCCTGCTGTCTGCTGTCTATTTCCTACTTTGTACTGTCTATTTCCTGCTGTGTACTGTATATGATCTCCTGCTGTCTATTTCCTACTGTGTACTGTCTATTTCCTACTGTGTACTGTCTATTTTAAACACTGTACTGTCTATTTCCTGCTGTCTATTTCCTGCCGTGCACTGTCTATTTCCTACTGTGTACTGTCTATTTTAAACTGTGTACTGTCTATTTCCTACTGTGTACTGCCTATTTCCTGCTGTGTACTGTCTTTTTCCTGCTGTCTATTTCCTACTGTGTACTGCCTATTTCCTACTGTGTACTGCCTATTTCCTACTGTGTACTGCCTATTTCCTGCTGTCTGTTTCCTACTGTGTACTGCCTATTTCCTGCTGTGTACTGTATATTCCCTGCTGTCTATTTCCTACTGTGTACTGCCTATTTCCTGCTGTGTACTGTATATTTCCTGCTGTGTACTGCCTATTTCCTGCTGTGTACTGCCTATTTCCTGCTGTCTATTTCCTGCCGTGTACTATATATTTCCTGCTGTCTATTTCCTACTGTGTACTGCCTATTTCCTATTGTGTACTGCCTATTTCCTACTGTGTACTGCCTATTTCCTACTGTGTACTGCCTATTTCCTGCTGTCTGTTTCCTACTGTGTACTGCCTATTTCCTACTGTGTACTGTATATTTCCTGCTGTCTTATTTCCTACTGTGTACTGCCTATTTCCTGCTGTGTACTGTATATTTCCTGCTGTCTATTTCCTACTGTGTACTGCCTATTTCCTGCTGTGTACTGTATATTTCCTGCTGTGTACTGTCTATTTCCTGCTGTGTACTGCCTATTTCCTGCTGTCTATTTCCTGCTGTGTACTGTATATTTCCTGCTGTGTACTGCCTATTTCCTGCTGTGTACTGCCTATTTCCTGCTGTCTATTTCCTGCTGTGTACTGCTTGTTTCCTGCTGTGTACTGTATATTTCCTGCTGTCTATTTCCTACTGTGTACTGCCTATTTCCTGCTGTCTGCTGTATATTTCCTGCCGTGCACTGTCTATTTCCTACTTTGTACTGTTTATTTTAAACTGTGTACTGTCTATTTCCTAGTGTGTACTGCCTATTTCCTGCTGTCTGCTGTCTATTTTCTACTGTGCACTGCCTATTTCCTACTGTGTACTGTCTATTTCCAACTGTGTACTGTCTATTTCCTGCTGTGTACTGTCTACTGTGTACTGTCTATTTCCTGCCGTGCACTGTCTATTTCCTGTTGTCTGGTCTCTATTTCCTGCTGTTTACTGTCTATTTCCTTCTGTGCACTGTCTATTTCCTGCTGTCTGCTCTCTATTTCCTGCTGTGTACTGCCTATTTCCTGCTTTGTACTATTTCCTGCTGTGTACTGTCTATTTCCTGATGTCTGCTGTCTATTTCCTGCCGTGCACTGTCTATTTCCTGCTGTGTACTATTTCCTGCTGTGTACTGTCTATTTCCAACTGTGTACTGTCTATTTCCTGCTGTGTACTGTCTACTGTGTACTGTCTATTTCCAACTGTGTACTGTATATTTCCTGCTATGTACTATTTCCTGTTGTGTACTATTTCCTGCTGTGTACTGACTATTTCCAACTGTGTACTGTCTATTTCCTGCCGTGCACTGCCTATTTCCTGCTGTGTACTGTCTATTTCCAACTGTGTACTGTCTATTTCCTGCTATGTACTATTTCCTGTTGTGTACTATTTCCTGCTGTGTACTGACTATTTCCAACTGTGTACTGTCTATTTCTTGCCATGCACTGCCTATTTCCTGCTGTGTACTGCCTATTTCCTGCTGTCTATTTCCTGCTGTGTACTGCCTATTTCCTGCTGTGTACTGCCTATTTCCTGCTGTGTACTGTCTATTTCCTGCTGTGTACTATTTCCAACTGTGTACTGTCTATTTCCAACTGTGTACTGTCTATTTCCAACTGCGTACTGTCTATTTTCTGCTATGTACTGTCTACTGTGTACTGTCTATTTCCCGTTGCCTACTGTCTATTCATCATCATCTGATGCCTTGCACAGACTGCAGTAGGCTACCACGAGCCTCCACATCTCACGATCCCCATCAACAAGAGTCAGTTCATCTGCTGACAATTTTCCATAGAATAAATACAGGCTGTCGAGACTCTGCACTCGCTGTCTTCCTCTGTCTTCTATAAACATTTTCAGTTGTAACAATCTCATCTCATCTCATCATGTTCCTCTTGTACCTTGCGGTGTCGAGGTGAAGTATAAACTTCGTGAGAGTGCCCGGTTATGGGCTTCGTATATCGACATTCCCATGGATTCTGTTATTCCCTCCGTCCAACGTTTACGTGGTCGGCCTCTTCCTCTATTTCCATCTGGTCTGTACATCATTGCTTGTTGTGGTATGCTGTTGACTGGTAGCCTACTTGCATGGCCAAACCATTTGACCTGCTGCTTTCTAATAAAATCTAGAGCAGCTTTAACCCCCACTTTAGTCCTGATTTCTTCATTTCTGATCTTATCTCTTCTTGATACGTTGAGTATTCTTCTCAGAAACTTCATTTCTGTTGTTGTGATTTTTCTTTTCTCTTTTTCTGTCATTGTCCAGGTTTGGCATTGGTAGCACAGAGTTGGTAGGAAGATTGTGTTGTAAAGTGCTTTCTTAGTAGTTATTGATACATGTTTGTTCTTTAGTATTGGTGCCATTTGTCCAATGAGTTGATTTGCCTTATTGCACCTATTTTCGATCTCGTCTTCTGATCTGCCATTTGATGATATTATACTTTCTAGGTACTTGAAGCTCTTTACTTGTTTCAAGGGAGGTTCGTTTAGGTGAATTGTTGCTGTTTGTTCTTCTTTAGTTATAGTCATTACCTCTGTTTTGCTTGTGCTAATTTTCATGTTATGTTCCCTA
This sequence comes from Cepaea hortensis, assembly GCA_963921405.1. NCBI lineage: Eukaryota > Metazoa > Mollusca > Gastropoda > Stylommatophora > Helicidae > Cepaea > Cepaea hortensis. Next base: position 112,994,526 of record OY992885.1, read on the forward strand.
CACATTTCGTTTAGACTATTCATGTGGTCTTGTAATTCAGCTTCTGATGTTGCTATTAGTGCTTGGTCGTCCGCAAACAGGAGTTCTCTAATGGTTAGATTTGCAGATGGTTCTTCTTCTGTGTTCTCGTCATGCGATATTCTTGCTGTCTCTGCTTGGCTGGTTTCTTTACATATGTTGTCTATATATGTTATGAACAAGAGAGGGGACAGGACACAACCTTGTCGTACTCCAGATCTTATGGTGAAGGGTTCTGAGTGTTCTCCAGTTGCTCTCACTATGCATTCACTGTTGTTGTATAAACTTCTACATAGGTTTGTTAGATGTGTACTCACTCCATATTGTTTAAGGATTTCCCACAGCTTGTTTCTATCTACCCTATCAAATGCCTTTTCTTGGTCGACAAAGGCTAAGTAGAGTGTTTCATTGAATTCAATTGATTTTTCTATAAGTTGTCTAAGAGCAAAAATGGCGTCTGTGCATCCTTTGTTTTTCCTAAATCCAAGCTGCGTTTCGCTTAGCTGGGGTTCTAAAGTAGTTCGTAATCTTTTTTCAAGAATTTTGCAAAATATTTTACCAGTATGACTCAACAGTGAAATGCCTCTGTATTGTGTGCAATCTCTTTTGCTGCCTTTGTTTTTCCAAATTGGGATAATTATGGCGTTTGTAACAATGTGCTTCTAATATTTCTCTTCTTATAATGTGCTAGAACAATGTGTCTGCACGAATAAATCAAGGACACCATCCATGCTATCTCTACTTTTGACTCGATCCGCTTCAAACCCCCTTCTCAGTATCACATCTTCACTTTAGATGTGACTTCACTCTACACATCTATTCCTCACTCTGACGGCCTTAAAGCCTTGGAATTTTTCTTAGACAAAAGACACAGCCCCACCATAGCCACCGTACCATTGCTGCGTATCGCGGAGTTACTCCTGAACCTCATTTCATTTGAGTTTAATGGGGACTATTTCGACCAAATTAGCCATGGGTACTAAGATGGGTCTCAGTTATGCCTGCCTCTTCATGGACTATCTGGAGCACCAGGTATAGAGTCAGTACACCGGTAGGCTCCCGGAGCTCTACAGGAGGTACATCGATGACTGCTTCGGTTATTTCAGACATGCCCTTGTCTGATCCCCAGGACTTCATTGCCCTTTTATCCGACTCTCATCCCTGTATCAAACTTACCTCCACCATTTCTCCGTCGACTGTCTTCTTAGACCTTACAGTCTCTTTAGGTTGCGAGGGGTTATGCACTACGGTTTATTATAAACCTACTGACTCGCACGTATTCCTTCTCTACACCTCCTCCCATCCTCCCTCGTGTAAATGATCTATTCCTTTCTCACAACTGCTACGTGTCCGGCGGCTTTGTCAGGATAATAACGACTACCACCAAAAAGCCCATGAAATGTTGGATTTCTTCCGCCTACGAGGCTATCCTGAGAATGTTCTCCCCACAGCTCTTCACCGCTGTCAGTCTATCAGTCGCACTGAGGCTCTCTCCTCCAGGCCGAAACCACGTAATAATAGAACTTTCCTCTCACAAACCTACCATCCCCACAATATTGCTGCGAAGAATATCCTCCTGAGACATCTATCCATTCTCCAGGCGGACTCGACCACTTGCGATGTCTTCTCAGAGACCCCCCTGGTGGCATACAGGCGGGATCGTAACCTCAGGAATGTGCTGGTCCATAGCAGTCTACCCCAACCTCACAAGTCTCTTCCGGCGCTGTGGATTGTCTTCGATGGCGTTGCAAGACCTCCCAAATGTACTTCAAACCCAGAGTCTGGCATTCCCTAAGACGATTTTCCACATCCGTGAGGGTTTCTCATGGACGAGTCGCAACGTTATCTATGCGATTGCTTGCACACGTTGTGGCATGAGATATATCGATAGACAGGTCTACGTCTGGCTGACAGATTTAGACAACACCTTTCTGATATCAACAGTAGCGCCCAGAAACCAGTATCCATGCACTTCAACAGTCCTGACCACTGTGGCGTGGCTGACATACAGGTCACTGCGATCAAATCGTGCGCATTCCACGAACGGGATCCTAAGACAGTGGAAAACCGTCTCATCTTTCAGTTGGGTTCACTCTCCCCTCACGGCCTCAATGTCCAACACAGTTTCATTTAACTTCCTAACCCCCACCCCCTCCCACCCAATAGTTTTACAGTCTACTAAAAGGTAGTTGCACGTCCTTTGCAGGACGTCGCAGTCAACCCCAGCATTAATTTTGCCGTTTGGGATTTCTTGGCAGGTTTGCGTTCGGTGGTTTGTAATTGTTTTCTGAGCGACCGGCACTCATGTCATTCTGTGAGGACCAACACAATGGCGGTCTGCATCCAGGCTGCCCGCAGCTGTGTTTCGAGCGCAGAGCGAGAAATTACGAACTGCGTCCGTGACATCTTCGCCAATCCCAATTTTCACTTTCCGCCCACATGGGCGCCTCTCCAGCCTCGTCCACTTCCCGCCTGCCCTCCCACCAGGTGGCTTAGCCAATACCTGAGCTTCTGACGGTATTGATCTTTGACCCGTTGACCATACATCCGGTTCGTACAATTCACTGATAGTCGTCTAAAGCGTCAGTCACTCCAAGCAAGGATACAGATTCAGATAAGTACCCTTAATATTGTCATGTAGTGTGTTTCATGTAGTTGTGTGTCGGTTTGTGTTTGTTTGTTATGTGCTGACGAAGGCTTTGGCCGCAACTTCCAATTTGTTTCTTGTAATTGTGTTTCAATAAAGCTCACAATCTACTTCTCGTTTGTTTGGTGATTCGTTCATTCACTGTTAGCAGAAGCACATGTATGGACAACGCCCGAGTTAAAAGCGAGCGAGCAATAACATGTCCATGTTTCTGCACCATACACTAATGTCAAGTAAATGTAATAATTATCGCGATTATATTTAGTTTGTAACAATCATCTTTAATTGCCTCTATCAATTTTCCCTCCTCCTTACCGTACTTCCCCTCATCCTCTGTCTTTGGGTACACAAATCTACAACTGTGATATCAACAAAAAATTATGATGCAGGAAAAGCTTCAAAAGCTGACATTTTTCTTTGCTGGTGATTTCCTGTTCACGCAAGCTGACGTCAGACACGTGATACTTGTAACACCACTTCACTGGGTCACAGCGATCTATCCCAGCTCCCCACGTCACCTGGGTGCTATCTTTAGGACATGCTTGGGTTAGTGGAGCTAACAAGGACATTCTGAGACAAGCTAAAGCCACGAATCGCCCAAACTGGGCTTTATAAAGGCGACATTAACACCAAATAAACTCACAGATTTTCATATCCTCTACTCTTTTACGCAAAAGTCAGCTTGGCTGCGGGTATTAATGAGCGTAAGCTTCCGGTTCCTTGACGGCGGTGGACGGGGCTCATTCTCTCAATCAATTAATCAATCAATCAGGTGCCGTCTCCACAATGAAGGTTGGATGCAATGGATCTCCAACACAGTCTGTCTCTCGCTCTGGTCTGTACATTCTGTCAGATTGACGTTCGTCCATCTCTTCATGTTATCTTCCCACTTGTATCGTTCTCTACCCCTTAGTCGCTTGCCTTCGACCTTACTCGCCAGTATGGTTTTATAAGAGTACTAGCTGACCCGGCCCGGCTTCGCCCAGGCCCTGGAGGGGATCTATCTATCTATCAGTCTGTCTGTCTGCTTGTTTGTCTGTCTGTCTGTCTGGCTGACCCGGCCCGGCTTCACCCAGTCCCTGGTGGGGAGCATCTCATTTAATTAATATAAGTAGTGATATAAGCTCTCCCGTTCCCGACTATCTGTCTGTCTGTCTGTCTGTCTGTCTGTCTGTCTGACCCGGCTTCACCCAGTCCCTGGTAGGGAGCATCTCATTTTATTCATATACGTAGTCATATAAGCCCTCCCGTTCCCGACTGTCTGTTTATCTGTCTGTCTGTCTGACCCGGCCCGGCTTCACCCAGTCCCTGGTGGGGAGCATGTCATTTAATTCATTCATATAAGTAGTCAAATAAGCTTCCGTTCCCGACTATCTGTCTGTCTGTCTATCTATCTGACCCAGCGTGGTTTCGCCTGTAAACAGTAACTTAAAAGAATGTCCTTCCACACACCATTCATTATTTTTAATGAAAACTGTTTTTATTCACCGACATGACAGTTGATAAGTTTTGTAAGCAGAAATAGATGGGTTACAATGTTATGCATTATACATTATTTTTATGCAAACTTTGAAAATGCCTTAAAGATTATATCATTATTTATTATAACTCATATGCCTAAAAATAACTATAGACAAAGAGTTTAATAATAGTGCAAGTAAGTCCAACAATATGACTATAAAGTATATAGAAATGTTATTAAAAGTTATGCCCCTTGAAATAACTTTTCTAGAGTGAAGTCCCCCTGCTATATAGACATTATATAATGAAAATGGAAAAGTAACTGTTATTAAAAAAGTAGAAGATTTTACACTAAGAAACTAATATAGTCGGTTGCACAGGAATGAAAGGAAGACGTGTAGAAAATTTCATCTCAATCGGATGTACCGTTATCGAACGCATCCAATACATAAATCCCCACAAACACACAAAGCCACATACACTCTGTTTTATAGATATAGATTACGTCTTTTAACGTGGACGAAATATTTCACTTGCCTCTTTTTTTATTTCTTTCATCAACTGTCGTTTCATTCCCAGTTTTTCTAAAGCCTCTGATTGTTTTTGTTTCAATGAAATACGACATATTTTTCTGTTTATCCACATCAATCGGCGCTCGGAGAAAAGGCGAGACGGACATATAATCAGATTGCTACTGGAACTATTAGTGTTGGAACTCTTCGCTGGCTGCTGAGGATGGGGACGGAGCGCTTATGGGAATGTCCTGAATGCTGTGATGTCGGTTCCTAAATCAATCAATCAATCAATCAATCAACACAGGTTTAAATGATATACCTTTTTAACGTCGACTTCTCGTTCATAAAGCAATGGCAAACTACTGAACGCTAACTTGCCCAGTAAATTAACATAGATTTAGGTTTGATGACAACCTCGTGCACAGAACTAGCAACATTTCACAGTTCTCACAACAATGTTTTCCCTGAGTGAATCTAAACACAGAAGCCACAAACAATATCTTGCACGATTTATTGCCTGTCATATTTGCATTTTATCTGTCATCTGCATTTCGTCAGATGCATGCTGCAGAGTTATTTATCATATGATGTGAATAAATCAATAATACTGTCGCTGACACGATTGTAACATATGGATCCAGGTATTGTTCCAGTGTGGAACATCTCTTATCTTCACGGTAATTTCAAATTTACAAGGAGATCTACCTCTTTGCACAAAACCAGCTGAAACTGTTTAATTCGTCTTCTTCACTGTTCTATTAATATCCACCCAAGATCCGTGATTTTACGGCTGTCGTCGTCTAGCAATGTATGTAAATACCTCGACACAATTACACGAGGGGGCTTCAAATTAAAACCTTAAACCTCCCAATGACTCTTTGAGTTGTCCATGCTGGTGGACATCGATTGGGGCTAGGTCTGGCATGTACGGGGGATGTGGTACACACTGAAAGTGGTGGTCTTCGATGGTTTCAACTGTTGCACGGGCAGTATGGGTTCGAGCATTGTCATGTTGCAAAAGGACACCTTTACCCTGAAGTCCAAGTCGTTTGGATTTGATTCCAGGTCGAAGCTTCCAACACCACCCATACACTTGCTGGACTAACATGCATGCATCTCCTTACTGGACCTTCATTCACTGATGAATATCTATAGGTTTCACCCCTTCACTGATGAAAAAACAGACAACAGAACGCTGCTCGTCTTTGATGCATGTCAAAAGTGGGGCGGCTATCTTTAAACTGTACATATGACGTCACCGTGTTCATCCGCACCGTGATTTCACTTGCTTAACACTTAAGGTTTACATTTACAGTCCTCTCGTAACAGAGATGAACAACAGAATAGGTTTTTATAAAGCTTAATTTTAGTAAATGAAAAGTATCTTATGTAATAAGTCAGCATAATTGAATATAAGAAAGAGAGTGCTGACATGCTATATAGAACCTGTGTTGATGTATGGCAGTGAATTATAAAACGGGAATGAAGAAATTAGAAAGAGCTTAAAAACAATGGAGATGTGATTCCTGAGAGGAATGTTGCTGATACCTTGGACTGCCAAGAGTAACTAACAGTAATTGCCCGGAGGAGGTTAAAGAAACTGCTGTTTGTCCATCAAGAATGATGATGACCATTCATTTCATCCAGTGGGGTTGAAAGTATGGAGCCATGAGTTCTAAGATGACTGATAAGGCCTATTTTGGCTAGAAATGTTCTTTGACAAATATGAAGATGGATGAAGAATGACTTGCGCGATGAATTGGATTAAAGTGAGGAAGAATTGCGCAATTCGTCGACCTCACTCTCTCGCCTGAGTCCATCTGAGTCCAGTGGCAAGACAAGTCAAGACGACTGGAGACGAATACGTGCCTTGCCATGCTCATTACGTTCCACAACGCTTTGCAGGTAAACGCTGTCTTGCCCGTTGAATCATCAGTGATTTCTTCCGCGCAGTCTGCCGAATCCTGTCTTCACATGCTGGGTAGGCATACCATAGTTTACCGCTTGGTTTGACACCAAATCGGTTATCCACGCCTGGTTTAGCCAGCCCCTTACAGCTGTTGCCCGGGGGGTGGCCGCTGTCGCATGCTGACAGCACTAGGAGCCACAGGCGTGAGCTGGATGTCAGGCTTGGACCAGTGGGGGATGGGTCCTGAAGAGGACATCAGAGTCATCCTTACCAAATGTACTACAAATGCCTGACACCCCGTACCCCCCTGAACTATACCATTACACACAACTATACGAAAGCGACAAACAGATTTTCTTTGGTCATGTGATGAGAAGAAAGACATTGGGGAATATCCCGACAACTGGAAAGATCAGTGAGAAAAGAGGTAGAGACAGACCAAGAGAAATGATGCTGGGTGGACTGAACCGGTGGTGTGGAGGCTTTGATCCCGAGCCCCAAGGACCGAGATCTGTGGAGACATGAACGCTCACGCAGGGTTTATGATAATGATGATGGTGGTGATGATGATGATGATAGTGTAGCAAGTTATGTGTAAATCATCGTTCTCACCACAGACTACCGGAAACCTATCATCACATACTACCGGAAACCTATCATCACATACTACTGGAACTCTCTCATCACAGACTACTGGAAGCGTCCCTTCACAAACTATTGGAAGCATATCATTACAAACTACCGGAAGAGTTTCATCACAGACTAGGTCACCTCAATAAGTCACCGGTGACTACTCACACTGACCTTCATAAGTCACCTGTGACTACACACACTGACCTTCATAAGTCACATGTGACTACTCACACTGACCTTCATAAGTCACCTGTGACTACTCACACTGACCTTCATAAGTCACCTGTGACTACTCACACTGACCTTCATAAGTCACCTGTGACTACCTGTGACTACTCACACTGACCTCCATAAGTCACCTGTGACTACTCACACTGACCTCCACAAGTCACCTGTGACTACTCACACTGATCTCCATAAGTCACCTGTGACTACCTGTGACTACTCACACTGACCTCCATAAGTCACCTGTGACTACCTGTGACTACTCACACTGACCTCCATAAGTCACCTGTGACTACCTGTGACTACTCACACTGACCTCCATAAGTCACCTGTGACTACCTGTGACTACTCACACTGACCTCCATAAGTCACCTGTGACTACTCACACTGACCTCCATAAGTCACCTGTGACTACTCACACTGATCTCCATAAGTCACCTGTGACTACCTGTGACTACTCACACTGATCTCCATAAGTCACCTGTGACTACCTGTGACTACTCACACTGACCTCCATAAGTCACCTGTGACTACCTGTGACTACTCACACTGACCTCCATAAGTCACCTGTGACTACCTGTGACTACTCACACTGACCTCCATAAGTCACCTGTGACTACCTGTGACTACTCACACTGACCTCCATAAGTCACCTGTGACTACTCACACTGACCTCCATAAGTCACCTGTGACTACTCACACTGATCTCCATAAGTCACCTGTGACTACCTGTGACTACTCACACTGACCTCCATAAGTCACATGTGACTACTCACACTGACCTCCATATGTCACCTGTGACTACTCACACTGATCTCCATAAGTCACCTGTGACTAACTGTGACTTCTCACACTGACCTCCATAAGTCACATGTGACTACTCACACTGATCTCCATACGTCACCTGTGACTAACTGTGACTACTCACACTGACCTTCATAAGTCACCTGTGACTACTCACACTGATCTCCATAAGTTACGTCACCTGTGACTACTCACACTGATCTCCATAAGTCACCTGTGACTACCTGTGACTACTCACACTGACCTCCATAAGTCACCTGTGATTACTCACACTGACCTCCATGAGTTATCTGTCACTACTCACACTGACCTTCATAAGTCACCTGTGACTACTTACACTGATCGTCATAAGTCACCTGTGACTACTTACACTGACCTCCATAAGTCACCTGTGACTACTCACACTGACCTTCATAAGTCACCTGTGACTACTTACACTGATCTTCATAAGTCACCTGTGACTACTCACACTGACTTTCATATGTCACCTGTGACTACTTACACTGATCTTCATAAGTCACCTGTGACTACTCACACTGACCTTCATAAGTCACCTGTGACTACTCACACTAATCTCCATAAGTCACCTGTGACTGCCTGTGACTACTCACACTGACATCCATAAGTCACCTGTGACTACCTGTGACTACTCACACTGACCTTCATAAGTCACCTGTGACTACTTACACTGACCTTCATAAGTCACCTGTGACTACTCACACTGACCTTCTTAAGTCACCTGTGACTACTCACACTGATCTTCATAAGTCACCTGTGACTACTCACACTGATCTTCATAAGTCACCTGTGACTACTCACACTGACCTCCATGAGTCACCTGTGACTACTCACACTGATCTTCATAAGTCACCTGTGACTACTCACACTGATCTCCATAAGTCACATGTGACTACCTGTGACTACTCACACTGACATCCATAAGTCACATGTGACTACCTGTAACTATTCACACTGACCTCTATAAGTCACCTGTGACTACTCACACTGATCTCCATAAGTCACCTGTGACTACCTGTGACTACTCACACTGACATCCATAAGTCAACTGTGACTACCTGTGACTACTCACACTGATCTATATAAGTCACCTATGACTACCTGTGACTACTCACACTGACCTCCATAAGTCACATATGACTACCTGTGACTACTCACACTGACCTATATAAGTCGCCTATGACTACCTGTGACTACTCACACTCACCTCCATAAGTCACCTATGACTACTCACACTGATGCAGTCTCACCCTCACCTGGCAATCACCCAAACTAGCCTCAGGGGATCTATCGATGACGTCAGCAATCATCAAAGGCCTGCCACGCGGGACAGACTACCTGGAACCAGGAACACACCTGCTCGTTTTCCCGCCGCGTGAGCCTACCACAAGATGCAGACGTCGCTGGGTGACCTGGGACCAGCCTGCAGCATCGATACCCACGGTCTAATTACATAACTGTCGATACCAGAACGAATACGATCTACAGGAATACCATTTTACACAAGTAGTCGAGTAGCTAATTAAGTTGCCTTCCATGTGGTTAATGACACAAACACCGACTGTGTTGATTAGCATCTCCGTGTCAGACCAGTTTGGAGAATTAGATATTTGGTGTCGGGTTTATTAATAAATTAGTTTTGCCGTGTCAAACAAACTGACGGTACTGTGTATATGATTTTCTGAATAAGGAACATACGTCGACGGAATTGTTCTTTTAGCATTGGTATTTATTAATCTTTCCGTGTTGCTTGCTCATAATTTATTTCCGAAGAGCGGGCATTAAAAAAATATATTGGAGGCAACAGATTTGTGCGCCAACTAAGTGTCCTAAAGTGTTTTTTAAAAGTGTTTAAAAGGCGGGATGATTGACTTCACTGCACCGGGTTTTATCCCATATGGCAGAGCCTATTTCCGCAAGGCGATCTGCCGAGAGCGTCGCATAAAGCACAAACTGTTTTCTAAACCACGTTTTCACTTCACATTCAACTTCGGCGTCATTCGCGAAATGTTTCCCGCCAAGGTGGGTTTTCAGTGGACTTAGCCCCTAGCTATTTCCAGTAATGCGGTGCATAGTTGGGCAGAAAAGTTACGAGGACGAGTCAATAAATAAGTCACACAGTTCTGTGATATGGCAGGTAAATGAGATCAGGGCACGCAGATCTATGCAGCCGGTTTGGGAGAACTGATAAACCTATGGGATAAGTGCATCAATGTTGCTGGAAATTATGTTTAGAAATAAAGGGACAATGGATGTATACAAATAAACTGGTTTCAAGTTGTTATCATATTTAGTTATTTTTCTACAACCATTTGTGACTTACTTATTAACTACCCTCGTATAAAGCACAGCGTAATGGGTTATACGAGCCATCACTACCCCATATGGACAACAATCACCTTCGGATTAATAAGCCTGCGAGGGTAAACCCGGGACTATCATTCTGAGTCGGTGATAGACCTAACTATAACCTCTCTTTGAAGTTGAACGGGGTAGTTGTAATGGTGAAATCGAATCAATTATAAGAACCGTACCTAGCAACAGAGGGAAAGAACGGGCTACAGTCACACTCAGATTATACTGTGACATTAGAAACATCATCATCATCATCGTCATCATTATTATACAGTGCCATGCCGGCTGGCGTGGGCGCTCATGCCTCTCCACAAATTGCGATCTCCGACGTCATAGATCAATTCGTGTGTAGACTCCCTTCCGTGCATTGACACAAGATTGTTAAGAATTTTCTCACGCTGTCTTCCCCATTTCTCTTTCCATAAATCTTGTCTTTTGTGATAAGTTGTCTTTGCGACTTAGCTTCCCTCAAAATGTCTAGACTGCTCATTTTGGAAGGCCAATTAATTTTCAGAATTCTTCTATAAAAATCACATTTCCAAGGCTTCTGGGGATTTTTTCCACCTGTTTACTAATTGTCCAGGATTTGCAGCCATATGCTTAAATTGGTTTTATGTAACATGAAACAACACCCTCTACGTGTAAAACGAAACAAACGTATTAGGACGCTCGACCAACTAATATCTAAACCGGACTTAAAAGGTTGCTCATGTTGGGTTATTCACCCGAAGCTGTAGTGTCGAACTGAGGAGGCAACAAGAAGCCAGGATGTAGCACAGAGAAATACTGTATGAGTAGAAGCCAGGATGTAGCACAGAGAAATACTGTATGAGTAGAAGCCAGGATGTAGCACAGAGAAATACTGTATGAGTAGAAGCCAGGATGTAGCACGGAGCAATACTGTATGAGTAGAAGCCAGGATGTAGCACAGAGAAATACTGTATGAGTAGAAGCCAGGATGTAGCACAGAGCAATACTGTATGAGTAGAAGCTATGATGTAGCACAGAGAAATACTGTATGACTAGAGCCAGTAGCCCCAGACTACCCAGAACTTTCCAATTCCGGCAATTTCGCATTGTGTGCTTTTGACAGCACACAGTTTCAGTTGTGTGAGTCAGTGCACCATTTATTTGTAGCACATTTCTTCTGTGTCTTAGATTAACGTATACAATTCAGTGCACCATTAATTTGTGGGACATTTCTTCTGTGGTATAGATTAAAGTAAACAATTCAGTGCACCATTAATTTGTGGGACATTTTTTCTCTGTTTTAGACGAATGTAAACAATGCAGAACAAGATAAATTTCTTTTTAATAATTTTCCTTTGTTTTAGATGAAAGTAACAATTCAGTGCAAGATTAATTTGTCACACATTTATCCTGTGCTGTAACTATAATTATCTTAAAATGTAAACACTTCAGTGCTAGATTAATTTGTGCATATTTCACCTTTGTTTTAGACGAATGTAAGCAATTCAGTGCAAGATTAATTTGTGACACAATTCTACCATAATTTAAACAATAATTTCACTGCAAGATTACTCCATGAAAAGCTGTGTTATTCATTGTACGATAGTTTCAACGTACATGCATGTACATACACACATCTGTCTATATTTTACTTGTGAACAATCTCATCTCTCGTGCATGTGAACATGGTATGTTGAGGATCGACTGGGTGTGCTAATCCGGTTCAAGAATACAACAAAAGTAGCTGGGGTATTGTGTTGGATATAGCTGACAACATGGAGATTTTACTACAGAACCCCATCTTCAGGTCCAAGATGAAATCATTATCTCCGGGTACACGGGTGAGTATTTCTGCTTGCGTTGTTAAAATACCCGGGTTAGATGATTGATTGTTTGATTAATTTGTTGATTACTTTGTTGTAAATGATATACATATTTTACGGCTTAGTGTGTCGGATTGATACCGTGACCCGCTTACTACCGGCGACACATAAACAACACTGCCTTTCCAAAAACAAATATCACTGTTTTACATTAGTTTGGGTATTGAGAAAAAAATGATATTGCAATTTCACACACACACACACACACACACACACACACACACACACACACACACACACACACACGCACGCACGCACGCACGCACGCACGCACGCACGCACGCTCACACTCTCTCCCTCTATCTTTTTCTTTTTCTCTCTCACATTAAGTGTACTAATGTCCTAGTGTAACATACAGTGTTTAATTTGATATCACACTGAATTTGTCTCTATATCAAAGAAGAGAGGGAGAAAGAGAGAGAGAGAGAGAGAGAGAGAGAGAGAGAGAGAGAGAGAGAGAGAGAGAGACAGACAGACAGACAGACAGACAGAGACAGAAAGAGACAGACAGAGACACAGAGAGAGACCCAGAGGCACAGAGACACAGAGAGAGAGACACACACATAGACAGAGAGAGAGAGACATAGAAAGACAGACAGAGAGAAATAGAGAGTGACAACGAGACAGAGAGAAACAGAGAGAGAGACACATAGACCAAAGAGAGACGCAGCGAGACAAAAAGAGACAGAGAGAGAGAGAGAGAGACAGTGAACGAACGAACGAACAGAGACAGCAGAGAGACAGAGAGACAGAAAGATACACAGACACATAGAGCCACACACAGGGACAGAAAGAGAGAGAGACGCAGAGACGCAGAGAGACACAGAGAGACACAGAGACACACAATGAGACAATGTGAATGTACAATATAATTGTCTGTGTAATTGTCGCCAGGCAGTTTCCCGCCATTGGTCTGTTGTGTGGTAGCACCACCACGTGTTGCAGGCCTGGACGCTCGCAGCAACAGGTGACCGGTCTTTTCTCACTTAGCAGGAGATGAGCCCCGGCGTTCAATCCCCGTCCGACAGTGCTCATGACATTATCCACGCAGACCGCCTATTAACTTCGCTAACTTAGGCTGTAGTAGAACAGGAAATACTAGATAAGAATTTACGCTACTTCTATAGCCCGTAGTGGAACAGTAAATACTATAGTGCATTCACATTTGTTTGCCTCCATATAAAAGCCATATCTCAGTAACCAACTGAGGGAAAATTATGAGATTTAGCATATAACCTTATCATCATGTCCACCCAACAAAATTGTTTTTGTTCTGGAGATAGTACAGATTTCAATGTTTGTTTATATGCGGTATATCTTCTTCTTCTGTGTTCATCTGGAGTTTTTTTCTTCCGGATGTGACTGCGTTGTGCCTGTTTACAGCAGAGCTGCGTTCTTGCGCCGTTAGGCCGACACATCCGACTTCTGCGGGCATTTGTTGACCGGGTTAACCTTCCCGGCTAAGCGGTATATAATTTACGGGTCAGAGATTAAGTTCATTATTTTAAGTGTATTACAACGTAGCCAGACAATCAGCGGGATTGGCCTTATGCCAAAAACCCCACGCTGTTTAAACTGGGAGTGTTTCAGAGGTGTCGTCAAAATGTGGGTTATTTCATGAAACCTGATTATTATTATTTAAAAAAGAAATCTTACCACTTATCGCTAACATTGAAATGTGTGAATATTTTTCAATGTGATTGAATGCGAAATTAAGTATACACTTCAAAGCATCGCTATGAAGTTGTACACATATTTTTGTATAGAAGCTAATCGCAGGAAACTGTTTCATACTATTACAAACTCCGAAAAAAGAACAGTGCATGCACTGGGTTTGAGTAAACGATAATTTCGTCTATGGGTGCAAGAATCTGGAATTAAACCACCACGCAATAACCTAACGGTAGGTAGAAAGGTTATTGTAGACAGCTTTGACAAAGATGTCATAAGGCGAGCTATTATAAAAATGCTTTAAAAAGTCGCTTAAAAGTCGACAGGATCGACTTCGTTGCACCGGGTTCTATCCCATATGGCTCGGTCTCTTTCCGCAGCGCGGAAAGCGTCGCACAAAGCACGAACTCCGCAGCTTTAGCGACGACCCCCAGAAGTCTCCGAAAAATTTAACTCGTGAACCGAAGGATGCGGCCCGGAATCGAACCCATAACCTTTGGAGCCCGAGTCAAAATGCTTGATCACTTCGCCACGGAGACTCCTAAAATTGTAAACATTTTCGATTTTATATCCAGGATTATCCAGAATTATAAAAATGCTGGATGCCAAAGAAACAGTGGCTGTAAGAAAACTTAGGGTTTGGTTGAGAAAGAACAATAACATAGAGCTATCCAAAACAACTTTGTGGAAAATTATAAGGACATTATCTTCACTTTTAGAAAGTACAAGGGAGGTAGAAATATTCTTTGCGAGCAACCGCATTTAGGAGCCATGAGAAGCAGATATCTACGTGAAATAAGGGAAATGCGCAAAGAAAATTATGGCATAGTGTATTTGGATGAATTGTGGATCAATGCGCACCACACAAGTGATAAGGAATGACAATCAGAGGATGGACAGATAAAGCGATATGTGCCCAGTAGTATAGGACAACTTTTGGTCATGGCCCATGCTGGTAATACGCATAATGGCTTACAACAGAATGCTGGACTCGTGTTCGTATCAAAGCATACAGACAATAGGGATTATCATAATAAGATGAATGGTAATGTATTTATAGATTGGCTCGAGGATACTGTGCTTCCATCTCTAGATAGATCGTCGTGTCCAATTATGGACAATGTATGATATCAATGTTGTTGCTCAAGAAGACAAAATACCTACAGCATCGAGCACAAAGAGAGCAATAAAGATATGACTCCGAATGGAAAACATACCATTTCCAGAAACGTATTTCTAGCTAGAATTGTTGTCCCTTGTAAAACAGACGCCAAAAAGCAAGAAATATCAAATCGACAAGTTGATAGAAGAGCATCGTCATGGGTGCTTGAGACTTCCGCCGTATCATTCTCATTTTAACCCTATAGAACTGGTGTGGGCTAAAATTAAAGGACAGGTGGCAGCTGACAATACCATATTCAAATTATCTGATGTCAAGATACTAATCCAGTCCGCGCTATTACATATTGATAAAAGTTACTGGAAAAATGTGAGGACCATGTGTTGAAAGAGGAAGAAGACTATTGGAGAAAGGATGGATTTGAATTTTATGCAACCGAGATCAGTCATCAACCTACTGGAATCGTCCGAACAGATTAAGATCTAAGCAGATCACAGACCTTAATCCACGTGCATGCTTACTGGGATATTTTGCTCCAACTGTTCAGACGAATTGCAGGTCCTAAACATTACAGCATCAGCACAATGTCAATGGCAACAGTTTGTATTCCACAGTGATGAATTTTCAATTCCGCAAGCCCTCAGCGGTGACAAAAAACTGGTATTGAAAAAAAAAACACACACACTAAACGCATTGAATACCAACAGAAGAGTAATATTGCGGTGGAAACGGACATATTGTGACATAACAAGAAACGTGAGAGCAAACTCGTTGTCAAATTAGGGGACAACACACGTGACTACGAATGAATCTATAAACTTCAATGAAAAGAAGACCAACATTTTGGTCGTTAAGAAGAAAGCCCACTACAGAGAAACTGACAACTATTTTCATAGTGCAAAACAGATAACCATGTTCCATCTCTGAACAGTAAACAGCAGAGTAGACAATATTTCACGAAGACTCAAAGCGGGTCTGTCACCCATGTGTACGTGTGAACAAACTACACAGACAGCTGAACAGATCCTTAAAAATGGACACATGATGACTAAATTGCGGTATCATTTCAGGTCACTGCATACGCATAGTAACGCACAACTGTTTGGAAGCTTTCACGAGCTCAATATAAAAAGCTAAATGCACCCTAGTAACATGAATACTTGTGTACACTTATTAACCACCAGCTGAAGAAACAAGAAGGAAGTGAAAAATAAGGTAAGAAATATATTCCTTCTACTTTCCTGTCAATTTACACATTATTTACCTCATGCCTCTGTAAATTCTCCGTCTTTACTAATATTACACATTGCACCCCTCTCGGGAGTCTCCGTTGTGAAGTGGTCAAGCCGTCTGACTCGGGATCCGAAGGTTGTATGTTCGATTCCTGGCCGCGTCCTTCATTTCACGAGTGCAATTTTTCGGAGACTCCCGAGGGTCGTCGCCGGGGCTACGGAGTTCGTGCTTTGTGCGACGCTTTCCGCGTTGCGTAAAGAGACTGAGCCATATGGGATAAAAACCCGGTGCAATGCAGTCGACACTGTCGACTTTTAAGCTACTTCTTTTATTGCTCCCACTCCCATACGAATTCGGATACGCCTTGTGTCGTCATCTGAATTGGCTGGGCATTCATTACTGTAAATCAAGTTTGTTAGCGAGAAATCACTAGTTTCTCACCAAAACATCAAAGAAATGTCGCCGCTTTCGATGATGTAAGGTGTTTTTGGAACTATCAAAGACATATTCCTTGGGTAGGGGTACATATAAGACAGCAGGAAAAATTTCATAACGATGCAACAGACAGTTTTCAAAATAATTGATCGCGAATGACGGCATTCATTTCCAGACAGACTATAGATAAGAATTTACGGTACTTCTTATAACCCTTAATGGAACAGGAAATACTAGATAAGAATTTACGGTACTTCTGTAGCCCGTAGTGGAACAAGAAATACTAGATAAGAATTTACGGTACTTCTGTAGCCCGTTGTAGAATAGGAAAGACAGACATTTCTAATTCTCATATGTAGAAAGAAGAAAGCTTTCCACCTCGTCCAACCCGCTTTCTCTGCCTTGGTTATATTAAGATGGTTCATGTTGCGGTGTTTATTAATTATTGTCCTTCTGTGTCGGTGAATTTGCTTTCTGTGTAGTAGATTTCAAACAAGCATGTTTGGTTATTTATAGTCTAGGGTAGAAAAAGAAAGACTAAACAAGACCATAAGATACTCCTCCACTTCAGGGAAGAAGAGAACATACAAAATAAGACTGTAGAGTACCTCTACATCCCAGGGTAGAAGAGGACGGACTTAACAAGGATGTGACGTACCTCTACACTTCAAAGTAGAACGGACGATACTAGATAAGAATCAATGATATCTCTACACTCTAGAGTAGAAAACAACCGACTAAACAAGACTGAAAGCAATCTCTACACTCCAGGGTAGAAGAGGAAAGACTACAAAACCAAACGATACGTTAACACTCCAGAGCAGAAGAGGAAAGACAATACAAAACCATAAGATACATCTACACTCCAGGGCAGAAGAGGAAAGACAATGCAAAACCATAAGGTACAACATCTACAGTCTAGAGAAGTGAACATATTACGCACAACGAGAACGACTGCTGTACCCAAAAGTTAAACAGACACGATTGTGAATGAAGACCTTAGACCCGACAAACATCATGGCGTCCACATCAATAACAATAGCATCAAAGCCCAGAAGTAATAAATTAGTCACGGTGGTAAACATGGCGGAAACTAAAGATATCAGCAAAACGAACAAGGAAATATCAATAAGCTGGCAGGATTTCTGAATGAACTTTGTGTTTCGCTCCTTCCACGGATGGATCAATACTGAACGACTTTCAAGCCATGACTGGGCTAGTGGTTCGCCCACGCGATGGGATATCTGAACAATCAAACAATTAAACATTATACACGCATTTTTCAGTGAATCATCACAGACATCAGAAATGCCACGCAGAAGTTGCCAGGAAGCAAGTTAACGGCCCCAACGGAAGATACTATAGAAGGCTTTTCAGCTGATCACGGGGAAAGTAAAGATTGTATGGAATGAAAATTGAAAAAAAGAAAGAAAAAAAAACACAAGGTCCGTAGGAGAAACATGTTGTAGGTGTATAAAGAGTAGAGAGAAAGATCGAACGAACGAACAAACTTTTTTTCAGAGGGTTAAGAATTGGGCACGCAGGCCCGTCTAACATTCTGCTCTTCTTCTATATTTCCTCTCATACGTTATTTCATTCAACGTCTCTAAAGAAGCTAGTCTTAGACAACAAAAGAACAAAATGCATTAAAACGCATGGAAAATCATCAGTAATACATGACTCACCAAGGCAATTTTTAACATGGCCATTATGAATACCTAAGAATCTGCTGTAGGTGTGTAAAGAGGTGGATCCTGTTGTAAGTGTGTAAAGAGGTGGATCATGTTGTAGGTGTGTAAAGAGGTGGATCCTGTTGTAGGTGTGTAAAGAGGTGGATCATGTTGTAGGTGTGTAAAGAGGTGGATCCTGTTGTAAGTGTGTAAAGAGGTGGTTCCTGTTGTAGGTGTGTAAAGAGGTGGATCATGTTGTAGGTGTGTAAAGAGGTGGATCCTGTTGTAAGTGTGTAAAGAGGTGGATCCTGTTGTAGGTGTGTAAAGAGGTGGATCATGTTGTAGGTGTGTAAAGAGGTGGATCCTGTTGTAGGTGTGTAAAGAGGTGGATCCTGTTGTAGGTGTGTAAAGAGGTGGATCCTGTTGTAGGTGTGTAAAGAGGTGGATCCTGTTGTAAGTGTGTAAAGAGGTAGGCACTGGTGTAGGTGTGTAAAGAGGTAGAACCAATGCATTTTGTAGGCCCGAGTGCACTCAGAAGATAGTCAGCTAGTGCCTACCTTAGAGTCTAACCCTCGCCCGACCGTGCCCACGACATTGTCAGCCCCAAACCCTAACCCTCGCCTGACCGTGCCCACGACATTGTTAGCCCAACACCCCAACCATTGCCCGACCGTGCCCACGACATTGTCAGCCCGACACCCTAACCCTCGCCCGACCGTGCCCACGACATTGTCAGCCCAACACCCTAACCGTCACACCAAAGCGGCCTCTGGAAATGATATTTTAGCATAGAAACAAAGTAGCAGCAGCATCATCATCAAGTGCCACGCATAGAAGGATTGGCAGCCATGGTGCCGCATCTCAGTCGATCACAAGTCTTGGATCAACTCCGTGTTCTTGTCTAGAGTTTGCCACGTGACCAAGCCATACATATATTTACCTCTCTGCCTTACCCTTGCACATTTTCCATCAATCTTGCCAGTTGTCACCAAGTTTTCCAGTTTATTTCTCCTTCTATTGCGTCCAAAATACTCGACTGTCTACGTCTAAATTCGTGAATCCATTTACCGTTTTCATTTGTTTCTTGTAGGACTTGCTCACTGATTTTTTTTCTTCCTGTGTGTCCTTGGTATTCTTTGCATTGTCCTCAGAAACCACTAAAGGCAAGATATAGGCAAACATCTACAAGAAGTATGAGACAACTTATTGCAATAAATGGAAAACGCTATTAGCAATGGGTTTAGGGAGGTTAGTTGCATATCCTTTACTGGACGTCGCAGTCAACTCCAGCATTCTTTGCTACTGTGATCTCTTGGCAAGTTTACGTTCAGTAGTTTGGAATTGCTTTCTTAAATACCGGCACCCATACCATTTCGTAAAAAACCAACGTGAGACGGTTTGCTGCCAAATCGTCTGCAGCTGTGTTTCTAACGCGGGTAAGCGGGATTAGGAACTGCGTCCGTAAAACCCATCGCTACGGAGCAGGCTAGTAACGCCTTTAATTATCTAGGATGCACTACATGTGGTGCGCATAGTTCTAGTGAAGAATTCACAGCTGGGGCTTTATTGCAAAGGCTAATGGGCGAGTCTTGAAAAAAGGAGAGTCTGGCATATGAGACTACGACCTCCAGCATGAGAATGGAGGTGGACACAGTAACAGCGGCATTCCGGTGGCTAGAGGAGACCACTGCAACACACGTTGTGTTCATTACGGATTCAAAGAGTATGCTTAGCAAAGTGGAGAAAGGAATGTTTCGTGTGGAATGACTCGTCGCTTCAGAGGTCACAGATTGTGAGAATTGTATGGATATTTTGCCCGGATGTACGAGGGAATGAACAGGCTGATAGGCTAGCAGGGAAGGCACTTCTTGGTGGAATTTTGCCTATGGACAGGGGGGAGGTGGTCGTGCGCTTGTGGGACCAGGTGGAGAAGGCGGAGGAACAGATTGAGAACCCATGTGTGGAAATAATGAGATTGCGGGGGATCGGCAGGGGTTCTGGAAGAATGTCAAAACTGAGAGGGAAGACCATGAGAACTTTTAATCAGATAGCAGTGGGAACGATTAGTAGTATGACTCTTCACTGGCTGTTGAACGAGGGGACGGAGCACGTATGGGAATGTCCTGAGTGCAGTGATGTCGGTTCTTAACTCAATTCAAGTCAACTCAACATTCACAGCAAGACGGGAATTCCCATCTGTAATTACAAGAAAAAGAGTGTTGAAATGCTACACAGAACCTGTACTGTTGTATTGATGTGAAGCGTGGACAATGGACAGACAAGCTGGAAAACATCTAATGGCAGCTGAAATGTCGTTTCTGAGGAAAATGCAAAGAATACCATGCACATTCAGAAAAACCAATGAACAAGTCCTACATGAAACAAATAAAACCCGTAAATTCATAAAAGAAATTAGACTTAGACAGACAACTTATTTTGGACACGTTATAAGAAGAAATAAATTAGAGAACTTGGTGACAACTGGCAAGATTGAAGGGGAAAGAACAAGGGGAAGGCAGACAAGTAAATATCTGGATGGCTTGGCCACGTGGCATGGTCGGGGCATGAACACAGAGCTGATCCACGACTCTGGTGATTGTGTGAGAAGGCGAATTATGACCACCCACGCTTATCAGCAAGGCAAATGATGATGATGATGAATGACAAGACTCAATCACATACGGAAGAGAGACAGCCAATGTTATGATCAACCTACACAAGCATTTGGTTTACGAGTGCAATTCCTCTGAGACTCCTGGGGGTCGTCGATGGAGCTA
This sequence comes from Cepaea hortensis, assembly GCA_963921405.1. Taxonomy (NCBI): domain Eukaryota; kingdom Metazoa; phylum Mollusca; class Gastropoda; order Stylommatophora; family Helicidae; genus Cepaea; species Cepaea hortensis. Next base: position 113,015,870 of record OY992885.1, read on the forward strand.
CGGAGTTCGTGCTCTGTGTGATGATCTCAACTGGCCGCCTGGTAGAAGGGTGAAGCCGGTGCAATGAAGTCTATCTTCTTGTCTTTCTTTTCCCTTTCGCTCGTTCCCTTTGAACTCAGACGTAGTCCATACTCTTGCTTCAACATCTTCTGTAAGCGAGTGTAAGCGTATGGACTCTGACTGCAGAAACTGAACCTAGGATTTCAGATGTAGATAGAATACGCATGTTTCAGGAGAATCCTCTGTGTGCTTGCTTGTATAAACGTTGGTTGTTTATCCTTTTCTGGACGTCGCAATCAACTCCAGAATATTTTGGCGTGATCTTCTAAGCAATGTACGTTTATTAGTTTAGCCAATGTGGTGTACAGATCACTAGATGTAAGGATATCACACGTCGCTCATCCCCTTGTTTTCTTAGGTTTAACTTATGTGGTGTACAGATCACATGATCTAAGGATATCACACGTCCCGCATCCCCTTGCTCTCCCGGGCAATGATTCTGGATTCCTAGCCTTCTTAGATACGGGTGAAAACAGAAGGTTCGATGTGGAAGTTCTGCATGTTAAAAATTCAACGACATTTAGACATCGCAAAGAGTAGGCCTCAACGCCCAACTCTGCCAAATTTGTAAATAAAGAAAAACTAACCCCGTGTAGACAGAGCCCATTACCATGGAGATAGTCAAGTAGAGGACGTAAACCTGAGACAAATGCATGTCGAAGTTCGTCACACTGACCTTTCAGAATCATGTCGACGTTCGTCACACTGATCTTTGAGATGCATGTCGAAGTTCATCACACTGACCTTTCAGGATCATGTCGAAGTTCGTCACACTGACCTTTCAGGATCATGTCGAAGTTCGTCACACTGACCTTTCAGATGCATGACAAGGAAAAACGCACTTCCCTCCCAGGAGGTACGACGAAAATTAGGTAATTGATCTCTTATTTAGTCGTATCTTTCCTGTGTCCACTTTGTCAGCTTTCGTCGTGGGATGCTCTTGTTGATATCCCCTAGTTGTAGATTCTGCTAGCTGTTTAATCTCCCCATCGACTATCCCTCATTGATCCTACGTCCATTACCATACCATCTCTCCATAGATCCCTCTCTATGAGCAGTTCTGCAAGGTACATGCTCATAATTCTGTACTATTGAATTTGCCAGAGGTAACCCAGTTGCTACAGACAAAGCAGCCATGTCAATATTGACTTACTGACATGAGTTTTATGCATGCTTAAAATTGCTGGCGTCTAATGAAAGTGTTTGTGGAAGACCGACATTCATTCAAACATGCACACGCACACAAACAACAAATTGCTTTCAGAAACTCTTGTGCGACCAACCCGCGCGGTAACGGTGCGGGAAATGCTGTTGACAGTTGTACATCACGTGGTCACGATTAGTGTGCTGTTGTCAAAGATCACGTCTGTGCCACATGGATCAGTACTTCAGTCACTTCCCATAGATCAATCACATTAGGAGAATGGGAGCACAGTGCACGAATGTCGTAGCACTGCGAGAATCCAATTATGGGTATTCCAGAATCACGCATGCTGTACTTGTATGTGAGAGGCGGGATAAGGGTATCCCCTATCAAAGGAGGAATCATGTGCCTCCTCCCCTTCGTTAGCCTATGAGGCACCTTTGGGTAAGGTAGAGAACCCGTTTATCCTTTCACCCCCCCCCCCCCCCCTTCCAGATCAAGGAAAAGTGAAACTATGGGTGCAGGTGGTGGATAGACCTGAAGAGCAGCTGACAGGTAGTAGTAGATTATGGTGTGAAGTTTCACGACGGCAAGCAAAGGATCTCTTTACGAAGATAATGGATACGGTCATCGACAAGACTAGTCAATTGCTAAGGGGGGGGGGGGGGGAAACAGCAATGGCAGACTGCCTTCTTTACAGATGCCTAGAAGGTCGTGATTAGTCAGATGAAACAGAAACGGCGTTAATGGGAACTCCATAGAGCAGCCTGGTCCGCTAGGGTATCGAGGCACGAGTACAGAGATGATCCAAGGTGATCTGGTGAAATGACCAACTATGACCGCCCACGTTAATCGACGTGGCTCATGATGATGATGATACACCCGTGTCTGTGTGTGTATGTGTGTGTGTGTATGTGTGTGTGTGTGTGTGTGTGTGTGTGTGTGTGTGGAAGCTAAGGTGGCGTAGCGGCCAGACGCTCCTCAGCCGTACCAGTGATCTTGAGTTCGATCCTCTCAGAGCGCTTAGCAATGTTACAATGGAGCCGGTGTCCCAGGTCGACCCTAACCGGTGTATGTGGACATGTCTGGGCTCGACCCCCGACCTCATCAGCCATTGAGTGCCACATCAGCCATTGAGTGCCACATCAGCCATTGAGTGCCACATCAGCCATTGAGTGCCCCTGGGTCTGTACAATATGGGTCTAGCACCATATGTTCTCTCCGTGGCGAAGGGGTAACGGACGCGGTTCATGATCCCGCATACCCGCGTTCGAAACACAGCTGCGCGGGTTTTGGCAGCAGACTGCGTTGCGCTGTTTTTCTTTTTAACGAAATGATATGGGTGCCGGTAGTTCAGAAAGCAATGGCAAACTACTGAACGTAAAGCTGCCAAGACATCAAAAACAGCAAAAAATGCTGGTGTTGACGGCAAACGTTCTGTAAAGGATATACTTGTACAACTAACTTTAACCGTATTTCTAATGGGCCTTAGATGTGTAAAAAAAAAGGACCTTCACTTTGACAAAGACAAGTTTATACAAATAACGTTTGTGGGTGGGATGTCTGATTTTGACCTGCAGCCTTGGAAGTGGCGCATTTCCTCGCGGGTTTCCATGTCCAAAAGTCCATGGATTCTAACTTGAGGAACGTATACACGGTTCCTATTAGGTTTTCGCCCTCATCCGAGAAGGCTTATCGCCCGAGCTACTACTTCAGGATCGGGGGTGGGGAGATTGGGGTGTACCGATCTTTTCCAAACATTCCAGACTGGAAGAAAGCAGGTGTGCAAGAGATGGGGGAAGATGTCGTATCTTACAAGGAAGTACGCTGCTGTATGTTAGCTGCACACGCGTATAACTGCACGTGGACATCAATCTCCTACAATAGAACACACGCGGATAACTGCACGTGGACATCAATCTCCTACAACAGAACACACACGGATAACTGCATGTGGACATCAATCTCCTACAACAGAACACACGCGGATAACTGCATGTGGACATCAATCTCCTACAACAGAACACACGCGGATAACTGCATGTGGACATCAATCTCCTACAACAGAACACACACGGATAACTGCATGTGGACATCAATCTCCTACAACAGAACACACGCGGATAACCGCATGTGGACATCAATCTCCTACAATAGAACACACGCGGATAACTGCATGTGGACATCAATCTCCTACAACAGAATACACACGGATAACTGCATGTGGACATCAATCTCCTACAATAGATAACACACGGATAACCGCATGTGGACATCAATATCCTACAATAGATAACACACGGACAACCGCATGTGGACATCAATCTCCTACAATAGAATACACACGGATAACTGCATGTGGACATCAATCTCCTACAATAGAATACACACGGATAACCGCATGTGGACATCAATCTCCTACAATAGAACACACGCGGATAACTGCATGTGGACATCAATCTCCTACAATAGAATACACACGGATAACTGCATGTGGACATCAATCTCCTACAATAGAACACACACGGATAACTGCAGGTGGACATCAATCTCCTACAATAGATAACACACGGATAACCGCATGTGGACATCAATCTCCTACAATAGGACACACACGGATAACTGCATGTGGACATCAATCTCCTACAATAGGACACACACGGATAACCGCGCATGGACATCAATCTCCTACAGTATAACACACACGGATAACTGCATGTGGACATCAATCTCCTACAATAGGACACACACGGATAACTGCATGTGGACATCAATCTCCTACAATAGGACACACACGGATAACTGCAGGTGGACATCAATCTCCTACAATAGAACACACGCGGATAACTGCATGTGGACATCAATCTCCTACAATAGAATACACGCGGATAACTGCATGTGGACATCAATCTCCTACAATAGAATACACACGGATAACTGTATATGGACATCAATCTCCTACAATAGAACACACGCGGATAACTGCATGTGGACATCAATCTCCTACAATAGAACACACGCGGATAACTGCATGTGGACATCAATCTCCTACAATAGATAACACACGGATAACTGCATGTGGACATCAATCTCCTAGAATAGAACACACACGGATAACCGCGCATGGACATCAATCTCCTACAATAGAACACACACAGAAAACCGCATGTGGACATCAATCTCCTACAATAGGACACACACGGATAACCGCATGTGGACATCAATCTCGTACAATAGAATACACACGGATAACTGCATGTGGACATCAATCTCCTACAATAGGACACACACGGATAACTGCAGGTGGACATCAATCTCCTACAATAGAACACACGCGGATAACTGCAGGTGGACATAAATCTCCTACAATAGAACACACATGGATAACTGCAGGTGGACATTAATCTCCTACAATAGATAACACACGGATAACCGCATGTGGACATTAATCTCCTACAATATAACACACAAATAACTGCAGGTGGACATCAATCTCCTACTATATAACACACAGATAATTGCAGGTGGACATCAATCTCCTACAATATAACACTCGGATAACCGCATGCGGACATCAATCTCCTACAATAGAACACACACGGATAACTGCATGTGGATATCAATCTCCTACAATAGATAACACACGGATAACTGCATGTGGACATCAATCTCCTACAATAGAACCCACACGGATAACCGCGCATGGACATCAGTCTCCTACAATATAACTCACACGGATAACTGCATGTGGGCATCAATCTCCTACAATAGATAACACACGGATAACCGCATGTGGACATCAATCTTATACAATAGAACACACGCGGATAACTGCATGTGGACATCAATGTCCTACAATAGATAAAACACACGGATAACTGCATGTGGACATCAATCTCCTACAATAGATAACACATGGATAACTGCATTTGGACATCAATCTCCTACAATAGAACACACACGGATACACTGCAGGTGGACATTAATCTCCTACAATAGATAACACACGGATAACCGCATGTGGACATCAATCTCCTACAAAAGAACACACACGGATAACCGCATGTGGACATCTATCTCCTACAATAGATAATACACGGAAAACCGCACGTGGACATCAATCTCCTACAATAGGACACCCACGGATAACTGCATGTGGACATTAATCTCCTACAATAGAACACACACGGATAACCGCATGTGGACATAAATCTCCTACACTAGATAACACACGGATAACCGCATGTGGACATCAATCTCCTACAATAGATAACACACGGATAACCGCATGTGGACATCAATCTCCTACAATAGAACATACACGGATAAATGCAGGTGGATATCAATCTCCTACAATAGGACACACACGGATACACTGCAGTTGGACTTTAATCTCCTACAATAGATAACACACGGATAACCGCATGTGGACATCAATCTCCTACAATAGATAACACACGGATAACTGCATGTGGACATCAATCTCCTACAGTATAACACACACGGATAACTGGAGGTGGACAGCAATCTCTTACAATAGATAACACACGGATAACCTCATGTGGACATCAATCTCCTACAATAGAACACACACGGATAACTGCAGGTGGACATTAATCTCCTACAATAGATAACACACGGATAACCGCATGTGGACATCAATCTCCTACAATAGATAACACACGGATAACTGCATGTGGACTTAAATCTCCTACAGTATAACACACACGGATAACTGGAGGTGGACATCAATCTCATACAATAGATAACACACGGATAACTGCATGTGGACATCAATCTCCTACAATAGAGCACACACGGATAACTGCATGTAGCCATCACTCTCCTACAATAGGACACACACGTATAACCGCATGTGGACATCAATCTCCTACAATAGGAGACACACGGATAACCGCATGTGGACATCAATCTCCTACAATAGATAGATAACACACGGGTAACCGCATGTGGACATCAATCTCCTACAATAGATAATACAAAGAGACCTTCAACACTAACATCACCATAGTTCGCAAACACTGTAGCAACGGCATGTGGTATACACACAGTGATCTTCCCCTGAGTTACGATCCTCGCGGAATGTGCTGATAACCTCTGTGTGTCATCTATGGAATGAGACTAGAGGACGTGCAGTGGAAGTGATAATATACAATGCAGACTAGGACTGGAGGCGACCAGACAAACCGTACCTCTCGCTTGTACTCTCAACAACACACCTTTGATGTAGAAGTTCGCCAATCCAAATAGCAACAGAGAAATGACTGAACATCAGCATGGTTCACAGCCTCAGGTGTTACTAACAGTTCTTGAGATACTTCAGCGCATATAGTTGCCAGAACTACAGACATTACTGTCGGAATTAAGCAGTCGGTATAAGGTCACCATACAGTGGACTCCCGTCAACTAAGCAGCCAGATTAAAATCACCATACCGTCGACTCCATTGAACTAAGCTGCCAGTATATGATCACCATATAGTGGACTGCTCTGGGGGGGGGGGGGGGGGGTAAACGGATGCTTCGAATCCTTGATTCCGTAATTGAAACATGCCACTCTACACAAAGCATCCTTTCTCAGTGTCTCTGAGAATCCATCACAATTACTACACATACGTGTTGTTTGTCCTCCACCTCCATTCTCAAGCTAGATGTGTTGGTATCATATGCCAGGCTCTCCTGCACTAAATACCCCCCATTAGCTTGCACTATGAACACGCGGATACTTATTTTGCCTCTGAGCACAGAACCATCCTTGTATAAGTTTACATCACCTAGTGAGTCAGTTGTTGCACCTCCCATCCAGCGCTGTCTGCCGGTCAATTCTTGCATTTCCGGTCCACAAAGATAGTCCCATACACATACCAGATGCCGTCGCTGGATTAGAAAATGTTCGGCCTTGAACCTAGTGACCCAGGCTAGACTAGGTTATCCCGAACGCCATGATTAGTTTTTTTTAAATCTGGATCAATGCGGATTTTAAACTATGACCACAGGACCTCCAGGCCAGAGTCTAACTACTAGACCACCAGGGCTCGCACATCTCTATCTATCTATCTATCTATCTATCTATCTATCTATCTATCTATCTATCTATCTATCTATCTATCTATCTATCTATCTATCTATCTATCTGTCTATCTATCTAGCTATCTATCTATCCACCTACCTACCTACCTACCTACCTACCTACCTACCTGTCTGTCTGTCTGTCTGTACGTCCGTCCGCCCGCCCGCCCGCCCGCCCTCCTGTCTGTCTATCTGTCTGTCTGTCTGTCTGTCTGTCTGTCTGTCTGTCTGTCCCTCTGACTTTCTTTCTGTACGAATACATCTTTATCTGTGGGTATATTTGTCCTTGGCCACATGGCATGGACGAGACAGGAACACTGAGCTGATCCATGACGCTGGTGATCGAGTGAAATGGCGAGTCATGACCGCCCACGCTTTCAGGCATGGTACATGATTGATTGATTGATATTTGTCCTTCTGTCTGTCTGATTATGTGTATGAACAACAACTACCCCATCAGTAATTAATATTAGTTCGCCATGTAATTGTGTTTGCACATTTCCCATGTCTTTATAAAGCATACATTAATATTTCTGTTGTCTTTATCCTGAATTAACCTCATAAATGATGAAAGGTTGGGATTATGTGTGAAAGCTAGAGATAAGAATAGCAGATTGTTAGGGGGTGGGGGAAGAGTGTCCAATTCTTAATCTATTGACAATAGAAAGCAGGAATTAGTCAATAGACGGCAGGAAAAGAATAGTATACAGCAGAAAATAGACAATAGGAAATAGACAATTGACAGCAAGAATAGAAAGCAAGAAATAGACAATAGACAATAGGAAATAGACAATTGACAGCAAGAATAGAAAGCAAGAAATAGACAAAAGACAATAGGAAATAGACAATTGACAGCAAGAATAGAAAGCAAGAAATAGACAATAGACAATAGGAAATAGACAATTGACAGCAAGAATAGAAAGCAAGAAATAGACAATAGGCAGCAGGAAATAGACAATTGACAGCAAGAATAGAAAGCAAGAAATAGACAATAGACAATAGGAAATAGACAATTGACAGCAAGAATAGAAAGCAAGAAATAGACAATAGACAATAGGAAATAGACAATTGACAGCAAGAATAGAAAGCAAGAAATAGACAATAGACAATAGGAAATAGACAATTGACAGCAAGAATAGAAAGCAAGAAATAGACAATAGGCAGCAGGAAATAGACAATTGACAGCAAGAATAGAAAGCAAGAAATAGACAATAGGAAATAGACAATTGACAGCAAGAATAGAAAGCAAGAAATAGACAATAGACAATAGGAAATAGACAATTGACAGCAAGAATAGAAAGCAAGAAATAGACAATAGGAAATAGACAATTGACAGCAAGAATAGAAAGCAAGAAATAGACAATAGACAATAGGATAGACAATTGACAGCAAGAATAGAAAGCAAGAAATAGACAATAGACAATAGGAAATAGACAATTGACAGCAAGAATAGAAAGCAAGAAATAGACAATAGGCAGCAGGAAATAGACAATTGACAGCAAGAATAGAAAGCATGAAATAGACAATAGGCAGTAGGAAATAGACAATTGACAGCAAGAATAGAAAGCAAGAAATAGACAATAGACAATAGGAAATAGACAATTGACAGCAAGAATAGAAAGCAAGAAATAGACAATAGACAATAGGAAATAGACAATTGACAGCAAGAATAGAAAGCATGAAATAGACAATAAACTCCATGAAATAGACAATAGACATCAGGAAATAGACAATAGACAGCAAGGAATAGACAGTAGACAGTGGGAAATAGTTGGAGTTCTTTCATTCATCTGTTTCCCTTCTTTCAATACACGATCTAATCTATGCAAAAGCTGGGCAGCACAAAATATGTATGACGACACTAGTACTAAATGTGTTGTGGATGCAGTTGATGGTGATGCTGACAGTATGACGTCACTTGTCTTCACACAGCGCTGGTTCATCGACGCCCTCATTGACCTCTTCGACCAGGAGTCTGAGTATGTCATTGACGTCATCGAGGACTGCCGGGAGGAGATGAGAGAGACCGCAGACAGGTACAACCACGAAGCTGAGCAGCTGAGGGTCGCCTCCAGATTGTTACGTAAGTCTATATCTGCTTGTGCCCCAGCTTTGATGTTGTTTGTTTCATATGACCGTGTTATTTTGATCTGATATTTATTATTGTTTATGTTTTCATGGATGGGCAGATAGAGAGACATAAAGAGAGAAATACGGACGGAAATACGGATAGATAAGCATATAAACATACAGACAGCAGACAAACAGACAGAAATAGATAAATACGGACAGACAGAGATAAATAGACAGAAGAATAGACAGCATACAGACAAACAGAAATACCGACAGACAGATAAATAGACAGACAAAAATAAAGACAGCAGAGACAGAGAGAAATACGAACAGACAGAGAAAGAACAAACGAACGATCCAACGAATGAACGAACTTTATTTTCAAAGGGTCACAAATTGGGCACGCAGGCCCGTCTAACATTCGACCCTCCCATTTACAATTATCTATTGTGTATGTTACATTCACATAGGAAAAAAAAAACATTGTCAAATGGAAGTTGTGAACACAAACAATGCATATCATGTCATGAGACAGGCAGGCAGGCAGGCAGGCAGGCAGGCAGGCAGGCAGACACACATGCATAAATACAAACACCTGCATTCATACTTACAGCATTTACAAACCACCCACTCAATAACATACGAATACACCCCCTCGCATAAACATATACTCACTCATAATCACAAACTCTAGACAGATAAATATACAGACATCATCATCATCAAGTGCCCTGCCAGCTGGTGTAGGCGTTCATGCCTCTCCACAGATCTCGGTCTTGTGTGTTCTGGATAGTAGTAGGTTACGTTGTATCTGATTATTATTTCTGGATTGTGGTGCTGGATTGACCCCAATCCAGCTGGATTGGGGTTAGGGGTTAGGGGTTAGGGGTTTGGGGTTAGGGGTTAGGGGTTAGGGTTAGGGGTTAGGGTTAGGGTTAGGGGTTAGGGTTAGGGTTAGGGTTTAGGGGTTAGGGTTAGGGTTTTTTGTGTGCTCCTAATTATACTTTCTGGAGTTACCTCGCTGGATTGCCCCCAATCCAGCTCGGGACCAGGGCGGTTTGGGTAGGGTGGATATCTAGGTCATATGTAAGGGTCGATAATTCTAATAAAAGAGCTATTTTCTAAGAGCAGATAACTGTGTGTGTGTATAATATTTTAACTAATTTTAAAAAAATAAAATAAAAATAAAAGACAATCAGAGGCGCGCAGGGGGCAGTCGGAAGAGCGAGCACGGGCGACAGTCGCTTGGGTGCGGTTTGAACCCAGTCAGTGTCTTGTAGTAACCACATGGCCAGTCATTTCTGAGTGACCACAAGCCGGTCAGTGACGAGTGTGGGTGGTGGGGCTAGACGGTTCGAACCCTCGAGGCGCACCGGGTGTGATATGAAAATTGTAATAAGTAAAAAGGTAAATATGGCGTGTATATGAGCTGTAGTGGGTCGTAGTGGCTTATAAAGCTATCATCATATAGATTACACCTCTTCAAATGAAAACCTTAAAAAAGTAAAGATGGCCTGTAGTAACGGTTGTAAGGGGGCGTGGCTTCGTGGTATTCGTTGTTAAGGGGTTGGTGAGTGGTGATGTACCTATTTAACAGCTTCCGAACAATTTAAAGGGATGGGCGAGTGGCGAAGTGGCTAAGTAAATGCGTCGGTTCCTTGCTAAGAGACAGAGGAGTTGCTAGATAAAGGCTCCAGGTCGTTGTCAAGGGGTTGGTGAGTGTACAAATAGCTAAATAACTGCTTCTGATCCTTGTTAAGAGGTGGGCGAGGGGCGGATTGGTTAGATAATTACGCCCGTTCCTTGGTAAGAGCCAGGGTGATCGAGTGGAGAAGTGGGTAAATATAGGCATGGAGGTATACCACCAACACATTCAACGCATAATTTCGGCGTCGGTCGTCAGAAGACCTAGGGTATTTTCATTATATGTCTATTGTAAAGGGGTCGACTGTTTGTTATAACGGGGTTACTATTATCTATAGTGGCTGGGACTTAAATACTATCATCATACCGTTTACAGCTCTTCAAATGAAAACCTTAAAAAGTAAAGATGGCCGATGGATTTAGTGGGTATGACTTTGTGATATTCGTTGTTAAGGGGTGGGCTGAGTGGATGAGTAACTAGATAATCGCTTCCGAACAGTATCATCGGGTTCGAATCCCAGTGGGGTGGTCTAGTGGTAGAATAATATTTGGTTACTTAGTTGTGATTTCGAGCTCGGTTGTTATTAACCCGGTTATGTTTAGAAACGTAGAGGTGGTGTGCTGGTTGCGGAGTATGTTAAGGTTGTACCCCAGACACTGTGGAAGTGACAGGTTCGAATCTCGATACTTTTTCGTTGGTAAAATTGCCAGCCATCAACATGTGGGTGTCTAGTTGATCATACGGGTTAGGGTTAGGAGTGCTTTGTCCGGCCTTGTCGCCGCGGCCACAAGTCCCACCGGTGATGAAAAACACAGGCAGCAGATTTCACTGTTGCACCTACGAGTCACAAAATATAACCTAACTTAACATTCAGAATATAATATACTCATAACCTCAACAGGTGTTGCAAAAAATCAATACTTATTCTCATAACGGCTAATCCAGGGAATTATCATCCTCGTAATGATCAAGTCAGGTTAATAATATTTCTTATATCTCCGCCACTGCAAATAGTTCGCGATATTAATAAATGTTCATATAAAGGTTGGAAGGAGATTAAAAGATTAACACCTATTGTTGGGCCATCCAATAAAAATCAATAACACTACCCTCGAGTTTTCTCATAATTGCCGATTGGAGATTATGGGCTAGGTGTATGTGTCCTTATGCAGTTAAAACAGGTGGTATGAGTAGGAGATATCACAAACAGTATCAGCATGTGCCACTCTGATCTTAAATATCAGTAGTTCGTTATTCTTGTGACATTGAAAACGCTCGTGGTGTGAAGACGGATGGTGTACTATGTTATTGGGCGGTGTATATAGATTGACCAGTATGTGAAGTTGATGAGGTCACCCCCGTCAGCGCATCGTAGCTGTGTTGTGAATTGTCGCCTATTACATCCAGGTGTGAAAATAACCACACACAAAAATAGTTCACATAAACTCAATAGACATGCCTCTATATAGCTGCACTGCGAACTTGGCTAGAGTCTACTTTAGGAAAGTATCGTGTATCTGTGTATACGGGTTTACCACTGCTTATAGATGCGTGTAGTATTATTGGAAAGCGGCCGTTATGTATACATTATCAGAGTATGTTGCCTTACAGAACTGGTATCGTGTCTATGTGTCTACCATGTTGCATGTTTTGTTCTGTTGCCTTGTAATCTTTGGAGGGAGTTTCATGCGGTTGTCTAGTGAATTACAAAAACGATGTCTCAGAATCCACAACGCCACTAGCAGTAGATGCTTTTCAACTTGTCTGCTCACTGACCTCGCTTCACAGTCATACAAAAGTACAGGGTCTATGTAGTACTCAAGCACTCTGTGTATTACTCATTACAGTTGACAACTTTATATTAGTCAGTATGTTTTCCAAGTTGCAAAAGACAACCTTCATCACAGCGATTCTTGTTCCAACGCTTTAAAGCCACCTCCTATCAGACATTTTTTTCTTTCCTTTTATGCTCACGGCTACCGTTTCCCCATTTCAAGCTCCATGTCTCTACTCGTATGCATTAGTGTGGTAGAAGTAAACCGATAACTCACAAGATAGACGTATATTATCACACTGTATATGAACATGGGGGAAACGGCTACATCCGGGCAAAGAGGGCGTTGTATCTGTCACATGCGTATGGATACAGCCGAGACACGTGGTTAAGAGGGATACTACAGGAAAAAAAAAACGGTATTATGTTGGCGATCGAACCAGGGGACCTAATTCGTGATGACCACCATGTACGGGAGTGATTCTGCCCCCTCGTCAACAGGGCGTCGGAGGTTTAAAAGGGTGTTCATTCTCTCGCTTTTCTATTTCCGAGTCGTCATAGGGTCACCAAGTAACAGTAAAGAACACGAAACTACTACTACCAAGGCCTTTATACACCACAATGCATTTTCGAATATAATATACACAACTATAATCAAGTCATCACAGTATTCAACTAACCCGTTCTCATAGACATAGAGGAGAGATGTGAGCACCGAGGCCAGTTGGGGGAGGTGTACCTTTTACTTAACATCTATCGGGTCATACACCGACGAGTGTTTAGCTATATTTATCATATAATATTACCCGTGAACACAACAAGCTTCCCCGGATCAGTCTTAGGCTTCTCATATAACATGACATATCACGTACCCGCTGTCCTGACTAGCAAAGTTATCGCTTCTCAGAGCAGACATTTACACTTTCATTAATTCTTCTGCCTGGCCAAAGGGGGTCTTTGCATCTTTCCGCAGAAACCTAGTTCCAATGCTAATATATGTTTTTCAATGTGTCGGCTCATTACCACATTTCACATCCTGACAAAAGTACAGGTTCTATGTTCCACTCCAACAGTCAAATAAGAAAAAATGTTAGCCAAATTATTAAAATGTTGACCAAATATAGAAATATATCGACCAGACGTATAAAATATAGTAAAATTTGTTAGCCAAACTTATAAAACTCGGGGTCAAAATAAGAAATATCTCAACCAAGCGTATAAGAAATAGGAAAAAGGCTAGTCAAACTAATGAAAATGTTGGCCAAATACAGAAATATCTCGACCAACTTATAAAATGTAGGAAAAATTGTTAGCCAAACTGACAAAACTGTTAGCCAAAATAAGAAACGTCTCGGCCAACTTATAAAATGTAGGAAAAATTGTTAGCTAAACTGACAAAACAGTTGGTCAAAATAAGAAACATCTCGACTAACATTATAAAAAGTAGGAAAAATTGTAACCAAATTAATTTAAAAAGGTGACCAAAATAGGAAATATCTCGACCAAACTTATGAAAAGTAGGAAAATTGTTCGTCAAATGTGACAAATATTGGGCAAGTAGGAAATCATGTTAGCCAAATAGGAAAAATATCGATCAAACTTATAGATGTCTCGGCCAAACTTATAAAATGTATGAACATTTGTTAGCCAAAGGTGAAAAATATTGACCAAGTAATGAAATATCTCATCCGAATTTATAACAAGTGAGAAAATATGCTAGTAAAATCAAGAAATATGTCGACTGAAGTTATACAATAGGCGAAATGATGGACAAACTTATAAAGATGTCGACCGTTATAAGAAAATGTATTACCCAAATTAGAAAAAAATATTGACCAAGTTTTGAAATATCTCGACCAAACTTACAAAAAATAGGAAAATATGTCGACTAAAGTAGGAACATTTGTTAGCCAAAGATGAAAAATATTGGTCAAGTAAAGAAATATCGCATCCAAACTTTTAAAATGTAGGAAACTTTATTAACCAAATGTGAAAAATATTGTCCAAGTAAAGACATGTTACAACTAATCTTATAAATATCTCAACCATACTTATGAAAAGGAGGAAAATGTGTTAACCTAATGGGGAAAATATTGGCCAAGTGAAGAAATATCTCATCCATTCTTATAAAACTTAGGAAAATGTGTTAACCTAATGGGGAAAATATCGCCCAATTGAAGAAAAAAGTTACACAAAACTTATAAAATTTAGGAAAATGTGTTAACCTAATGAGAAAAATATTGACCAAGTAAAGAAAAACGTACACCAAACTTCTGAAAAGTAAGAAAATTTGTTAACCAAAAGGGAAAAATATATGGGCTAAACTATGAAATATGTTGACCGAACTAAGAAAGTGTGTTAACCAAAGGGGGAAAAATGTTGGTCAAAACATGAAACATCTCGACCACACTTATAAATATCTCGTGTAAACTTATAAAAAAAAAAAAAAAAAAGTAGGAACAAATATTGCTTCTGTAGTTATGTCAAACGTGTCTTGAACTTTTATCTGAACAGACATTTCACAAGACATAATCATCAACGTCAACACTTTCCCTCTTTTACATTACCGAAAGCTTCAACTTATTAGTCCAGAGTATCCACTAAAGAAGCACTTATGCATACTAATCACCCAGCTCTTCAAACTCTTGGTTTTTTTCTTTTCTAACGCAAAGTGTCTCTGTCTTTCATAGATAGCTTCACAACTTTTCTATGTAGCACCACTAACAACTCCAAACCTTCGTTTCACATGAGCTCTAATGAAACAGTCATAACAACATTTAGGGCAATCTGTGGCTCCACCTGGGATAGTTTCAATATCATCTGAGTATTCGTCAGCAAAGATCCACTTCCCATGGCTGATATCTTCAACTTTCTATACCACAATGTCTGCTACACTAACCTTCCATTGGTCCATCTTTCAACAATACAAAGAGTGTTCTCGAAGTCTAGCTAACATAACATTGCTTACTTTGTCCACCTCTATCACACTTTGTCATTTCACAGCTGCAATAGCGGCAAGTCTGCAACCAACCAACAGTGTCTGTTATGAAGTTGACCTTTCTTAAAGCCACGTCTGCCTTACAGAACCCTTGAATACCCTCTACCACATCGTCTAACCGACTTTCAACATTTCATACCAAATAACATTAACATTCTCTTTGATTACAGAACAACTGATTTTCTGCTGACTAAGCAGATTTTCCAACCCCGTGGAGATAAATCATATGCTCCCTAACCTACTAGGCGCTATTCTAGACAACGAATATGGTCATCGACCAGCACCCCTAGGCAGAACTTGAAAAAACAACAGAGCTTGGGTTATTGAGACGAATGAGTTGCATTCCTTGGACTACCAGAAAGACATCAAACACAACATACTCTTTCTTAAGAGACATAGATACAAACCAGTGTTAGAAATGAAAAAGTTAAATTTATGTGATTACATTTTAATTAAAATTTAAAACTAATAAATCACACTTTTATTGCGCGCTTCACTTAATATACAGATATAGGGTAAGTATAGGTATAAGTTAGGTATAGGACATATATCAAGCTTACATCTTGCGCAATAAAAGTGTGATTTATTAGTTTTAAATTTTAATTAAAATGTAATCACATAAATTTAACTTTTTCATTTCTAACACTGGTTTGTATCTATGTCTCTTAAGAAAGAGTATGTTGTGTTTGATGTCTTTCTGGTAGTCCAAGGAATGCAACTCATTCGTCTCAATAACCCAAGCTCTGTTGTTTTTTCAAGTTCTGCCTAGGGGTGCTGGTCGATGACCATATTCGTTGTCTAGAATAGCGCCTAGTAGGTTAGGGAGCATATGATTTATCTCCACGGGGTTGGAAAATCTGCTTAGTCAGCAGAAAATCAGTTGTTCTGTAATCAAAGAGAATGTTAATGTTATTTGGTATGAAATGTTGAAAGTCGGTTAGACGATGTGGTAGAGGGTATTCAAGGGTTCTGTAAGGCAGACGTGGCTTTAAGAAAGGTCAACTTCATAACAGACACTGTTGGTTGGTTGCAGACTTGCCGCTATTGCAGCTGTGAAATGACAAAGTGTGATAGAGGTGGACAAAGTAAGCAATGTTATGTTAGCTAGACTTCGAGAACACTCTTTGTATTGTTGAAAGATGGACCAATGGAAGGTTAGTGTAGCAGACATTGTGGTATAGAAAGTTGAAGATATCAGCCATGGGAAGTGGATCTTTGCTGACGAATACTCAGATGATATTGAAACTATCCCAGGTGGAGCCACAGATTGCCCTAAATGTTGTTATGACTGTTTCATTAGAGCTCATGTGAAACGAAGGTTTGGAGTTGTTAGTGGTGCTACATAGAAAAGTTGTGAAGCTATCTATGAAAGACAGAGACACTTTGCGTTAGAAAAGAAAAAAACCAAGAGTTTGAAGAGCTGGGTGATTAGTATGCATAAGTGCTTCTTTAGTGGATACTCTGGACTAATAAGTTGAAGCTTTCGGTAATGTAAAAGAGGGAAAGTGTTGACGTTGATGATTATGTCTTGTGAAATGTCTGTTCAGATAAAAGTTCAAGACACGTTTGACATAACTACAGAAGCAATATTTGTTCCTACTTTTTTCTTTTTTTTTTTATAAGTTTACACGAGATATTTATAAGTGTGGTCGAGATGTTTCATGTTTTGACCAACATTTTTCCCCCTTTGGTTAACACACTTTCTTAGTTCGGTCAACATATTTCATAGTTTAGCCCATATATTTTTCCCTTTTGGTTAACAAATTTTCTTACTTTTCAGAAGTTTGGTGTACGTTTTTCTTTACTTGGTCAATATTTTTCTCATTAGGTTAACACATTTTACTAAATTTTATAAGTTTTGTGTAACTTTTTTCTTCAATTGGGCGATATTTTTCTCATTAGGTTAACACATTTTCCTAAGTTTTATAAGTTTTGTGTAACTTTTTTCTTCACTTGGGCGATATTTTCTCATTAGGTTAACACATTATCCTTCTTTTCATAAGTATGGTTGAGATATTTCTCCACTTGGCCAATATTTTTCCCATTTGGTTAACAAATTTTCTTACTTTTCAGAAGTTTGGTTTACGTTTTTCTTTACTTGGTCAATATTTTTCTCATTAGGTTAACACCTTTTCCTAAGTTTTATAAGTTTTGTGTAACTTTTTTCTTCACTTGGGCGATATTTTCTCATTAGGTTAACACATTTCCCTAAGTTTTATAAGTTTTGTGTAACTTTTTTCTTCAATTGGTCGATATTTTTCTCATTAGGTTAACACATTTTCCTAAGTTTTATAAGTTTTGTGTAACTTTTTTCTTCAATTGGGCGATATTTTCCCCATTAGGTTAACACATTTTCCTAAGTTTTATAAGAATGGATGAGATATTTCTTCACTTGGCCAATATTTTCCCCATTAGGTTAACACATTTTCCTCCTTTTCATAAGTATGGTTGAGATATTTATAAGATTAGTTGTAACATGTCTTTACTTGGACAATATTTTTCACATTTGGTTAATAAAGTTTCCTACATTTTAAAAGTTTGGATGCGATATTTCTTTACTTGACCAATATTTTTCATCTTTGGCTAACAAATGTTCCTACTTTAGTCGACATATTTTCCTATTTTTTGTAAGTTTGGTCGAGATATTTCAAAACTTGGTCAATATTTTTTTCTAATTTGGGTAATACATTTTCTTATAACGGTCGACATCTTTATAAGTTTGTCCATCATTTCGCCTATTGTATAACTTCAGTCGACATATTTCTTGATTTTACTAGCATATTTTCTCACTTGTTATAAATTCGGATGAGATATTTCATTACTTGGTCAATATTTTTCACCTTTGGCTAACAAATGTTCATACATTTTATAAGTTTGGCCGAGACATCTATAAGTTTGATCGATATTTTTCCTATTTGGCTAACATGATTTCCTACTTGCCCAATATTTGTCACATTTGACGAACAATTTTCCTACTTTTCATAAGTTTGGTCGAGATATTTCCTATTTTGGTCACCTTTTTAAATTAATTTGGTTACAATTTTTCCTACTTTTTATAATGTTAGTCGAGATGTTTCTTATTTTGACCAACTGTTTTGTCAGTTTAGCTAACAATTTTTCCTACATTTTATAAGTTGGCCGAGACGTTTCTTATTTTGGCTAACAGTTTTGTCAGTTTGGCTAACAATTTTTCCTACATTTTATAAGTTGGTCGAGATATTTCTGTATTTGGCCAACATTTTCATTAGTTTGACTAGCCTTTTTCCTATTTCTTATACGCTTGGTTGAGATATTTCTTATTTTGACCCCGAGTTTTATAAGTTTGGCTAACAAATTTTACTATATTTTATACGTCTGGTCGATATATTTCTATATTTGGTCAACATTTTAATAATTTGGCTAACATTTTTTCTTATTTGACTGTTGGAGTGGAACATAGAACCTGTACTTTTGTCAGGATGTGAAATGTGGTAATGAGCCGACACATTGAAAAACATATATTAGCATTGGAACTAGGTTTCTGCGGAAAGATGCAAAGACCCCCTTTGGCCAGGCAGAAGAATTAATGAAAGTGTAAATGTCTGCTCTGAGAAGCGATAACTTTGCTAGTCAGGACAGCGGGTACGTGATATGTCATGTTATATGAGAAGCCTAAGACTGATCCGGGGAAGCTTGTTGTGTTCACGGGTAATATTATATGATAAATATAGCTAAACACTCGTCGGTGTATGACCCGATAGATGTTAAGTAAAAGGTACACCTCCCCCAACTGGCCTCGGTGCTCACATCTCTCCTCTATGTCTATGAGAACGGGTTAGTTGAATACTGTGATGACTTGATTATAGTTGTGTATATTATATTCGAAAATGCATTGTGGTGTATAAAGGCCTTGGTAGTAGTAGTTTCGTGTTCTTTACTGTTACTTGGTGACCCTATGACGACTCGGAAATAGAAAAGCGAGAGAATGAACACCCTTTTAAACCTCCGACGCCCTGTTGACGAGGGGGCAGAATCACTCCCGTACATGGTGGTCATCACGAATTAGGTCCCCTGGTTCGATCGCCAACATAATACCGTTTTGTTTTTTTCCTGTAGTATCCCTCTTAACCACGTGTCTCGGCTGTATCCATACGCATGTGACAGATACAACGCCCTCTTTGCCCGGATGTAGCCGTTTCCCCCATGTTCATATACAGTGTGATAATATACGTCTATCTTGTGAGTTATCGGTTTACTTCTACCGCACTAATGCATACGAGTAGAGACATGGAGCTTGAAATGGGGAAACGGTAGCCGTGAGCATAAAAGGAAAGAAAAAAATGTCTGATAGGAGGTGGCTTTAAAGCGTTGGAACAAGAATCGCTGTGATGAAGGTTGTCTTTTGCAACTTGGAAAACATACTGACTAATATAAAGTTGTCAACTGTAATGAGTAATACACAGAGTGCTTGAGTACTACATAGACCCTGTACTTTTGTATGACTGTGAAGCGAGGTCAGTGAGCAGACAAGTTGAAAAGCATCTACTGCTAGTGGCGTTGTGGATTCTGAGACATCGTTTTTGTAATTCACTAGACAACCGCATGAAACTCCCTCCAAAGATTACAAGGCAACAGAACAAAACATGCAACATGGTAGACACATAGACACGATACCAGTTCTGTAAGGCAACATACTCTGATAATGTATACATAACGGCCGCTTTCCAATAATACTACACGCATCTATAAGCAGTGGTAAACCCGTATACACAGATACACGATACTTTCCTAAAGTAGACTCTAGCCAAGTTCGCAGTGCAGCTATATAGAGGCATGTCTATTGAGTTTATGTGAACTATTTTTGTGTGTGGTTATTTTCACACCTGGATGTAATAGGCGACAATTCACAACACAGCTACGATGCGCTGACGGGGGTGACCTCATCAACTTCACATACTGGTCAATCTATATACACCGCCCAATAACATAGTACACCATCCGTCTTCACACCACGAGCGTTTTCAATGTCACAAGAATAACGAACTACTGATATTTAAGATCAGAGTGGCACATGCTGATACTGTTTGTGATATCTCCTACTCATACCATCTGTTTTAACTGCATAAGGACACATACACCTAGCCCATAATCTCCAATCGGCAATTATGAGAAAACTCGAGGGTAGTGTTATTGATTTTTATTGGATGGCCCAACAATAGGTGTTAATCTTTTAATCTCCTTCCAACCTTTATATGAACATTTATTAATATCGCGAACTATTTGCAGTGGCGGAGATATAAGAAATATTATTAACCTGACTTGATCATTACGAGGATGATAATTCCCTGGATTAGCCGTTATGAGAATAAGTATTGATTTTTTGCAACACCTGTTGAGGTTATGAGTATATTATATTCTGAATGTTAAGTTAGGTTATATTTTGTGACTCGTAGGTGCAACAGTGAAATCTGCTGCCTGTGTTTTTCATCACCGGTGGGACTTGTGGCCGCGGCGACAAGGCCGGACAAAGCACTCCTAACCCTAACCCGTATGATCAACTAGACACCCACATGTTGATGGCTGGCAATTTTACCAACGAAAAAGTATCGAGATTCGAACCTGTCACTTCCACAGTGTCTGGGGTACAACCTTAACATACTCCGCAACCAGCACACCACCTCTACGTTTCTAAACATAACCGGGTTAATAACAACCGAGCTCGAAATCACAACTAAGTAACCAAATATTATTCTACCACTAGACCACCCCACTGGGATTCGAACCCGATGATACTGTTCGGAAGCGATTATCTAGTTACTCATCCACTCAGCCCACCCCTTAACAACGAATATCACAAAGTCATACCCACTAAATCCATCGGCCATCTTTACTTTTTAAGGTTTTCATTTGAAGAGCTGTAAACGGTATGATGATAGTATTTAAGTCCCAGCCACTATAGATAATAGTAACCCCGTTATAACAAACAGTCGACCCCTTTACAATAGACATATAATGAAAATACCCTAGGTCTTCTGACGACCGACGCCGAAATTATGCGTTGAATGTGTTGGTGGTATACCTCCATGCCTATATTTACCCACTTCTCCACTCGATCACCCTGGCTCTTACCAAGGAACGGGCGTAATTATCTAACCAATCCGCCCCTCGCCCACCTCTTAACAAGGATCAGAAGCAGTTATTTAGCTATTTGTACACTCACCAACCCCTTGACAACGACCTGGAGCCTTTATCTAGCAACTCCTCTGTCTCTTAGCAAGGAACCGACGCATTTACTTAGCCACTTCGCCACTCGCCCATCCCTTTAAATTGTTCGGAAGCTGTTAAATAGGTACATCACCACTCACCAACCCCTTAACAACGAATACCACGAAGCCACGCCCCCTTACAACCGTTACTACAGGCCATCTTTACTTTTTTAAGGTTTTCATTTGAAGAGGTGTAATCTATATGATGATAGCTTTATAAGCCACTACGACCCACTACAGCTCATATACACGCCATATTTACCTTTTTACTTATTACAATTTTCATATCACACCCGGTGCGCCTCGAGGGTTCGAACCGTCTAGCCCCACCACCCACACTCGTCACTGACCGGCTTGTGGTCACTCAGAAATGACTGGCCATGTGGTTACTACAAGACACTGACTGGGTTCAAACCGCACCCAAGCGACTGTCGCCCGTGCTCGCTCTTCCGACTGCCCCCTGCGCGCCTCTGATTGTCTTTTATTTTTATTTTATTTTTTTAAAATTAGTTAAAATATTATACACACACACAGTTATCTGCTCTTAGAAAATAGCTCTTTTATTAGAATTATCGACCCTTACATATGACCTAGATATCCACCCTACCCAAACCGCCCTGGTCCCGAGCTGGATTGGGGGCAATCCAGCGAGGTAACTCCAGAAAGTATAATTAGGAGCACACAAAAAACCCTAACCCTAACCCCTAAACCCTAACCCTAACCCTAACCCCTAACCCTAACCCTAACCCCTAACCCTAACCCCTAACCCCTAACCCCAAACCCCTAACCCCTAACCCCTAACCCCAATCCAGCTGGATTGGGGTCAATCCAGCACCACAATCCAGAAATAATAATCAGATACAACGTAACCTACTACTCTGGATCAACTCTGCTGATGATATTCCCGCATGCCACCGTCTCAATCCATCCAGCATCATTTCTCTTGGTCTGCCTCTGCCTCTCTTTCCCTCGATTTTTTTTTTCCAGTTGCCACGATGTTCACTAATGCATCACTTCTCTTCAGATGACCAAAGAAAGATGTTTGTCTTTTTCTTAATTTTTTTGTTCGCATATCCTTTACAGGACATCGCTGTCAACATCAGCATCTTTCAGCTGATTGTTGAATTCTTGGCAAGATTAAGCTCAGTAGTTTGCCATTGCTTTCTGAGCGACCGGCTCACATACCCCGAAGTTACCGACGCGGAGAGAACCGCCACCGATTCTCACGCACGTCACGTTACTCACGAAAGTATACGAGATTACGGAGAAAGTCGCTAACTTCTAGGCCAGGGAGACCGGCAAAGTTTCTCTTTCTTATAGTCTATATCTATAAAAGGCGACGTGTGTCCGTCCGTTCTTTATGCTTTCGCGAACGGTCCATCCGATTGAGATGAAATTTTCTACACGTCTTCTTTTCTTTCCTGTGCAACTTTCTGTCATAGTTTTTTAGTGTAAAATCGGCTACTTACTTACTCAAATTTAATATTTAATTTTCATTATAATTTCTATATAGCAAGGGGACTTAACTCTAGAAAAGTTATTTCAAGGGGCATAACTTTTAACAACATTTCTATATACTTTATAGTCATATTGTTGCATCGTTTTCAAAGATTTATAAACTCTTTGTCTATAGTTATTTACAGGCATATGCGTTATAATAAATAATGATATAATCTTTAAGGCATTTTCAAAGTTTGCATAAAAATAATGCATAATGCATAACATTGTAACTAATCTTTTTATGCTTAAAGAAGTTATCTACAGTCATGTAGGTGATTAAAAACAGTTTTCATTAAAAATAATGGATGGAGTGTGGAAGGACATTCTTTTAAGTTACTGTGCGCCAGGAGCTGGGCGAAGCAACGCCGGGTCAGATAGACAGACAGACAGACAGACAGACAGATAGTCGGGAACGGGAGCTTATATGACTACTTATATGAATTAAATGAGATGCTCCCCACCAGGGACTGGGTGAAGCCGGGCCGGGTCAGACAGACAGACAGGTAGACAGACAGACAGACAGACAGATAGTCGGGAACGGGAGCTTATATGACTACGTATATGAATTAAATGAGATGCTCCCCACCAGGAGCTGGGCGAAGCCACGCCGG
The DNA here is from genome assembly GCA_963921405.1 of Cepaea hortensis. Taxonomy (NCBI): domain Eukaryota; kingdom Metazoa; phylum Mollusca; class Gastropoda; order Stylommatophora; family Helicidae; genus Cepaea; species Cepaea hortensis. Next base: position 113,040,008 of record OY992885.1, read on the forward strand.
GTCAGATAGACAGACAGACAGACAGACAGACAGATAGTCGGGAACGGGAGCTTATATGACTACTTATATGAATTAAATGAGATGCTCCCCACCAGGGACTGGGTGAAGCCGGGCCGGGTCAGACAGACAGACAGGTAGACAGACAGACAGACAGACAGATAGTCGGGAACGGGAGCTTATATGACTACGTATATGAATTAAATGAGATGCTCCCCACCAGAGACTGGGTGAAGCCGGGCCGGGTCAGCCAGACAGACAGACAGACAGACAGACAAACAAACAAGCAGACTGACAGACAGACAGACTGATAGATAGATAGATCCCCTCCAGGGACTGGGCGAAGCCGGGCCGGGTCAGCTAGTTGTATATAATGTTCTAGTTTCATTAGCCTCTTTCAGGCTGTCGTTATTAGTTACTCTGGCAGACCAAGGAAGTCGCAACATTTTCAGGAACCACATCTCTGTTGCTTCTAATTTCTTCTTAATTTGTTCATTTACATTCCAAGATCACTGCCATACAGCAATAAATATTTACAAACAGCAAAGCTAAAATACATAAAGACAGACAGAAAGACAGATAGACAAACAGACGGACACCACTAAATGCTGCCGCGCAAGATACAAATCAGGTTGTTTTGTTATTGAGACCCCTGTCGTGAGCATCCTGTAGATCTTCATGTCGACACAGCCTAAAATTGGTATCAGGAAATATCCTGACAGTAAAGGCGGCCGCTGTGATATTGAACACATCAGACATCGAGTGTCCGCTGGTCTGTCAAATATGGCGCCAGCACCATTTATCAAATACTCCCCAAAGCGTGGTGGAAGAGTCCTTGATCTACTTTACTTATAACACTGGAGAGAATGCGACTGTGCACCCCACCTCAAACATACTTCAACAAATGCATACTCAACAAAACACGGAGGCCAAATATCGCCAGAGACAATCCATACGTGACGTGGATTCAGGCTTCAGGTGGGTATTTACTCAAAACTGTCCTTACGTCTGTTATTTCCCTGTGCGATTGGTATCGATCTGTATCGATCTCCTCGTGAGCCCGGCCTTTGTCGTGGTTGGGTGCTGTAGACAGTTGAAGACTATGGATCGGTTGTGCCAACTATCCCCAGGATCAATCGTCGGCTTGAGACAATGGACAGCTGAGTGGCCGATGCCAGGTCTGTTTGGTTTGTGTGTGAGTCACATTATGCCGTATTGACAGGGTCCGGCCTAGTTTCTTGCTGTGTTTGACAGCCCGCGGTGCTGAGCTTTGCTTGGGTGGGTTCTGCTGGTACATGTCATATTGGCAGGTGTGTCATTGGGGGGATAGAAATGACTGCAGTGTGGCCAGGTGTGGACAGATTGATAGATGCCTGACCGGACAGGTAGACAGACGGACATACCGCTGAGATCCATACACACAGGCAGAGAGAGAGAGAGAGAGAGAGAGAGAGAGAGAGAGAGAAGAGAGAGAGAGAGAGAGAGAGAGAGAGAGAGAGAGAAGGCGTGTTATTTTCAAAAGTTGCAAACTGGGCATGCAGACCCGTCTTACATTCGGCCCTTCTAATCACTCATATTTCGTTCATAAATATCAATTATGCATGTTAAATTCACATTGGAAAAATGTGTCAAACGAATGCTGCGAAAATAAACAATGCATATTTCTATTTTATCAGAGAGACAGACAGACAAACAGACACATCCGCACACAAAGACAATCACATATTCATAAATACACACATAATACACATATACACGTTCATACATTTACACTTACATACATCATTTACACAAACAAACACAGTTACATTGTTCATAGTGTATTATCACAATCAAGACACTGTTAAACTATGTTTTATAACAACCAAGACAACATTTAATCGCATTTTATAACAACAAAGACAGCATTGAACTGAGCTTTATAACAATGATGACAATATTCAAGTGTGCAGATTAACAGTTGAGATCACATTCAATTATGCTTTATGACAGTCACGCCAACATGCATCTGTGTTCATCACCAATCAACACAACATTCATCTATGTTCATCAACAATCAAGACAACATTCACCTGTGTTAATTAACAATCAACACAATATTCACATGTGTTCAGCAACGATCAATACATCTAACTGTGCCCAGGAACACGTCAGCCGCAACCTCGCCCCAATTCCAGCTGACAAATAATGCACAATCGAAGATATAATATTTGTACATGTAAAAATATTAGCAGTCCAAGCATAATTTTAATGAAAAGTTCGATATCTTGGTCGATTATCGATTTGTTCACTAACAATCGGTCTCATGTTGGTGATCGCTCTTCTAAAAATAATTGCTAGAAGACGGGAAACAATAGACTGGCTTCAAGAGTGCAACAAATTTCATATTTGAACATGTAAGCAAATTCTTGCAAGCTGTGGTCATCTCCGTAAACATGGATGGTTGTGAATTCAGGAATTTAAATTCGGGATAAAGAACAGAATAGGACAAGCAAAAACTGCATTCTATCATTGAAGAACACTTTGTGCAATAAGTCCTTGTCCTTGAAAGTTAGAAAAAGAGTTCTTGTATGTTATATTGAATCAGTTTTAACATACGGCTGCGAATCCTGGACAATTAGTAAATAAGCGAAAAAAATCCCCGGAAGCCTTGGAGATGTGGTTTTATAGAAGAATGCTGAAAATTAATTGGACAGCTAAGATGAGCAATCAGGACGTTTTAAGTGAAGCTGAGTCGCAAAGAAACTTATCACAAATTTTAGGAAGAAGCAGTCATCTTACTTTGACCACTTTGTGAATGAATGCTTGCATACATAAACGCATGTAAAAATCTTATATATGTATGTCCTTTATGCGCTCGCGAACGGCCCATCCGATTGAGATGAAATTTTCTACACGTCTTCCTTTCATTCCAGCGCAGCCCACTGTCATATTTTTTTAGTGTGAAATCGGCTGCTTACTGAATATTATTTAATTTTCCATTTTACATTATAATTTATATACAGCGAGGGGACCTAACTCTGTAAAAGTTATTTCCAGGGGCATAACTTTTAATAACTTTTCTGTATAACTTATAGTCATATTGTGGCATCGTTTTCAAAGATTTATAAACTCTTTGTCAATAGTTATGTACCGGCATATGAGTTATAATAAATAATGATACAATCTTTAAGGCATTTTCAAAGTTTTCGTAAAAATAATGCACAAAGTTACTGTAATCATGCAGGTGATTAGAAACAGTTTTCATTAAAAATAATGGATGGTGTGTGGAAGGACATTCTTTTAAGTTACTTTTTTTGTTGTATGAATTTAATGAGACGCTATCCGCCTGGAGCTGGGCGAAGCCACGCCGGGTCAGATAGATAGACAGACCCACCTTTTCGCTGCAGTTATCTACAGGCATATGCGTTAAAATCCTCCCCCTCCTCCCTCTCCCTCCTCCTCCTCCCTCTTTCTCCTCCTCCTCCTTCCTCCTCCTCCTCCTCCCTCCTCCTCCCTCTTCCTCCTACCTCCTCGCCCTCCTCCTAATCACTCCTCTTCCTTCCTCCTCCCTTCTCCTCCTCTCTCCTCCCACTCCCTCCTCCTCCCTCCTTCTAATTCTACGTCCTCCCCTTTATCCCTCCTCCTCCCTCCTCCCCTTCCTCCCTCCTCCTCCCTCTCCTCCTCCCTCCTCCTCATCCCTCCTCCTCCCTTCTCCTCCTCCCTCCTCATCCTCTCTCCTCCTCCCTCTACCTCCTCCCTCCTCCTCCCTCCACATCCCTCCCCCTCCTCCCTCTTCCTCCTCCCTCTTCCTCCTCCTCCCTCCTCCTCCTCCCTCCTCCTCCTCCCCCTCCTCCTCCTGCGTTCTTCTCCTCCCTCCTTCTCCTCCTTCCTCCTCCTCCTCCCTCTTCCTCCTACCTCCTCGCCCTCCTCCCTCCTCTTAATCACTCCGCTTCCTTCCTCCTCCCTTCTCCTCCTCCTCCCTCCTCCTCCTCCTCCTACGTCCTCCCCCTCATACCTCCTCCTACCTCCTCCTCCTTCTCCTCCCTTTGTCTCCCTACTCCACCTACCTTCTCCTCCTCCTCTTACTCCTCCCTCCTCCTCCCTCTCCTCCTCCCTCCTCCTCCCTCCTCCTCCTCCCTTCTCCTCCTCCCTTCTCCTCCTCCCTCATCATCCTCTCTCCTCTTCCCTCCTCCTCCCTCTACCTCCTCCCTCCTCCTCCCTCCTCCTCCTCCCTCCACATCCCTCCTCCTCCTCCCTCCTCATCCTCCCTCCTCCTCCCCCTCCTTCTCCTCCCTCCTCCTCCCTCATCCCCCTCCTCCTCCTCTTTCTGCCTCCTCCCTCCTCCTCCCTCCTCCTCCTACCTCCGCCTCCTCCCTCCTCCTCCTCTCTCCTCCTCCTCTTCCCTCCTCCTCTATCTCCCTCCTTCTCCCTCTCCTCCTCCTCCTCCCCCTCATCCTGCGTTCTTCTCCTCCCTCATGCTCCCTCCTCCTTCTCCTTCCTCTTCCTCCTCCCTCCTCCTCCCTCCTCCTCCCTCTTCATCCCTCTTCCTCCTCCTCCCTACTCCTCCTCCTCTCCTCCTTCCTCCCTCCTCCTCCCTTCTACTCCTCTTCTTCCTCCTCCTCCCTCCTCCATCCTTCCCACCTCCTCCCTCTTCCTCCCTCCTCCTCCTCCCGTCTCCCCCTCCTCCTCCTCCCTCCTTCTCCTCCCTCCTCTTCTTCTCTCCTCCTCCTCTCTCCTCCTCCTCCCTCTACCTCCTCCCTCCTCCTCCCTCCTCCTTCCTCCTCCTCCCTCCTCCTCCTCTCTCCTCCTCTTAATCCCTCCTCCTCCCTCCTATTCCTCCCTACTCCTACTCCTCCCTCCTCTTCCCTCCTCCTCCTCTCTCCGCCTATCTCTTCCTCCCTCCTCCTCCCTCTTCCTCCTCCCAGCTCCTACTCCTCCTTTTTCTTCTTCTGCTGCTGCTGCTGCCGCCGCTCCATTTACCCAAGTTAATTGTTGGGGAAGATGTAAAGACCTTTCAAGTGACCTTTCTAATGCTTTTTGTAAGTTGATATTCGTTTATCCAGGTTGTTCTAACTGCAACCAATAAATGATTAGACAGACAGGCAGACAGACAGACAGACAGACAGACAGAGAGGGAGGGAGAGACAGACAGACAGACAGACAGACAGACGGGAACGGGAACTTATATGACTACTTATATGAATTAAATGAGATGCTCCCCATCAGGGGCTGGGCGAAGCCGGGCAGGGTCATGCAGACAGATAGACAGACAGATAGACAGACAGACAGACAGATAGACAGTCGGGAACGGGAACTTATATGACTACTTATATGAATTAAATGAGATGCTCCACACCAGGAGCTGGGCGATGCCGGGCCGGGTCAGACAGACAGACAGACAGACAGACAGACAGCCAGATAGTCGGTAACGGGAACGAGAACTTATATGACTACTTATATGAATTAAATGAGATGCTCCCCACCAGGGACTGGGCGAAGCCGGGCCGGGTCAGCTAGTGAACAATAAATACATTGATGAATTGATAAATGCATATGTGGATAAATAGATAGATTAATTAATTATTGGATTCATGAATGATGGGTGGGTTAATGATGGATGGATGTATTGATGGATGGATTGATGGATGGATGGATGGATGTTTGGATGAACAGATAGACGTGTGTATAAATGAATGGAATATGTATGGATGAAAGAATACGTGAATACATCTATTGATGGAAGTACAAATGGGTGAGTGGACCATTGAATTAATAAGTGGATGTATTCGTTCTTTCATTTATTCATTCGTTCTTTCATTAACATATTTATGTACGACTGCTTTCATCAATATATGATAGACGAAATAAATGAATGAATGAATGAATGAATGAATGAATGAATGAATGAATGAATGAATGAAAGAATGAATGAATGAATGAATTGAACCGTATAACCAATTCTCTGTACAACCAGATTGTCGAGTGTCGGAGTGGTTCATCTGGTTAAAGGTTCTACACGTCCCTGACTGCTCTGAGTTAACAAGAAAGTCATTAATGTGGAAGAAAACTGGTCACTCAACCTAATATAGCTGTGATTTGTGTGTTTATAAATCTCAGAATTTGACAGCCCTAACACAGCACAGACTATGCGAATGCTGAATAGTTAACTATTGTATGATTTCTGAACTATTAGCACGAGAGAAAGTGAAATAGCAAGTCACACAATAGTATATTTAAAAGAAAAAATACTATATGAGAAGTCAGGTCTTAGTCAGATATGACTGAGCTACCGTATAACAGTAGACGGTACTACCTGCTTTCTGTTAGCGCCGAACGTTGGGCGGCGCTTACCAAACCCGACACCCCACATTGTGCCAACGGCTTCGGGCGGAAGAGCGCAATTGGGAGGGTACAAGCCTTACCCTGGTGCGAGGAAATGCAACCTAAAGACAAAATGTCATGGCAGGGTCTAGGATCGAAGCTCCGACAGGCGGACAGTTAGAGCATTGCTTTGCTGATCCGGCAGCTTCTGCAGCTTGTCTTGTTCCAGATGTAGGGGGGTTACCTTTCCTCTGGAGTGAACTAGGCAGGCCGAGAGAGGAATCATGCTGCATGGGCAACACATGATCTTTATATTTTAGCCCAGGCTTTGTGCTATGGAGAGGCAATAACTCCATCCCTGGTCTTAACTGGTCTCGGAATCAAAGCGAGAGGCAACTGTTACGGGTTATAAGTCCCTGTCAGTTGGCGTAGACATGGGGCGCCACACGTTGCCTCTGACGGTGGGAGACACCTACAGGTGTCACTGATCAGCTACCACCCGCCTCAAGCTGGGCAGTCCCCGGATAATTGGGTGCTAATCCGCCACAGCCTGCTGCTTCAATGGGTGCTTGGGGCTAGAACAAAATCTGAATCGCAGGCTGTAAAACCAATGCACCACGTACAAATTAAAAGAACAATAGAAACCTCAAGCTACAGCTTGCAACCTGGAACGTGAGAACCACGTGTCCAGGATTTTCCACTGACTTGACCAATATTGACGATGTGAGAAAAATGACTGTGATTGATGCCGAACTCAATCGTCTTAACATTGATATTGCTGGCCTGCAGGAAACTCGCCTCGCTGAAAAAGGGTCACTCAGGGAAAACAATTACACCTTTTTTTGGAAGGGTAGAGGGCAGGCAGAAAAAAGGCAACACGGTGTGGGCTTTGCAGTGAAGAATTCGCTACTGGGAATGATTGAAATTCCAGCAGGAGGAAATGAAAGACTATTATCCCTGCGCTTGGCAACCTCTTGTGGTTTTGCCACCATTATTACTGCTTATGCACCGACACTCGATTCCTCTGATGATGTGAAGGATTCGTTCTATGAGGAGGTAGACTCCGTGATCAAGGCAGTTACAAAATCTGACTACATTTATATGCTCGGTGATTTCAATGCTCGTGTAGGCAAGGACTCGAGTTCATGGCCAGTGTGCCTTGGAAAATACAACATCGGTCGCATGAATGAAAATGGGCAAATGTTGATGGAGCATTGCACCAGAAATGATCTATGTATTACAAATTCCTTTTTTAAAACAAAAGAGATGCATAAGGTCACATGGAAACATCCAAGATCCGGCCATTGGCACCAGCTGGACTTCATCATCACCTGGAGACAACATCTGAACCAAACATCATTACCTCGAAGTTACCACAGTGCTAACTATGATACGGATCATTCTTTGGTTGTTGCAAGGGTTAGACTGAGACCAAAGAGAATCTACACAGCTAAACACAAATCTAGCCCCAGGATTAATATTATTAACACTCACGATCCTGAAAAGTGCTTTCAGTTTCAACAGCAACTTGAAGACGCTTTCACTGATACACCAGAAAATTGTACAATAAATGAAAAGTGGGGTCAACTTAAGGAAATTCTCTATAAAACTGCCGTAGGGGTTTACGGCACTGTGGATCATCAGAGGCAGGACTGGTTTGCGGCAAACAGCGAGACTCTGCAGCCCTTGATTGATAAGAAGAAGATAGCTCTCTTAAGAAACAAGGAAAGACCAACGCGTAACACTCTGAGTGAGCTAAAGCAAGCTAGGAAGGATGTGAAAAAGGCTGCCAGCCAGTGTGCAAATGATTATTGGATCAAGTTATGTGAGTCCATTCAAATGGCAAGTGATAAGGGAAACATCAGAAGCATGTATGAAGGAATAAAGAAATCCTGTGGTCCAGTGATCAAAAGAAGTGCACCATTGAAAACCTTGACTGGAGAAATCATAACTGATAAGAAACAGCAGATGGACAGATGGGTAGAGCACTATTTGGAGCTCTACTCAAGTGAGACCAAACTAGCGGATGATGCCCTCAACGCCATAGAGGCTCTACCAACTCTTGACCACCTGGACACAGCTCCCACCATAACAGAAGTTAAGTGTGCTATAAATGAACTTGCATCTGGCAAGGCTCCAGGTAGGATGGGATTCCAATAGAGGTAATCAGGAGTGGGCAAGACACACTCGCTCTACAGATCCACCAGCTAATAGAGCTATGCTGGCGAGAAGGACAAGTCCCACAGGATTTCAAAGATTCAAGCATCATAACACTGTACAAGAATAAGAGCGATCGGAGCGACTGCAACAACTATAGGGGTATCTCACTTCTATGTATTATTGGAAAAGTATTTGCCAGAATTGTTCTGCGCAGACTTCAAGTCCTAGGAGATCAAGTCTACCCCGAATCACAGTGTGGCTTGACAGAACCGGTCTACCATTGATATGATATTCTCATTGCGACAAATGCAAGAAAAATGCCGTGAACAGAATCAACCACTGTTTATTGCCTTCATCGAACTCACAAAGGCATTTGATTTGGTCAGTCGTGAGGGTCTGTTCAAGGCACTAAAGAAGATTGGCTGCCCACCAACTCTTCTGTCCATTGTGGAATCGTTCCACACAGGCATGAAGGGTATAATCAAGTTAGATGGTGCAACTTCTGAAGAGTTTGAAATCAAGGGTACTGATCAGAGAGTTGCTTTTTGCAGATGGTGCTGCAGTTACGACCCACTCTGAGGAAGAATTGCAATGTCTACTATCTGCATTCTCCAATGCTTGTTCTGAAGTTGGTTTAACAATTAGCAAAAAGAATACACAGCTTATGTCACAAGGTGCACATGAGGTACCATCAATCTTTATTGACGACGCCAAACTAGAGATGGTAGACCATTTTACATATCTAGGATCAGTGGTAAATAGCAAATTATCCCTAGATCAGGAAATCAACATCCGGATTGGTAAGGCAGTAACAACAATGAACAGGTTAAGAAAAAGAGTCTGGGAGAACAGGAAGCTTACTGCCAAAACAAAAGTCCTTGTCTATCAAGCTTGTGTCCTTAGTACTCTTCTTTATGGCAGTGAAACCTAGACAACTTACTCACACCAAGAGAAACATTTAAACAGCTTTCACATGCGGTGTCTGCGAAGAATACTTGGTATTAAGTGGCAAGACAAAATCACAAAATACTGAAGTATTGGAAAGATCAGGTTGTGTGACGGTTTATTCTATGCTCAGTCTTCGTAGACTTAGATGGATAGGACATCTTAGGAGGATGGATGATGGTAGAATACCAAAGGACATCTTTTTTGGTGAATTACAGACGGGTAGGAGATCTCAGGGTCGGCCTCTACTACGATACAAAGATGTGTGTAAGCGGGACATGACTGATACAGGCATTGATAATGCACATTGGGAGCAAGTCGCCGCTGAACGTGTTGCATGGAAGACAAACATCAGAAATGGAATAAAGGCAAAGGAGAAAATTATTGCAGATAAGTAACACACCGAGCGTGTGAGACGTAAGATGGTGCATGATGGTGGAAATGACCACGTGTTTACATGCACCCACTGTGAACGGACATTTACAGCGCGAATTGGCCTTATCAGTCACATTCGCTACCGCCATAGGTAAAAGTTATTATGCCTTTTTAAAGCACAAACTATCGTCTGTCAAGACGGCAAGGTGCCAATGAATGAATTATATGAGAAGCGAACTTGAAAACCATTTATTATTGTACCTACACCTCTGCATATTTCTCAACATAATCTGTGAGACAGTTGATGTATCTATCTCATTGTTGTATCATTCTCCCAATATCTGCACGATTAAATCATCGGGCTGCTGCCGTAGCCATATTCACACCTCATACTCAAAATCTTCGTCATCTGCAAATCTTTCGCCGCCCGGTTGTATACCGTCCGCTTTTCGGGACAAACATTTTCCGCCATAGGCTGGCAACATTTACTCATGGATAAACTTGTCAGTATTGCCCCTCCATAAAAATGTTTTATCTAGACCAACAAGCAGCAGTTAGAATAGATGGCGAGACATCAGATTGGTTTGACATCAAGCAAGGAGTCCGTCAAGGCTGTGTGCTGTCCCCCTATTTGTTTAACCTGTACGCCGAAAATATAATGAGAAATGTCAGAGATAATATAACCAAGGAACAATATGATGCTCTAAATATCGGTGGTCATGACATACCGGAGATTTGATATGCTGATGATACAGTATTACTATCCATTTTACACAATGGTATAGAAAAACTAATAACCTCAACCCAAAAGAATAGTGAAAATCACAATTTATAGCATAACGAAGCAAATACAAAGATTGTGCATACAGATAAACTAATATGCATAAAGAACTGTATGTTAATGAGGAAAAAATTGGAAGTGGTGGAATATTTTGAATATCTTAGGTAATTACCAATAATGGTGACACAAAATTCATCTTCAAAAACTAAAACAGCTGAATAAATTGTGGTGTGGATCAGATAGACCTACAAAAATTAGATTTAAGAGCATACATCTTTCCCATAGGCCTGTGCAACCTGGGCACTTACTAAACAAGCTGAACAGCACATACATGCCTTTGCATATAAATATTATAGAGGGTTTCTAAGAATATCTTAAATACAGAAAAGAACAAATGCATCCGTAGAACAAAATCTGAATATTGAAGAAGGTTGGCTACTGAAGACCATAAAACAAAGACAATTGAAATATTTTGGTCACTTGAAACGTCATGAAAGTTTGGAGAGAACAATAAAGGAGGGGTCTATGCCTGGGAAGAGAGGAAGAGGAAGGCTAAAGAGAAGATAGATGCAGGATGTGGCAGACGATCTCCATATGGATGTATAGGATGCGGGACATCTTGCTCTTGATCGAAAAAGTTGTCCTGATGGTTGTTACTGGAGCGAGGTTCTGCAAAAGACATGCTACTGAATGAATGAATGAATGAATGTCTCTCCCCCCCCCCCCCCCCCCCCAACCAAAAGTTAGAAAGAAAAAAAAAAAAACTCCCAGCAACACGCTATTTTCTGTGGTACAATCTTCGAGTATCACAAGCACATTTTCAACAGATATAAACATTAACCTAGAGGGTTATACCACATAACGACACCTTTATAAACTACTATATATACCATTTGTCAATTAATATTATTTGGTAACTGATTGATTGATTGTCGTAACCTAGTATAACTATTTGCCACTTGGAGTCAACGAAAATATCGCCCCAAATTGACCAGACTCCACTTAAAGTGGCTCCAGTAGGTGAAGTCGAAACATTATTTCAACAAAATGAAATCGGTAGATCTCCAAACCTGGAGAGATTAACAACGCATTAAAAATGAAAATTGTGAAATGTTATGTATACTCAACACTACTATATGGCGCGGAAGTCTGGATAATGAACAAGCACTCCCAGTCCAAAAGAGGCCCTGGAAAGGAGGAAATACAGAAAAAATATGTCGTATTTCATTGGGGGGGGGGGGAGGCAGGGGGGGGGGGGGAGGCAGGGGGGGGGGAACACACAAACAAACAAACAGTCAAACACAAATGTTCTATCTAGAAAAAAAACTGAATGAAAAAAATAATGAGAGTTGATGGAAGAAAGGAAAAAAAAAGAGGCAAGTTAAATATTTCGGCCACATTACAAAACAACACTCTTGTAAAAGCCATACTGGAGGGTAAGGTTAAAGACAAGTAACCATCATTCTGGCAGAATGTACAGAGGTCTGTGGTTATCACGTGAAACGGCGACCCACATCTGACCACCCTTATTGGTACGGCACTTAATGAAGGTGAAACATTGAATATCAAATTAGTATTGCATATTCATGACCTGAAATTTATTCTGAAAAATAAGACGGCGTAACGGCAGTTTTTGATTGCGTACAGGCGTACACATAATCAGACTTCTACAGACACCATTAGTACTAAGATTCTTCGCTGGCTGTTGAAGATGAAAACGGAACATTCAGACATCCCGAATGCTGTGATATCGGTTCTTGACTCAACTCAACTAAGAGTTAATCATAGTATCTTCGCTTTCTGATCCGTCTACCATACAAGGACTTCCGCCGGCCATTATACCACAAGATCACTGACCCGGAAACGCTTGCAAGAACGTAGTCTCTCTTGGCTGTTGTCAATTTCCGGTGTGTTTTTTTTAATCCGCCGAGTATTGATTTGGCGTGTTTATTCTGAGTGTTTCATTATTCATTATATTATCGTTATCTGATCCATGTTTAATTAATTCTCTCCTGTGTTTGTTTGATGGCTGTTAGACTGTTTCTCTTGATCTAGATAGCGCTGGTAGTGGGGGTTTTGCTTCAGGTACTTTGGACTGGCTTTCTATGTGTCTCTCTGTGACACATGTCTGGTGTTTCCGTTGAGTGGTTGGTTGATCCTTGTGAAGACTGAGCTCTGACTTTCAGTTCGATACATTGGAGTTGAGGTTGTTTGACCTCTGAATAGTACTCGCATCTTTAGGAGCTCTGAAAAGTACTCGCTTTTATAGGAGCTCTGAAAAGTACTCACATCTTCAGGAGCTCAGGAAAGTATTCGCATATACAGGAGCTCAGGAAAATAGTCGCATCTTTAGGAGCTCAGGAAAGTACTAGCATATACAGGAGCGTAGGAATGTAATCGCATATACAGGAGCTGAGGAATGTACTCGCATATACGAGAGCTCAGGAAAGTGCTCGCATATAGAGGAGCTCAGGAAAGTACTCGCATATACAGGAGCTCAGGAAAGTACTCGCATATACAGGAGCTCAGGAAAGTACTAGCATATACAGGAGCTTAGGAAAGTACTCACATATACAGGAGCTCAGGAAAGTACTCGCATATACAGGAGCTCAGGAAAGTACTCGCATCTTTAGGGGCACTGAAAAGTACTCGCAACTTTAGGAGCTGTGAAATTACTCGCATCTTTAGGATCTGTGAAAGTACTTGCATCTTTAGGAGCTGTGAAAGTATTTGCATCTTTAGAATCTGTGAAATTACTCGCATCTTTAGGAGCTGTGAAAGTACTTGCATCTTTAAGAGCTGTGAAAATACTCGCATCTTTAGGAGTTGTGAAAGTACTTGCATCTTTAGGGGCTGTGAAATTACTCGCATCTTTAGGAGCTGTGAAAGTACTTGCATCTTTAGGATCTGTGAAATTACTCGCATCTTTAGGAACTGTGAAAGTACTTGCATCTTTAGAAGCTCTGAAAAAGTCTTGCATCGTTAAGAACCATATTAGTGTAGATACTTGTCTCCCGACCCCGGGTAAAATTACCAGAAGTGCGAGGGCTGTGTTGGAGAGCTCTAGTTCCCCTCCCATAAGTGCAGGGGCTGTGTTGGAGTGCTCTAGTTCCCCTCCCATAAGTGAGGAGGCTGTGTTGGAGAGCTCTAGTTCCCCTCCCATAAGTGCGAGGGTGGTATTGGAGAGCTCTAGTTCCCCTTCCATAAGTGCGGGGGCTGTGTTGGAGAGCTCTAGTTCCCCTCCCATAAGTGCGGTGGCTGTGTTGTTGGACAGATCTAGTTCCCCTCCCATAAGTGCGAGGGTTGTGTTGGAGAGCTCTAGTTCCCCTCCCATAAGTGCGAGGGCTGTGTTGGAGAGCTCTAGTTCCCCTCCCATAAGTGCGAGGGCTGTGTTGGAGAGCTCTAGTTCCCCTCCCATAAGTGCGGGGGTTGTGTTGGAGAGCTCTAGTTCCCCTCCCATAAGTGCGGGGGTTGTGTTGGAGAGCTCTAGTTCCCCTCGCATAAGTGCGGGGGGTTATGTTGGAGAGCTCTAGTTCCCCTCTATTAAGTGCGGGGGTTGTGTTGGAGAGCTCTAGTTCAACTCCCATAAGTGCGGGAGCTGTGTTGTTGGACAGCTATAGTTCCCCTCCCATAAGTGCGGGGGTTGTGTTGGAGAGCTCTAGTTCCCCTCCCATAAGTGCGTGGGCTGTGTTGTTGGACAGCTATAGTTCCCCTCCCATAAGTGCGAGGGCTGTGTTGGAGAGCTCTAGTTCCCCTCCCATAAGTGCGAGGGCTGTGTTGGAGAGCTCTAGTTCCCCTCCCATAAGTGCGGGGGCTATGTTGTTGGAGAGCTCTAGTTCCCCTCCCATAAGTGCGGGGGTTGTGTTGGAGAGCTCTAGTTCCCCTCCCATAGGTGGGGGGGGGGGGGTTGTGTTGGAGAACTCTAGTTCCCCTCCCATAAGTGCGGGGGCTGTGTTGGAGAGCTCTAGTTCCCCTCTCATAAGTGCGGGGGCTGTGTTGTTGGACAGCTATAGTTCCCCTCCCATAAGTGCGAGGGTTGTGTTGGACAGCTTTAGTTCCCATCCCATAAGTGCGGGGGCTGTGTTGGTGGAGAGCTGTAGTTCTCCTCCCATAAGTGCGAGGGTTGTGTTGGACAGCTCTAGTTCCCCTCCCATAAGTGCGGGGGTTGTGTTGGAGAGCTCTAGTTCCCCTCCCATAAGTGCGGGGGTTGTGTTGGAGAGCTCTAGTTCCCCTCCCATAAGTGCGGGGGTTGTGTTGGAGAGCTCTAGTTCCCCTCCCATAAGTGCGAGGGTTGTGTTGGACAGCTCTAGTTCCCCTCCCATAAGTGCGAGGGCTGTGTTGGAGAGCTCTAGTTCCCCTCCCATAAGTGCGGGGGTTGTGTTGGAGAGCTCTAGTTCCCCTCCCATAAGTGCGGGGGTTGTGTTGGAGAGCTCTAGTTCCCCTCCCATAAGTGCGGGGGGTTGTGTTGGAGAGCTCTAGTTCCCCTCTCTTAAGTGCGGGGGTTGTGTTGGAGAGCTCTTGTTCCCCTCCCATAAGTGCGGGAGCTGTGTTGTTGGACAGCTATAGTTCCCCTCCCATAAGTGCGGGGGTTGTGTTGGAGAGCTCTAGTTCCCCTCCCATAAGTGCGTGGGCTGTGTTGTTGGACAGCTATAGTTCCCCTCCCATAAGTGCGAGGGCTGTGTTGGAGAGCTCTAGTTCCCCTCCCATAAGTGCGAGGGCTGTGTTGGAGAGCTCTAGTTCCCCTCCCATAAGTGCGGGGGCTATGTTGTTGGAGAGCTCTAGTTCCCCTCCCATAAGTGCGGGGGTTGTGTTGGAGAGCTCTAGTTCCCCTCCCATAAGTGCGGGGGTTGTGTTGGAGAACTCTAGTTCAACTCCCATAAGTGCGGGGGCTGTGTTGGAGAGCTCTAGTTCCCCTCTCATAAGTGCGGGGGCTGTGTTGTTGGACAGCTATAGTTCCCCTCCCATAAGTGCGAGGGTTGTGTTGGACAGCTTTAGTTCCCCTCCCATAAGTGCGGGGGCTGTGTTGTTGGAGAGCTGTAGTTCTCCTCCCATAAGTGCGAGGGTTGTGTTGGACAGCTCTAGTTCCCCTCCCATAAGTGCGGGGGTTGTGTTGGAGAGCTCTAGTTCCCCTCCCATAAGTGCGGGGGTTGTGTTGGAGAGCTCTAGTTCCCCTCCCATAAGTGCGGGGGTTGTGTTGGAGAGCTCTAGTTCCCCTCCCATAAGTGCGAGGGTTGTGTTGGACAGCTCTAGTTCCCCTCCCATAAGTGCGGGGGTGTGTTGGAGAGCTCTAGTTCCCCTCCCATAAGTGCGGGGCTGTGTTGGAGAGCTCTAGTTCCCCTCCCATTAGTGCAGGAGCTGTGTTGTTGGACAGCTATAGTTCCCCTCCCATAAGTGCGAGGGTTGTGTTGGACAGCTTTAGTTCCCCTCCCATAAGTGCAGGAGCTGTGTTGTTGGACAGCTCTAGTTCCCCTCCCATAAGTGCGAGGGTTGTGTTGGACAGCTCTAGTTCCCCTCCCATAAGTGAGAGGGTTGTGTTGGACAGCTTTAGTTCCCCTCCCATAAGTGCAGGGGCTGTTTTGTTGGAGAGCTGTAGTTCCCCTCCCATAAGTGCGAGGGTTGTATTGGACAGCTTTCGTTCCCCTCCCATAAGTGCGGGAGCTGTGTTGTTGGACAGCTCTAGTTCCCCTCCCATAAGTGCGGGGGTTGTGTTGGACAGCTCTAGTTCCCCTCCCATAAGTGCGGGAGCTGTGTTGTTGGACAGCTTTAGTTCCCCTCCCATAAGTGCGGGAGCTGTGTTGTTGGACAGCTTTAGTTCCCCTCCCATAAGTGCGGGGGTTGTGTTGGACAGCTCTAGTTCCCCTCCCATAAGTGCAGGAGCTGTGTTGTTGGACAGCTATAGTTCCCCTTCCATAAGTGCGAGGGTTGTGTTGGACAGCTCTAGTTCCCCTCCCATAAGTGCGAGGGTTGTGTTGGACAGCTTTAGTTCCCCTCCCATAAGTGCGGGGGCTGTGTTGTTGGAGAGCTGTAGTTCCCCTCCCATAAGTGCGAGGGTTGTGTTGGACAGCTCTAGTTCCCCTCCCATAAGTGCGGGGGCTGTGTTGTTGGACAGCTCTAGTTCCCCTTCCATAAGTGCGAGGGCTGTGTTGTTGGACAGCTCTAGTTCCCCTCCCATAAGTGCGAGGGCTGTGTTGTTGGAGAGCTCTAGTTCCTCTCCCATAAGTGCGAGGGCTGTGTTGTTGGACAGCTCTAGTTAACCTCCCATAAGTGCAGGAGCTGTGTTGTTGGACAGCTATAGTTCCCCTCCCATAAGTGCGAGGGCTGTGTTGTTGGACAGCTCTAGTTCCCCTCCCATATGTGCGAGGGCTGTGTTGGAGAGCTCTAGTTCCCCTCCCATAAGTGCGGGGGCTATGTTGTTGGAGAGCTCTAGTTCCCCTCCCATAAGTGCAGGAGCTGTGTTGTTGGACAGCTATAGTTCCCCTCCCATAAGTGCGAGGGTTGTGTTGGACAGCTCTAGTTCCCCTCCCATAAGTGCGGGGGCTGTGTTGTTGGAGAGCTCTAGTTCCCCTCCCATAAGTGCGGGGGATGTGTTGTTGGACAGCACTAGTTCCCCTCCCATAAGTGCGAGGACTGTGTTCTTGGACAGCTATAGTTCCTCTCCTATAAGTGCTAGGGCTGTGTTGTTGGACAGCTGTAGTTCCCCTCCCATAAGTGCGGGGGCTATGTTGTTGGAGAGCTCTAGTTCCCCTCCCATAAGTGCGAGGGTTGTGTTGGAGAGCTCTAGATCCCCTCCCATAAGTGCGGGGGCTATGTTGTTGGAGAGCTCTAGTTCCCCTCCCTTAAGTGCGGGGGTTGTGTTGGAGAGCTCTAGTCCCCCTCCCATATGTGCGGGAGCTGTATTGTTGGACAGCTCTAGTTCCCCTCCCTTAAGCGCGGGGGTTGTGTTGGAGAGCTCTAGTTCCCCTCCAAGAAGTGCGGGGGCTGTGTTGTTGGACAGCTCTAGTTCCCCTCCCATAAGTGCGAGGGCTGTGTTGTTGGACAGCTCTAGTTCCTCTCCCATAAGTGCGAGGGCTGTGTTGTTGGAGAGCTTTAGTTCCCATCCCATAAGTGCGGGGGCTATGTTGTTGGAGAGCTCTAGTTCCCCTCCTTTAAGTGCGGGGATTGTGTTGGAGAGCTCTAGTTCCCCTCCCATAAGTGCGGGAGCTGTGTTGTTGGGCAGCCCTAGTTCCCCTCCCATAAGTGCGAGGGCTGTGTTGGAGAGCTCTAGTTCCCCTCCCATAAGTGCGAGGGCTGTGTTGGAGAGCTCTAGTTCCCCTCCTATAACTGCGGGGGTTGTGTTGGAGAGCTCTAGTTCCCCTCCCATAAGTGCGAGGGTTGTGTTGGAGAGCTCTAGTTCCCCTCCCATAAGTGCGAGGGTTGTGTTGGAGAGCTCTAGTTCCCCTCCCATAAGTGCGAGGGTTGTGTTGTTGGACAGCTATAGCTCCCCTCCCATAAGTGCGGGGGCTGTGTTGTTGGAGAGCTGTAGTTCTCCTCCCATAAGTGCGAGGGTTGTGTTGGACAGCTCTAGTTCCCCTCCCATAAGTGCGGGGGTTGTGTTGTTGGACAGCTATAGTTCCTCTCCCATAAGTGCGGGGGTTGTGTTGGAGAGCTCTAGTTCCCCTCCCATAAGTGCGGGGGTTGTGTTGGAGAGCTCTAGTTCCCCTCCCATAAGTGCGGGGCTATGTTGTTGGAGAGCTCTAGTTCCCCTCCCATAAGTGCGAGGGTTGTGTTGGAGAGCTCTAGTTCCCCTCCCATAAGTGCGAGGGTTGTGTTGGAGAGCTCTAGTTCCCCTCCAATAAGTGCGGGGGTTGTGTTGTTGGACAGCTATAGTTCCTCTCCCATAAGTGCGGGGCTATGTTGTTGGAGAGCTCTAGTTCCCCTCCCATAAGTGCGGGGGTTGTGTTGGAGAGCTCTAGTTCCCCTCCCATAAGTGCGGGGCTATGTTGTTGGAGAGCTCTAGTTCCCCTCCCATAAGTGCAGGAGCTGTGTTGTTGGACAGCTATAGTTCCCCTCCCATAAGTGCGAGGGTTGTGTTGGACAGCTCTAGTTCCCCTCCCATAAGTGCGGGGGCTGTGTTGTTGGAGAGCTCTAGTTCCCCTCCCATAAGTGCGGGGGCTGTGTTGTTGGACAGCTATAGTTCCTCTCCCATAAGTGCGGGGGTTGTGTTGGAGAGCTCTAGTTCCCCTCCCATAAATGCGGGGGTTGTGTTGGAGAGCTCTAGTTCCCCTCCCATAAGTGCGAGGGCTGTGTTGGAGAGCTCTAGTTCCCCTCCCATAAGTGCGAGGGCTGTGTTGTTGGACAGCTCTAATTCCCCTCCCATAAGTGCGGGGGCTTTGTTGGAGAGCTCTAGTTCCCCTCCCATAAGTGCGGCGGATGTGTTGGACAGCTCTAGTTCCCCTCCCATAAGTGCGGGGGCTGTGTTGTTGGACAGCTCTAGTTCCCCTCCCATAAATGCGAGGGCTTTGTTGGAGAGCTCTAGTTCCCCTCCCATAAGTGCGGGGGCTGTGTTGAAGACCTCTAGTTCCCCTCCCATAAGTGCGGGGGCTGTGTTGTTGGACAGCTATAGTTCCCCTCCCATAAGTGCGAGGGCTGTGTTGGAGAGCTCTAGTTCCCCTCCCATAAGTGCGAGGGCTGTGTTGGAGAGCTCTAGTTCCCCTCCCATAAGTGCGGGGGTTGTGTTGGAGAGCTCTAGTTCCCCTCCCATAAGTGCGGGGGTTGTGTTGGAGAGCTCTAGTTCCCCTCCCATAACTGCGGGGGCTGTGTTGGAGAGCTCTAGTTCCCCTCCCATAAGTGCGGGGGCTGTGTTGGAGAGCTCTAGTTCCCTCCCATAAGTGCGGGGGCTGTGTTGTTGGACAGCTATAGTTCCCCTCCCATAAGTGCGAGGGCTGTGTTGTTGGAGAGCTCTAGTTCCCCTCGCATAAGTGCGGGGGTTGTGTTGGAGAGCTCTAGTTCCCCTCCCATAAGTGCGGGGGTTGTGTTGGAGAGCTTTAGTTCCCCTCTCATAAGTGCGGGGGTTGTGTTGGAGAGCTCTAGTTCCCCTCCCATAAGTGCGAGGGATGTGTTGGAGAGCTCTAGTTCCCCTCCCATAAGTGCGAGGGATGTGTTGGAGAGCTCTAGTTCCCCTCCCATAAGTGCGAGGGATGTGTTGGAGAGCTCTAGTTCCCCTCCCATAAGTGCGAGGGCTGTGTTGGAGAGCTCTAGTTCCCCTCCCATAAGTGCGAGGGCTGTGTTGTTGGACAGCTCTAATTCCCCTCCTATAAGTGCGGGGGCTTTGTTGGAGAGCTCTAGTTCCCCTCCCATAAGTGCGGCGGATGTGTTGGACAGCTCTAGTTCCCCTCCCATATGTGCGGGGGCTGTGTTGTTGGACAGCTCTAGTTCCCCTCCCATAAATGCGAGGGCTTTGTTGGAGAGCTCTAGTTCCCCTCCCATAAGTGCGGGGGCTGTGTTGAAGACCTCTAGTTCCCCTCCCATAAGTGCGGGGGCTGTGTTGTTGGACAGCTATAGTTCCCCTCCCATAAGTGCGAGGGCTGTGTTGGAGAGCTCTAGTTCCCCTCCCATAAGTGCGAGGGCTGTGTTGGAGAGCTCTAGTTCCCCTCACATAAGTGCGGGGGTTGTGTTGGAGAGCTCTAGTTCCCCTCCCATAAGTGCGGGGGTTGTGTTGGAGAGCTCTAGTTCCCCTCCCATAAGTGCGGGGGCTGTGTTGGAGAGCTCTAGTTCCCTCCCATAAGTGCGGGGGCTGTGTTGTTGGACAGCTATAGTTCCCCTCCCATAAGTGCGAGGGCTGTGTTGTTGGAGAGCTCTAGTTCCCCTCGCATAAGTGCGGGGGTTGTGTTGGAGAGCTCTAGTTCCCCTCCCATAAGTGCGGGGGTTGTGTTGGAGAGCTTTAGTTCCCCTCTCATAAGTGCGGGGGTTGTGTTGGAGAGCTCTAGTTCCCCTCCCATAAGTGCGAGGGATGTGTTGGAGAGCTCTAGTTCCCCTCCCATATGTGCGAGGGATGTGTTGGAGAGCTCTAGTTCCCCTCCCATAAGTGCGAGGGATGTGTTGGAGAGCTCTAGTTCCCCTCCCATAAGTGCGAGGGATGTGTTGGAGAGCTCTAGTTCCCCTCCTATTTTACAGTTTGTCCGGAAGCAGTTTTCTGCTAGTGTCTGTGTTATGATAGCGCCATGACATGTGGCAGGCCTGAATACGTGGAGGAATAGGTGGACAATCGGGGGACAATATAGGACATAGGGTTACAGGTCGGGGGACAATGGGGGACACAGCGCTACAGGTCGTGACAGATACAAGGGGATTGAGGACATCAAGATATGGTCAGGATATATCTGGGCAGAGTCTACAACTATATCAAGATATGGGGATACAGGCTAATGGTCGCCGTTAGGTGCAGGAGGGCCTGGCATATGATACCATAACACTTAAGAATGGAGGTGGATGCGGTCAGTGCAGCTTTCCGCTGGATGGAGAATACGATATACACACACATGGTGATTGTAACTGACTCAGAAAGCATAGTGACGAGGGTGAGGACGGGCAGGCTTCGTGCGGAGTGGCTTGCTTCGCTTCGGAGGTCACGGGTGGCAAACATCGCCTGGATCTTTTCTCCGGGGCATGCTGGTGTGCTGGGGAATGAACAGGCGGACAGATTGGCTGGCTCGGCAAAACTTGGTGGAGTATTGATACATGATAAGGCAGACGTGGTTGCGGCCTTGTGGGAGCACGTGTACACCTCGAAGGGGCAAATGGATCACCATGGTCTGGCAAGAATGCGACAGCGAGGAGTGACGAGGGGATCTGGCAGACGATCGACGCATAGAGGTGTCACAGCCTCACATAGGGGCGGTAACCGACATAAAGTAAGAGACACTGGCGAAGGACTACAACTCCCGCTCAAGGGAAAGAAGTGAGTCACTCGAAGGCTTGAGTAATCCAGAGCCTTCTCGAAGGACTGGTCAGTGGGTCCACTGTCCCGTGGACACTGATGTGGCCCGCTTATTACGGGGTCCACGAGAAACTCGGATAGAGTTACCACCCGTGTCGGATTGCGACACGTGTGAAAGTGCAGAGACAGACAGGACATCGAGGAAGCAACAGGGCTTACCTTAGAGGGACTTGATAGTTCAGACCCATGTGTATTTAGGGGTCGTAGACATATGCTAGATAGTTGCTTAGAATTGTTTGTTATAATCATGTGTGATGTACAACCTCTGTGATACGCAACTTGTCGAGTGCGGGCTTGTTAAAACCCACTTCGCCAGCGCACTGTATATATTATATAATAAATGTTGCTATATTGTATCTCACGGAGTTTGTTGCCTGTATGAGCCCGAGTCCAGATCCCCTAGCGATCTAAGACTGTGACAGGCTATGTGGGGGCAATCGCCGGTTTTGGCACACGCTTTACGTTTCAGACAGCTCTTGGTTGCCAAGTAAAAAAATTAATTAAATTATATCAAGGTTTAATACAGAACAAAGTTAAAAAAACGTTGCAGCTATCTAGTAATGAACTAGTATTAGTCCCTCTTCACAAACATTGCAAATGATGTTAATATTATGAAATTTGACATGACTGTGACATTTACGTTGACTGTTACTAATTTTGTTTGATTCCAACATCAGATTGTTCCGCGAAATATCGGGTGTACGTAACCTGTCCTCCAACAGTGGCGAGAGAACAAGACTACATTCGAGAACTCAGGGAAAATAAGATGAGTTTCATTTCATGCTCATTGCAACCCTAAGCGGTACTTATCATCATCCATTCATGTAAAATTTTTCTATGCATTGATTTGTATGAATATGCTAACCTCATAACCAACAGAACTTTTCATGTGTATTTGCTCATGTAAACATTAAGGGAAATAATTAAATTTTGTATTTCCCAACTATTTTCTAAGGGATTTAATTTCAGTAAAGTTAACAACAACTAAAAGACAAAATGTCAACGTTAGAACAATGTATTGAGTTAGGTATTAAATTAGGATATAAAGAGGAAAAACTGTCAGAATGGGCACAGAAGACGCATTCAGAGAATATTGCACGAGAAGAAAGAGCAATGGAACGAGAAGAAAAGAAAATGCAAATGGAACTGCAGGCTGAAGAAAAGAAAATGCAACTGCAGGCTGAAGAGACGAAAATGCAACTGCAGGCTGAAGAGAAGAAAACGCAACTGCAGGCTGAGGAGAAGAAAATGCAACTGCAAGCTGAAGAAAAGAAAATGCAGATGGAGCTTGAAGCCGCAGCCAAACAAGCCCAGTTAAATGCAGAGACACAGATAAGACTAAAACAAATGGAAATTGATTCCAACCTAGAAATATCAGTAAACAAAATGAGAAGTAAGGAAGAGGAACAAAAATATAACAAATATAAAGGCCTCGTTAAAGCATTCTGCTCAGGAGATTCTATCAGCGCGTACTTAGAAAACTTTGAGTGTTTAATGACCTACCATAAGGTCGCAAAAATCGACTGGTCATTTATTTTGATGAGAAATTTAGCACTAGAGCCCTTAAAAGTAATAGAGACAGTTCCACAAGATATGAGGAAAGATTATGATTATTTAAAGCAAAGAATACTTCAACATTTCTCACTAGATACAGCAGGCTATCAACAACAGTTCGCAAAATTAGCCCCACAACCTAATCAAACCTTCATAGACTACGTGTCTACAGTTCAGGATATATGTACAAAGTGGATAACCTCAGCAAAAACAAATAACAACCATGACAAACTAAAAGAACTCATTATAATTGACAAAATTATTAATACAATTCTAACACCTTTTTCTAAATTTTTGAAACAAATGGATTGTAAAACTATTCAAGAGGTAGAAGCCAAGGGGAGCGCATTTTTTACAGCGAACCGCGATATTTTCCATTTAAACATTAGCCAAAATGAAACAGCAGCAGTTACAAACACTAAATACTCGAAACCAACTGAAAATAGATTCAAACAACACTCAAAATTCAGAAAACCAGTCAAGTGCCAGTATTGTCATCTGACACACGAAGAGTACGCAATGTGCGACAAATCACCGAATTATCCACATCATCTCCAAATGATAGTGGAAAAGCATAAGAACAAGAGAAATGCGTATCAGAGAGCGGTCAAATGCTATTTTTGTTCCAGCTTTGGACATTATTCAAAATTTTGTGAAGGACGAAAGATAATGAAGCAGGCCAATGCCGCACTAATTGAGACATCCTCAGATGATGACATTGAACAACTGAATGAATGTGACAACCAAAATGAAAGTTTGAGTGAGCTAGGAAATGCAGTGCAAATCATTGACACCATCACTGACAACAAATTTAACACCTGTAGAAAATTTCAGCTTGATACTACATTGTTATGCGGCCACACAATACCAATTTCTAACGAAATGGCCAACGCAGCCTTATCATCAACAGGCAAATTAAATTTCTCAACAGGTTTTGTAAATAATAAACAGTGCACATTAATACGCGATTCCGGGGCAACTCTTTGTGGAATTAAGAAAACATTAGTGAACGACAAAGACTACACACACAAATACGTAACTTGTCGCACATTCGCAGGCACGATCGAAAGATACCCCCTAGCACTTGTCGAAATTCGCACACCGTTTATATCAGGACTAGTATTATGTGCAGTCCTAGAAAATCCTGTCGCTGATATTATTCTTGGGAATCTGCCCAACATAAGATCTTGTTCTGAAAAGGAAATCAGAGATTGGGAACAAAATAACTGTATCCAGAACCCAAACAGCGATTCTAAAGGGAAACACCACGCGTGCTCGTCTCAAACTGCCAAAAGTACAAGGGAGAGAACCAATGACGTAATTCGAAATGAATTCATCGAGGTGCAGAATGCAGGGGCGGTTGAATCTGTCAATGATACCACCAACTTAAAACCTCGAACTGAGGATACCATCGATCCACAAATTACTAAGCCTGTAAATGTGCAACAAAACACACAACACACTAACGTAATAACACGACAAACAACACACAAAACACACACCGACCAACTTCAAGAGTCACTAGAAATCATATCACCTAATACTACCACCACTGATTTTGTAAAAGAACAAAAAGCAGATCCTACACTTTCACAATACTTTCGGTTAGTAGGACTGAAGCCAAAATTGACTAAAAATGCTTCATGGACATTTAGAATAAAGAACAATGTTCTAACTAGATTATATACCAAAGATCAGACCACGATACAGCAAGTAGTTCTACCTCAATCACATCGTAAGAAAGTACTAAATATAGCCCATGATTCACGTTTCGGAGGTCATATGGGTTACGAAAAGACTAGAGCCAGAGTCCTGAGCCAATTTTACTGGCCTAAATTTTGCCAAGACATAAAAACCTATTGTAGATCATGTGATACATGTCAGAAACTGGTCAAAAAGGGAAAGAATCCTACGGCAGAAATTCAATCAACCACAACTGCCTCGAGGCCATTTCAAATTGTGGCAGTTGATTTAGTAGGTCCTTTGAACCACATCTCAAACAAAGGAAATATATATATTTTTACACTTGTGGATCTATGTTCGAGATGGCCAGAAATGATTCCATTAAAATCTATCTCCTCTAAGGATGTGACGGACGTATTTCTACAGCTATTCTCCCGTTTTGGCTTCCCGGAGAAAATAATTTCAGATAGGGGAACACAGTTCATATCTAATGCCACCCAATCGGTAACTAAGTTACTAGGCATAAAACAATGTTTCACCAGTCCCTATCGACCTGCCGCGAATGGAATTTGCGAAAAACTAAATGGGGACCTGAAACATATGTTATCCAAAGTGACAGCTGAAAATCCAGCCGATTGGGATATACTTCTCCCAACGGTGCTGTTCGCATATAGAGAAGTCCCGCAATCAAGCACAGGGTTCTCTCCGTTCGAATTGATATATGGAGCGAACCCAAGAGGACCTCTCACTATTTACAAAGATATAATATCACAACCTGTAAATACCCAATTACCAGTTTCCACCTATGATTTAGTCACTGACACCAGACACAAAATCATTCGACCCTGTATACTGGCCAGAACACCATTACATGAGAAAGGTTTTAGGTACAGGCAGTACGCCAACAAAGGGGCGAAAACGATTGTATTACAACCAAATCAGGATATTTTACTATTGCTACCTGACAAGAGAGATTTACTATCAACCTCTTGGCAGGGACCATTTAAAATTGTGAGAAGAATTTCGGAAGTTGACTACGAAATTTCTATGAATGGAAAATTGAAAATATTCCATGTAAATATGTTAAAATCATACTATTCTATAAAAGACAGTGACACGAGTAAGCAGACGCGGATAACAAATGACAAAAACGAAACGACAATTACTCAACTGAATGGCACCTCGACAAACGAAGCATCGTCAACGACTCATTCTGGCGACAACGAAGACGACGAAAACATATTTACAGTACCGACTATATGGGATACCGACAACGACGACCAATTTGACGACAGTTTGACAACTATTAGTCTCGACGACGAGGACAATGACATTGAGGACAATTTACAAACAGTGGCATCAGTAATAAATCAAACGGACGTAGAAAATACGGAAATTCCAGTACCAACTATGAATGACGACAGTAGTATGAAGGACATAAAATCTCTGACACTTTGACACAACAGCAGCGACAAGACATTTTGTCTCTCCTTAACAACTATAAAACTATCTTCTCAAACAAACCTGGACGGACTGACAAAATAATACATTCAATTGTGCTGACAGATCTGACACCGATTAAATGTAGACCATATTCTATTTCTTTGCATTATAGAGCAAATTTAGACAAAGAAATTTTGGACTTAGAGAAAAATAGAATAATACAGAAATCTATGTCCCAGTATTCTTCGCCTATAGTCCTGGTGAAAAAGAAGGACCATACGATTCGTTTGTGCATAGATTATAGAAGATTAAATACGATAACCACAACAGATGCGGAGCCAATGAACAGCTGTGAAGACCTCATTTTGAATATGTCTCAATCATCCTTATTTTCTAAGCTTGATTTAGCGAAAGGTTACTGGCAGATACCACTACACTCTTCTTCAAGACATATAACAGCATTCGCTACACCTCTGGGGTTGTACGAATGGAGATATCTTCCATTTGGTCTCAAGAACGCTCCCGCCACATTTGTTAGGTTAACTAGGTTGTTATTGCACGGCATTAAGGACGTGCAATCTTATATTGATGACATATGCATTCATTATTCTAACATGACTTCTCACTTACTTACACTCCAACAAGTCTTTAAACAAATCTTTCTTTTTGGACTTACTATCAAACCTTCCAAGGTTGAAATAGGCTATAAACAGATAGACTTCCTTGGTCATAGAATTTCCGAAGGCAAACTTTTGACAGATGATAAAATTGTATCGAAAATTCTCAACCTAGAAGTTCCAACCACAAAGAAACAAGTTAGAAGCTTATTAGGTCTTATAAACTATTATGCAAAGTTTATACCAAACTGGGCAGAACTTACATCAGTTTTTTCTAATCTGTTGACAAAGGATCATCCAGAAAAATTTTGTAAAAGTACCCGCTTAGAGGATGCAATGTGCAGATTGAAATACATTTTTTCTAACCCACCAGTATTAACACTACCAAATATAGATATACCCTTTATTTTGACCACAGATTCGAGCGCTATTGCAATTGGAGGCTGCCTAATGCAAGAAGTGCAAGGGGTGATGCATCCTATACTGTACGTAAGCCTGAAGCTGAACAAGGCAGAGACCCATTATTCCACGGTGGAATTGGAGGCATTGAGTCTACTATTTTGTATACGCCGATTATCTAAGTTCCTCTTAGGTTCCCATTTTGTTGTGTTAACCGATAACACGCCATTGTTGGTACTTAAGCAAGGTGTTCCTAAAAACCATCGTTTACAAAGATGGAGTCTTCTTCTTCAAGATTTCGACTTCGAAATCCGCCATATCAGAGGCACTGACAACATTATTGCTGATATTTTATCACGGCAAACGAATGCACCATCAGACTAACATTAGGCACATTAATAATTCGCCATACAAGAAGCTGTGATATTTTAGTCTGTGGCATAGAACAGTGTACCTCTACACCTGCTAGAGAACTTTCATTTAGAATTAATATCACCCAAGTGAATAGGTTACGTATAACACACACGAACATGAAACTTTGAGAACCCTATACTACCAATTACCAAAGCTCTATAAACATTCCGAGCGAGACATTATCTGTGAAATAATTTCAACCAGTGAACTGACAGTGATCATGAAAACAGTAAGAACAATGTGTACTCGACATTAAGAACATTGTATATTTGCTGTTGCTGAGAAACTATGCAAACAGCCGGAATAGAACGACGTCGATTGCAACATGCAAGAGACAGCCATATTAACCATTAACATTCATGGCACGACACACGGACATCAGGAGGACAACGCACACATCATCGTTGGATTTAGTTAATTAGTTAATTAATTTAGTAGTATTTAATATGTAGTATACTTGAATTGAATTATGTATATAAAATATGCCAACCTGTAACTTGTATATTTTCTACCATAATATTACAGGTATTTCCACTCATAAGCGAAATATCCTTCCTAAGCAATTTTCTCTATTTAAATTATAAACCATTTTTTGAATACTCGTACAAAAAGTACTTATTATCTTAAAGGGAACATATCGCCTAATCCGTTTTTTCTAAGGGCAATAAGACTTACCTCAACTTTACTTAGATATTTTAACGAAATACTATTTTGTATGAAAGATGTGTGAATGACAGGATGAATGAATTAAATGAGAGAGTGATATACTGAGCGGACAAATTGTACGCAAAACGTATTTATTTTAACTTGTCTGCGTCTTTTATGTAAAATGTGTTACTTGTCTAAATTGTTGATACATGTTTAGTATTTAAGACACTACATCTAAGCGCCACTGCTTGGAATGCCCGGTCATGCATTACACACAGTGGGGTAATTCATGAAAAAGGATATCCCAACTCGTGACGCTTGGAGATAAACCACACATTGAGCACACACTTTATACAAAACTCAATACTGAACACTAACAATTAAAATACAGTCACTTTATTAGAAACAGCAACATATTAGTAAATACACTAACAAGCCAACAGGGACACATGTAGTCAGATGGGATAAAACAACAGCATAACTACATATTCAGCATTATACAACATACGAAAGTAAAAGTGTATCGAAATGCACACACAGGACAAGATTTGCATGTGCACTTAATTAGCCAAGACTTTTGTCTTGTTAATACTCTATTACATAGAGTTTAATTATCTTGGTATCAATGGGATACTTGAGAAGGGCGGGTTGTATAAACAACTAGGAAACGTCACGTAACTTCGGTCAGATAAGCATTTTTTATGGACACAGAAGAGAGAGACCTCTTCAGCAAATCATCGTGAAGTGGTGTATGGGAGAATACATGAGTGTTGATGCAGAGATGTAGGTTGCCAAGTTACTATCCACCAAACTACAAACACCGACTTTATGTGATTCTGTGACAGAATTAGTACAAAACTAATTACCTTATAATAACCCATCTAATCAGGGGGGAGAGGGGGACTCCTGTCACAGCCTCACATAGTGGCGGTAACCGACATAAAGTAAGAGACACTGGCGAAGGACTACAACTCCCGCTCAAGGGAAAGAAGTGAGTCACTCGAAGGCTTGAGTAATCCAGAGCCTTCTCGAAGGACTTGTCAGTGGGTCCACTGTCCCGTGGACACTGATGTGGCCCGCTTATTACGGGGTCCACGAGAAACTCGGATAGAGTTACCACCCGTGTCGGATTGCGACACGTGTGAAACGGCAGAGACAGACAGGACATCGAGGAAGCAACAGGGCTTACCTTAGAGGGACTTGATAGTTCAGACCCATGTGTATTTAGGAGTCGTAGACATATGCTAGATAGTTGCTTAGAATTGTTTGTTATAATCATGTGGGATGTACAACCTCTGTGATACGCAACTTGTCAAGTGCGGGCTTGTTAAAACCCACTTCGCCAGCGCACTGTATATATTATATAATAAAGTTGCTATATTGTATCTCACGGAGTATGTTGCCTGTATGAGCCCGTGTCCAGATCACCTAGCGATCTAAGACTGTGACAGGCTATGTGGGGGCAATCGCCGGTTTTGGCACACGCTTTACGTTTCAGACAGCTCTTGGTTGCCAAGTAAAAAAATTAATTAAATTATATCAAGGTTTAATACAGAACAAAGTTAAAAAAAACGTTGCAGCTATCTAGTAATGAACTAGTATTAGTCCCTCTTCACAAACATTGCAAATGATGTTAATATTATGAAATTTGACATGACTGTGACATTTACGTTGACTGTTACTAATTTTGTTTGATTCCAACATCAGATTGTTCCGCGAAATATCGGGTGTACGTAACCTGTCCTCCAACAGTGGCGAGAGAACAAGACTACATTCGAGAACTCAGGGAAAATAAGATGAGTTTCATTTCATGCTCATTGCAACCCTAAGCGGTACTTATCATCATCCATTCATGTAAAATTTTTCTATGCATTGATTTGTATGAATATGCTAACCTCATAACCAACAGAACTTTTCATGTGTATTTGCTCATGTAAACATTAAGGGAAATAATTAAATTTTGTATTTCCCAACTATTTTCTAAGGGATTTAATTTCAGTAAAGTTAACAACAACTAAAAGACAAAATGTCAACGTTAGAACAATGTATTGAGTTAGGTATTAAATTAGGATATAAAGAGGAAAAACTGTCAGAATGGGCACAGAAGACGCATTCAGAGAATATTGCACGAGAAGAAAGAGCAATGGAACGAGAAGAAAAGAAAATGCAAATGGAACTGCAGGCTGAAGAGAAGAAAATGCAACTGCAGGCTGAAGAGAAGAAAACGCAACTGCAGGCTGAGGAGAAGAAAATGCAACTGCAAGCTGAAGAAAAGAAAATGCAGATGGAGCTTGAAGCCGCAGCCAAACAAGCCCAGTTAAATGCAGAGACACAGATAAGACTAAAACAAATGGAAATTGATTCCAACCTAGAAATATCAGTAAACAAAATGAGAAGTAAGGAAGAGGAACAAAAATATAACAAATATAAAGGCCTCGTTAAAGCATTCTGCTCAGGAGATTCTATCAGCGCGTACTTAGAAAACTTTGAGTGTTTAATGACCTATCATAAGGTCGCAAAAATCGACTGGTCATTTATTTTGATGAGAAATTTAGCACTAGAGCCCTTAAAAGTAATAGAGACAGTTCCACAAGATATGAGGAAAGATTATGATTATTTAAAGCAAAGAATACTTCAACATTTCTCACTAGATACAGCAGGCTATCAACAACAGTTCGCAAAATTAGCCCCACAACCTAATCAAACCTTCATAGACTACGTGTCTACAGTTCAGGATATATGTACAAAGTGGATAACCTCAGCAAAAACAAATAACAACCATGACAAACTAAAAGAACTCATTATAATTGACAAAATTATTAATACAATTCCAACACCTTTTTCTAAATTTTTGAAACAAATGGATTGTAAAACTATCCAAGAGGTAGAAGCCAAGGGGAGCGCATTTTTTACAGCGAACCGCGATATTTTCCATTTAAACATTAGCCAAAATGAAACAGCAGCAGTTACAAACACTAAATACTCGAAACCAACTGAAAATAGATTCAAACAACACTCAAAATTCAGAAAACCAGTCAAGTGCCAGTATTGTCATCTGACACACGAAGAGTACGCAATGTGCGACAAATCACCGAATTATCCACATCATCTCCAAATGATAGTGGAAAAGCATAAGAACAAGAGAAATGCGTATCAGAGAGCGGTCAAATGCTATTTTTGTTCCAGCTTTGGACATTATTCAAAATTTTGTGAAGGACGAAAGATAATGAAGCAGGCCAATGCCGCACTAATTGAGACATCCTCAGATGATGACATTGAACAACTGAATGAATGTGACAACCAAAATGAAAGTTTGAGTGAGCTAGGAAATGCAGTGCAAATCATTGACACCATCACTGACAACAAATTTAACACCTGTAGAAAATTTCAGCTTGATACTACATTGTTATGCGGCCACACAATACCAATTTCTAACGAAATGGCCAACGCAGCCTTATCATCAACAGGCAAATTAAATTTCTCAACAGGTTTTGTAAATAATAAACAGTGCACATTAATACGCGATTCCGGGGCAACTCTTTGTGGAATTAAGAAAACATTAGTGAACGACAAAGACTACACACACAAATACGTAACTTGTCGCACATTCGCAGGCACGATCGAAAGATACCCCCTAGCACTTGTCGAAATTCGCACACCGTTTATATTAGGACTAGTATTATGCGCAGTCCTAGAAAATCCTGTCGCTGATATTATTCTTGGGAATCTGCCCAACACAAGATCTTGTTCTGAAAAGGAAATCAGAGATTGGGAACAAAATAACTGTATCCAGAACCCAAACAGCGATTCTAAAGGGAAACACCACGCGTGCTCGTCTCAAACTGCCAAAAGTACAAGGGAGAGAACCAATGACGTAATTCGAAATGAATTCACCGAGGTGCAGAATGCAGGGGCGGTTGAATCTGTCAATGATACCACCAACTTAACACCTCGAACTGAGGATACCATCGATCCACAAATTACTAAGCCTGTAAATGTGCAACAAAACACACAACACACTAACGTAATAACACGACAAACAACACACAAAACAGACACCGACCAACTTCAAGAGTCACTAGAAATCATATCACCTAACACTACCACAACTGATTTTGTAAAAGAACAAAAAGCAGATCCTACACTTTCACAATACTTTCGGTTAGTAGGACTGAAGCCAAAATTGACTAAAAATGCTTCATGGACATTTAGAATAAAGAACAATGTTCTAACTAGATTATATACCAAAGATCAGACCACGATACAGCAAGTAGTTCTACCTCAATCACATCGTAAGAAAGTACTAAATATAGCCCATGATTCACGTTTCGGAGGTCATATGGGTTACGAAAAGACTAGAGCCAGAGTCCTGAGCCAATTTTACTGGCCTAAATTTTGCCAAGACATAAAAACCTATTGTAGATCATGTGATACATGTCAGAAACTGGTCAAAAAGGGAAAGAATCCTACGGCAGAAATTCAATCAACCACAACTGCCTCGAGGCCATTTCAAATTGTGGCAGTTGATTTAGTAGGTCCTTTGAACCACATCTCAAACAAAGGAAATATATATATTTTTACACTTGTGGATCTATGTTCGAGATGGCCAGAAATGATTCCATTAAAATCTATCTCCTCTAAGGATGTGACGGACGTATTTCTACAGCTATTCTCCCGTTTTGGCTTCCCGGAGAAAATAATTTCAGATAGGGGAACACAGTTCATATCTAATGCCACCCAATCGGTAACTAAGTTACTAGGCATAAAACAATGTTTCACCAGTCCCTATCGACCTGCCGCGAATGGAATTTGCGAAAAACTAAATGGGGACCTGAAACATATGTTATCCAAAGTGACAGCTGAAAATCCAGCCGATTGGGATATACTTCTCCCAACGGTGCTGTTCGCATATAGAGAAGTCCCGCAATCAAGCACAGGGTTCTCTCCGTTCGAATTGATATATGGAGCGAACCCAAGAGGACCTCTCACTATTTACAAAGATATAATATCACAACCTGTAAATACCCAATTACCAGTTTCCACCTATGATTTAGTCACTGACACCAGAGACAAAATCATTCGATCCTGTATACTGGCCAGAACATCATTACAGGAGAAAGGTCTTAGGTACAGGCAGTACGCCAACAAAGGGGCGAAAACGATTGTATTACAACCAAATCAGGATATTTTACTATTGCTACCTGACAAGAGAGATTTACTATCAACCTCTTGGCAGGGACCATTTAAAATTGTGAGAAGAATTTCGGAAGTTGACTACGAAATTTCTATGAATGGAAAATTGAAAATATTCCATGTAAATATGTTAAAACCATACTATTCTATAAAAGACAGTGACACGAGTAAGCAGACGCAGATAACAAATGACAAAAACGAAACGACAATTACTCAACTGAATGACACCTCGACAAACGAAGCATCGTCAACGACTCATTCTGGCGACAACGAAGACGACGAAAACATATTTACAGTACCGACAATATGGGATACCGACAACGACGACCAATTTGACGACAGTTTGACAACTATTAGTCTCGACGACGACGACAATGACATTGAGGACAATTTACAAACAGTGGCATCAGTAATAAATCAAACGGACGTAGAAAATACGGAAATTCCAGTACCAACTATGAATGACGACAGTAGTATGAAGGACATAAAATCTCTGACACTTTGACACAACAGCAGCGACAAGACATTTTGTCTCTCCTTAACAACTATAAAACTATCTTCTCAAACAAACCTGGACGGACTGACAGAATAATACGTTCAATTGTGCTGACAGATCTGACACCGATTAAATGTAGACCATATTCTATTCCTTTGCATTATAGAGCAAATTTAGACAAAGAAATTTTGGACTTAGAGAAAAATAGAATAATACAGAAATCTATGTCCCAGTATTCTTCGCCTATAGTCCTGGTGAAAAAGAAGGTCCATACGATTCGTTTGTGCATAGATTATAGAAGATTAAATACGATAACCACAACAGATGCGGAGCCAATGAACAGCTGTGAAGACCTCATTTTGAATATGTCTCAATCATCCTTATTTTCTAAGCTTGATTTAGCGAAAGGTTACTGGCAGATACCACTACACCCTTCTTCAAGACATATAACAGCATTCGCTACACCTCTGGGGTTGTACGAATGGAGATATCTTCCATTTGGTCTCAAGAACGCTCCCGCCACATTTGTTAGGTTAACTAGGTTGTTATTGCACGGCATTAAGGACGTGCAATCTTATATTGATGACATATGCATTCATTCTTCTAACATGACTTCTCACTTACTTACACTCCAACAAGTCTTTAAACAAATCTTTCTTTTTGGACTTACTATCAAACCTTCCAAGGTTGAAATAGGCTATAAACAGATAGACTTCCTTGGTCATAGAATTTCCGAAGGCAAACTTTTGACAGATGATAAAATTGTATCGAAAATTCTCAACCTAGAAGTTCCAACCACAAAGAAACAAGTTAGAAGCTTATTAGGTCTTATAAACTATTATGCAAAGTTTATACCAAACTGGGCAGAACTTACATCAGTTTTTTCTAATCTGTTGACAAAGGATCATCCAGAAAAATTTTGTA
Organism: Cepaea hortensis; assembly: GCA_963921405.1. Lineage (NCBI taxonomy): Eukaryota > Metazoa > Mollusca > Gastropoda > Stylommatophora > Helicidae > Cepaea > Cepaea hortensis. Next base: position 113,074,915 of record OY992885.1, read on the forward strand.
AAAGTACCCGCTTAGAGGATGCAATGTGCAGATTGAAATACATTTTTTCTAACCCACCAGTATTAACACTACCAAATATAGATATACCCTTTATTTTGACCACAGATTCGAGCGCTATTGCAATTGGAGGCTGCCTAATGCAAGAAGTGCAAGGGGTGATGCATCCTATACTGTACGTAAGCCGGAAGCTGAACAAGGCAGAGACCCATTATTCCACGGTGGAATTGGAGGCATTGAGTCTACTATTTTGTATACGCCGATTATCTAAGTTCCTCTTAGGTTCCCATTTTGTTGTGTTAACCGATAACTCGCCATTGTTGGTACTTAAGCAAGGTGTTCCTAAAAACCATCGTTTACAAAGATGGAGTCTTCTTCTTCAAGATTTCGACTTCGAAATCCGCCATATCAGAGGCACTGACAACATTATTGCTGATATTTTATCACGGCAAACGAATGCACCATCAGACTAACATTAGGCACATTAATAATTCGCCATACAAGAAGCTGTGATATTTTAGTCTGTGGCATAGAACAGTGTACCTCTACACCTGCTAGAGAACTTTCATTTAGAATTAATATCACCCAAGTGAATAGGTTACGTATAACACACACGAACATGAAACTTTGAGAACCCTATACTACCAATTACCAAAACTCTATAAACATTCCGAGCGAGACATTATCTGTGAAATAATTTCAACCAGTGAACTGACAGTGATCATGAAAACAGTAAGAACAATGTGTACTCGACATTAAGAACATTGTATATTTGCTGTTGCTGAGAAACTATGCAAACAGCCGGAATAGAACGACGTCGATTACAACATGCAAGAGACAGCCATATTAACCATTAACATTCATGGCACGACACACGGACATCAGGAGGACAACGCACACATCATCGTTGGATTTAGTTAATTAGTTAATTAATTTAGTAGTATTTAATATGTAGTATACTTGAATTGAATTATGTATATAAAATATGCCAACCTGTAACTTGTATATTTTCTACCATAATATTACAGGTATTTCCACTCATAAGCGAAATATCCTTCCTAAGCAATTTTCTCTATTTAAATTATAAACCATTTTTTGAATACTCGTACAAAAAGTACTTATTATCTTAAAGGGAACATATCGCCTAATCCGTTTTTTCTAAGGGCAATAAGACTTACCTCAACTTTACTTAGATATTTTAACGAAATACTATTTTGTATGAAAGATGTGTGAATGACAGGATGAATTAATTAAATGAGAGAGTGATATACTGAGCGGACAAATTGTACGCAAAACGTATTTATTTTAACTTGTCTGCGTCTTTTATGTAAAATGTGTTACTTGTCTAAATTGTTGATACATGTTTAGTATTTAAGACACTACATCTAAGCGCCACTGCTTGGAATGCCCGGTCATGCATTACACACAGTGGGGTAATTCATGAAAAAGGATATCCCAACTCGTGACGCTTGGAGATAAACCACACATTGAGCACACACTTTATACAAAACTCAATACTGAACACTAACAATTAAAATACAGTCACTTTATTAGAAACAGCAACATATTAGTAAATACACTAACAAGCCAACAGGGACACATGTAGTCAGATGGGATAAAACAACAGCATAACTACATATTCAGCATTATACAACATACGAAAGTAAAAGTGTATCGAAATGCACACACAGGACAAGATTTGCATGTGCACTTAATTAGCCAAGACTTTTGTCTTGTTAATACTCTATTACATAGAGTTTAATTATCTTGGTATCAATGGGATACTTGAGAAGGGCGGGTTGTATAAACAACTAGGAAACGTCACGTAACTTCGGTCAGATAAGCATTTTTTATGGACACAGAAGAGAGAGACCTCTTCAGCAAATCATCGTGAAGTGGTGTATGGGAGAATACATGAGTGTTGATGCAGAGATGTAGGTTGCCAAGTTACTATCCACCAAACTACAAACACCGACTTTATGTGATTCTGTGACAGAATTAGTACAAAACTAATTACCTTATAATAACCCATCTAATCAGGGGGGAGAGGGGGACTCCTGTCACAGCCTCACATAGTGGCGGTAACCGACATAAAGTAAGAGACACTGGCGAAGGACTACAACTCCCGCTCAAGGGAAAGAAGTGAGTCACTCGAAGGCTTGAGTAATCCAGAGCCTTCTCGAAGGACTGGTCAGTGGGTCCACTGTCCCGTGGACACTGATGTGGCCCGCTTATTACGGGGTCCACGAGAAACTCGGATAGAGTTACCACCCGTGTCGGATTGCGACACGTGTGAAACGGCAGAGACAGACAGGACATCGAGGAAGCAACAGGGCTTACCTTAGAGGGACTTGATAGTTCAGACCCATGTGTATTTAGGAGTCGTAGACATATGCTAGATAGTTGCTTAGAATTGTTTGTTATAATCATGTGTGATGTAAAACCTCTGTGATACGCAACTTGTCGAGTGCGGGCTTGTTAAAACCCACTTCGCCAGCGCACTGTATATATTATATAATAAATGTTGCTATATTGTATCTCACGGAGTTTGTTGCCTGTATGAGCCCGAGTCCAGATCCCCTAGCGATCTAAGACTGTGACAAGAGGAAAGGCGAGACAGACATATAATCAGATTGCTACTGGTACTACTGGTACTGGAACTCTTCGCTGGCTGCTGAGGATGGGGACGGAGCGCTTATGGGAATACCCCGAATGTTGTGATGTCGGTTCCTAAATCAATTAATCAATCAATCATGGTCAGGATACATCTCAGCGGAGTCTACAATTACATCAAGATATGGACAGGATACATTTCAGCGGAGTCTACAATTACATCAAGATATGGACAGGATACATTTCAGCGGAGTCTACAATTACATCAAGATATGGACAGGATACATTTCACCGGAGTCTATAATTACATCAAGATATGGACAGGATACATTTCAGCGGAGTCTACAATTACATCAAGATATGGACAGGATACATTTCAGCGGAGTCTACAATTACATCAAGATATTGACAGGATACATTTCAGCGGAGTCTACAATTACATCAAGATATGGACAGGATACATTTCAGCGGAGTCTACAATTACATCAAGATATGACAGGATACATTTCACCGGAGACTACAATTACATCAAGATATGGACAGGATACATTTCAGCGGAGTCTACAATTACATCAAGATATTGACAGGATACATTTCAGCGGAGTCTACAATTACATCAAGATATTGACAGGATACATTTCAGCGGAGTCTACAATTACATCAAGATATGACAGGATACATCTCAGTGGAGTCTACAATTACATCAAGATATGGTCTAGATACAACTTAGCAGAATCTACAACATCAGGATATGATCAGGATATATCTTAACATAATCTATAACATCAGAATATGGTCAGAGTATAACTTAATATAATCTACAACATCAGGATATTGTCGGGATACAACTTAACATAATCTATAGCATCAGGATATGGCCAGGATATAACTTAGCAGAATCTACAACATCAGGATATGGTCAAGATATAACTTAACACCAAAATGTGGTGAGCATACATCTCAGCTGAATCTACAACGAAGGCTGGGGTCAGTAACTTCTGGAGATGCAGTAGCTCCAATCTTCACTGCGGTGATGGCTCTGTGTCCTGATGAATATCTTCAAATAATCAAACATTGAAGGCATCAAATTATCACAATTAACTATCATCATTTCACTGAGGACAAGGCTACAGACGCTCAGATCTCCATCTAACAACTTCCCGTAGTGCGACAAACTATCACTCAAGTGGTTTTGTTTCACAAGTCTATATATAAATCATCATCATTTCATCCCCTTTTTCCATTCCCGCCGTCAAGCGTCTTTGGGAGGATAATTGTTGATGTTACAGCTCCCGTTGGGTGGCACTGGGTTGTGTCATTCCGTGTGGTTGTACAATGTCTTTGATGTCGTCAATCCATTCTCTTCTCGGCTGTCCTCTTGCTCTCGTAGCAGATCTTCTTTGATGTAGGGCTAGTGATGGTAGTTGATGATGGTGCATTCTAACGAGATGACCAAATCATTTGATCTTCTGCCTTTCAATAAATGTGGCACAAGGTGTTGATCCCACTGTCTGTCTGATAACATCACTTCTTACTCGGTCTCGGATAGTTAATTTGGCAGCTTTCCTCAGGCATCTCATCTCACAGGTGGGACGCAGAGGTGTTTCCAAGGCACCAGGGCCGGGGTATATACTGGCCAAGACCTATTGACGCGTCCTCGTCGAGCGTCCTGGGCAACAGGTCCCTTCGGGGTCCTGGTTAAAGTCAGTAGGATCGCCGATTCCTCCGATGTCGGAGAGTGTCTGCCTGTACGGCGAGGAACCACCAGTCTACACACCAATAAGCCAGACATGGGACAACGGATACTCACGCAAACCTCAGGTCCTGTATGACATCACACTGATGTTGGACAACAGGATGCTTTCATCCGACATACAGGACTTCGCCTTGGAGCTCAAGCCAACGAACACAAGCAAGCAAGCAAGCATCTCACAGGTGTTGATTTTACTGAAGTGTGTTTTAGATAATGTCCAAGTTTGACATTCTTAGCATAGGGTTGGTGGTAAAAGCTCGCTTGATTTTGATTTTCAGTACGAATACAGACTGACGCTCATACAGGTCCAGACACTTGATTTTAGGCACTCAGCTGAGGGATATAGCTGAACGCCTCTAAGTCATATCCCCTAGATGTGAGAACCTGACCGCTACTCACCATCTGATCTTGGAGGTTTGATCCTGAGCCGGTAGCATCTTCAGCCTACCTTGTTTCAGACGTAGTGGTCATCCTTTCCTCTAGAGAAAACAAGGCAAGGCCAAGAGAGGTAACATGCTGCATGGGCAACACATGTTCTCTGAATCCAAGCCCAGGCATTGTGCGATGGAATTATAGCTCTAGTTCCAAGCCACTTACTTTCGTCTGTAACGACGGCAAAGTGCCATAGGGTTGGTGTGAATATGCTATTTATTATCTGCCGTTTTGAAGGCGTAGATACATTTGGAACGAACAAACGAACAAACTTTATTTTCAAAGGGTTAAGAATTGGGCACGCAAGCCCGTCTAACAGTCTGCCCTTCTATCACTCTCTTTCATACATTATATCATTCACACATCAATCAAGGCTGACTGAGAACAGCAACAATATAAAAGATATGAATTATAAAGGTTTGGAGAAAATATAAAAATAAATACTACACGACTCAGTAATATTAATGAATGGATGTTTCAGGATGGGTGGTAATTGACAAAGAGAGCAAACGTGAGGATGGGTGGTAATACAGAAAGAGGGCAAACGTGAGGATGGGTGGTAATTAAAAAGAGGACAAACTTGAGGATGGGTGTAATTGATAAAGAGGGCAAACTTGATCGTCTGTATTAGTTACCCAGAAGCTTATATTCGTGGTGCCCCTTTTGTCTTCAATGGATCCACCTTTAACGACCTGTAGATTTTGTATTATTTTCTGTAACCATTGTACTCAACGTCCGTGGTCGATATCGATTGCTGCCTTTCTTGTCTGGCAGATGGTCAAGATAAACATGCGTGCACTCTACTGAAGTCCTCTCCCAGGCTAATCTTCATGAAGATGACGATGTTAATGAAGGTTATAATCTTGGTGACCTTGTGTGTGTCAGAGCGTGTGTTTGTGTGTGTGCTAACCCAGCACATCTCTTCTACCCTTGCGATATGGCTACACTAAAAACATCGAGCTATCGGAGAATGGTTCTTTCTTTTCCCCGGACCTAATCGATCAACTGCTTGTAAACAACGAGTCCCATACGGACCGTGTACAATGTTTGTGCCTATTGTCACTTTGATTCTATTGTTCTCTCCCCGAGACACGTTGGCCGGGGCAATAAACACACCAATGCTCTCTTATATTCGTATTTTAATCGGTGGTTCTCTCTCACCACTTCCTTTATATCATCATATTGAAGCGTCTTCTCCGCATTGAAGGTCGGTTGTAGGAAGTCTCCAACACTATCCAGCATCTTTATGTTTCATTTATATCTGCTTCTTCCAGTCCATCTATTGATGTTGTCCACACATCTGTAATGTTGTCTTCCAGTCCATCTCTTGATGTTGTCCACCCACTTGTAACGTTGTCTTTTAGTCCATTCGGTCTTGTGTATTTGTTTCAGAATAGAGTTTTCCTACCTGCAATGTTTCTTAATTGAATTATTGTTTACACGTGTTTCACGCGGCCTGATTCAGACAAGCAAACAGTTCAACAGAAAATCCTCTGTAGAGAGATTTGAACACTCAACCCATTGGCCGGCCCACACGCGTGCTAGTCGTTATGCAGTCTCTGCTCTTTAGGGAGGTCTCCGTGGTGAAATATTTAAACTGCCTGCCTCTCCCACGCCCCCTCCCCAAAGTCCCAGACGGAGTCGTCGCTGGAACTACGGAGTTCTTGCTATGTTTCTTGCTTTAGGCAGGCCACTCCGCGGAAAGAGACCGAGCCTTGAGACCGAACGGTGTCATAAAATAGATTCTCTCAACTTTAACGCCATCCGCGCTTCCTTTCTTCTCTTTAAAGAGACATACTAGAAGACACAAGTTAAGTGGTTTGGCCATGTAAGTAGGTTACAAACTATCAGTATACCACAACAAGCAATGATGTACAGACCAGATGGAAGCAGAGGAAGAGGTCGCCATGTAAACGATGGACAGAGGGAATAGCTGAGTCCATGGGAATTATTCCTCCATGTCACCTCTCAATCCGTCCAGCATCATTTCATCATGTCTCTGTTCTCATCACATGACCAAAGAAAGCTGTTTGTCTCTTTCGTATTGTTGTATATAGTGTTCTAGTTTCATTAGCCTCTTTCATGCAATCGTTGAGAGACATAGCGGCTTGCTAACTTGTATTCTGGGGGCAGGAGTTTCAATGGATGCCTGAAAGGGAAAGGCAACTAACTGTACGTGTGTGTGAACAACATACAACATAAGACATGGACTAGACCAATCTAGGCCACACCCGTATTAGTACACCGTGAAGACAGCATGTCGTGTTGACGCATTACTACCCTACCGACTTCTAGCGCGGAGATGATACTTGATGCTAATGCCACCTATACAAATACACGAACACTGTATATAGCCTTTCTTCGTTTACAGACGAGAAGAGGGAGTCTCCAGAACATTCCCCGCAGAGGTCGTATTCCCGAGTGTCAGCCCCGAGCCGGCTCCTGTACGGCAATGATAGACAGGGTTCCCCCGACAGGATCTCCAGCCGCCTTCGTCACAGGCGAAGGCGTATCGTGGGCTCAGAGGACGATGGGTGCAGGTCCCCCTCAGAGATGACAAATACAAGGTATGTGACATTGTCCGTTGACTTAAGGAGAGACATGTTTATTTTTTGTTTACTTGTGTTGTCCACGTGTTATGCCGACAGGTCTAGAGGAACAAGCTTTGGCAAAGATGCTGCTTGAAAACATAAATAAAGTTAGTCCCATAATAGATACAGGGGTGTGAAGTGTTACGACCGCGCATATCATAGGTCATGTTAAATGAGATGGGGTGTGAAGTGTTACGACCTCACTTATCATGGGTCATGATAAATGAGATGGGGTGTGAAGTGTTACGACCTCACATATCATAGGTCATGATAATTGAGATGGGTTGATCAGTTTCCTCCCTCATCGCCTTTCTTTCTCAGAGCATTCTGAAAATTATCCGGTATCCGTTTATTGAAGCTGGGTCGATCCTAGAGCTGTAAGGGTCGGACAAAATTGTCCGGTATACATTTATTGAAGCTGGGTCGATCCCAGAGCTGTAAGGATCGGACAAAATTGTCCGGCAACCTCTTATTGAAGCTGGGTCGATCACAGAGCTGTAAGGGTCGGATGAAATTACCGCCTCTGCTGGGGAATCCGGACTTCTGTCATGGAGGGAAGCATTCTAATCACTCTGCCACTGGAACCTCAATTACTTTAGTTCACGTGAAATCTGCACACAGATATACAAACATTACATGACCTTAGCTAACCTTGCGATAACTCCATGTTGATTCTCTAGACAAGTTTTCGTTTAGTAGTTTGTCAGTGCTTTCTGAACCAGAAGTCAACCGTGAAATCCAACTGATCAATGTAGGGGAGAAACATTGTAACACGACATCAGCGCAAGGGAAGTTTAATAGCTAGAGCGCTCTTATGCTTTCGCCCACGGCGAACGTGGAAACAGATGTAGTGTTGAACTCATACCTTTCTCTCTGTCTACTTGTATTCCTGTCTTTGTCTCACTGTAGTCTCTTCTGCCTGCCTGCCTGCCTGCCTGCCTGCCTGCCTGTCTGCCTGCCTGCCTGTCTGTCTGTCTGTCTGTCTGTCTGTCTGTTCTACTTTCTTTTTTTCCTTATGTCAAACATTGTGACACATATATTGCCGGTACAACCTCACTAATATGTCTGCCCGTTTCACGAGGTGAAGACCCACTTCTCTTGACTTGATCTTGTGTTCTAATATGTTGTTTCACCTTGATCACGACCAGGTGTGTAACCTCGTTATCCTCCCTGAGCGTGCCGTTCCTACCTGCCCTCGGCGTGGCTCGGGTCACCTCGCCCAGCGCCAGGACCACGAGAAGCCTGCCCGTCACGCCCACCGTGCCCCCTGAAGAAGACCAGGAGAAGAAACACAAACAGATGCACGAGGTGACCTTTAACCCGCTGAAACCACTCAATAACCTGTCGTTTGTTCCTCCTTTCTTACTCTCCTCTTTCCAGAAAGTTCTAGAAATGTTGATTGTAATAGTGCTAGACTTATTGATTGTAATAGTGCTAGACTTATTGATTGTAATAGTGCTAGAAATATAGATTATAATCGTTCTTGACATATTAAGTCTAGAAATATTGATTGTAATAGTTCTAGAAATATAGATTGTAATCGTTCTTGACATATTGAGGTAATTATTCTAGAAATATTGATTGTAATTTTTATATATAGAAATACTGATTGTACTAGTTCTAGAATATTGATTGTAGTAGTTCTAGAATGAAAACTTGCGATAGTTCCAGAAATATTTATTGTAATCGTTCTAGAAATATAGATTGTATTGGTTCTAGAAATATTGAGGTAATAATTTTTGAAATATTGATTGTAATATGTATATCTAGAAATATTGATTGAAATAGTTATAAAAATATTCATGGTGTTGTTGGTGCACTCACCCACAGGAGACACGAGCGATCCTGCAGTCCATGAACGCCAGGGAGAGCCAGGTGGAGAAGGAGAGAGAGAGGCAACAGGGCATGCTGGAGAGGATGAAGAGGCAGAAGCGCTATCTGGCGGAGGACAGGACCCAGCAGGCACTCAAACTTCTGGAGAAGGCCCTGGAGATGGACAGAGCGTCAGTTGATCTTCTCACTTACCATGTGTTTAATTATGATTGATTGATTGATTGATTTAGGAACCGACATCACAGCATTCGGGGCATTCCCTTAAGCGCTCCGTCCCCATCATCAGCAGCCAGCGAAGAGTTCCAACACAAATAGTACCAGTAGCAATCTGATCATATGCCCGTCTCGCCTTTCCTCAGAGCATCGAGCGTCGACCAGATCCCCTCGTCACTCCTCTCTGTCTCATTCTTGCCAGACCATGGTGATCCATTTGCTCCTCCGAGGTGTACACGTGCTCCCACAAGACCGCAACCACGTCTGCCTTGTCATGCATCAATACTCCACCAAGTTTTGCAGAGCCAGCCAATCTGTCCGCCTGTTCATTCCCCAGCACACCGGCATGCCCCGGAGAAAAGATCCAGGCGATGCTTGTCACCCGTGACTTCCGAAGCGAAGCACGCCACTCTGCGCGAAGCTTTCCTGTACTCACCCTACTCAGCATGCTTTCTGAGTCAGTTACAATCACGATGTGTGTGTGTATCGTATTCTCCATCCAGCGGAAATCTGCACTGACCGCCTCCACCTCCATTCTTAAGCTAGATGTTGTGGTATCATATGCCAGGCTCTCCTTCACCAAACGTCGACCATTAGCCTTTTGCTAAGAACCCCCAGACACTTCTCCTACCTCTCAACACCGACCTATCTGTGTAGATAATCACATCACCCGGTCGTGCATTATCTTAAATTAGTTGCTGGATTTCCACTTCCGTGGCCCCTGCTGGCCACTCCCTGCACTCCCGGCTGAATGTGACTATAACTGTGCAAAGTTTGACTGCTCCGCTGGCACTCTGACCCACTCCTCTCCTCTCCTGATGTTCTACCAGATGCACACCTGTCTGATCGTATCTTCCGCCTAACTGCGTCCAGTGCCTCATGCAACGGATGATCTGTGTCTGCAGCTACTCTGAGGTATGCCTTCGCCTGCATCACCTTGAGCCTACCAGCAACAGTCGGCAGACCAAGGATGTAACGCATAAACGCATACATACTACTGGGGTGTCTCTAGTGAATCCCAGTATAATGTTTAATTATTTGTGTGTGAAAGCTCGTCTACTTACCTATCTAACTGCTAATCTACCTGTCCACTAGCCTATCTAGCTACCTACATATCTACATTTAGACCGATTTAAAAACAAATCCACCTACCTATATAGATTCCTATGTATCTGTCAACATATAGAATGCATGTCTATTACCTACCTGCTTCCCTATCTGCCTACGAACCTACCTACGTACGTACCTACCTACCTACCTACCTACCTAGGTACCTACATGTATAACTACCGCCCTATGTACCTACCAAACCCTATTTACCAAACCTCCAATCTATTTACCTATCAATATATCTACTTATTGACCTACTTTCAAACCTTCCAATTTCACAATCTACATTTCCGCCCAGGTATATACCTTCCTCGTCTTCTCGCCATTCAATGTTCAACATCTATGCAGCAAATCTACAAAGAAATGAGTAGACCAGTAACATTTTGACCCATTCCTAATTGGTGGAAATCCAGGTCCCCGAATCCACTATATAGATAACTCAGTTCCCATCTCAGACAGTGCCTCGGGACTATAAGATTGAATTCGGTCTGTAAAGAGACATTCTGAAGATGGAGTCTTTTCACGGTCTTAAAATAAAGACTTAAAGTGTATCTGCAGACCAAATTACGTGTCAACCAACTATTACAATCAATAATAAAGTAATTGAAAATGCCCAAACTGTCAATATCATGGCTTTATAATCAATAAGTAAGTGTGGAACCGAATCATGAATTGTTAGCCAACAAGTGAGGAATGCTTGCTTGCCTGTGTTCGTTGGCTTGAGCTCCAACGCGAAGTCCTGTATGTCAGATGAAGGCATTCTGTTGTCCAACATCAGTGTGATGCCACACAGGACCTGAGTTTTGCGTGAGTATCCGTTGTCCCATGTCTGGCTTATTGGTGTGCAGACTGGTGGTTCCTCGCCGTGCAGGCAGACACTCTCCGACTTCGGATGAATCGGCGATCCTACTGACTTAAGCCAGGACCCCGAAGGGACCTGTTGCCCAGGACGCTCGACGAGGACGCGTCAATAGGTCTTGGCCAGTATATACCCCGGCCCTGGTGCCTTGGAAACACCTCTGCGTCCCACGTGAGGAATTATACTGAAGCTAATTGATGCCTACGTAAAATAGTGAGAATGACATAGTATAACTGAATCAGCAATGTAGAGCTCATGGAGGGAATTAGACAAACCTCATTGAACCAAGAGGGAAGGGAAAGACGTTGACGCTGGGTAGAACACACACTGAGAACACCTGAGGACTATATAAGTAGACATTCTCTTGTCTGGAATCCATAAGGTAAATGAAAAATCAGGAGACATAAAACACAAGGAGAAGAGAATTACAGACAGGGATGTATAATATTGGGAGGACATGAAGGGAGCAGCAGGAGATGGCAACACATAGGATGGTGTAGCCTGGTTTGGTTGAGCAGAAGAAGAGAAAGAAGAAATTAATTCCTTAATTTTGTTGCGTGTACCTTACGGGACGTTGCAGTCAACACCAGCATTATCAGCTGCTGTTGATGTACTAGGCAAGTGTTACGTTCAGTAGTTTGCCATTGCTTTCTGAACGACCGGCCCCTATACCTTTTTCGAAAAAAACCAGCACCGCTGTGATTCGAACCCGGGTATACGGGCTCACAAATCGCGTTCGCAAGCCCTTAGCCACAGAGACCGGTGAAAGAAGAAAACACAATAATATAATGAAATCATGGGAAGTAAACATAAGACAATAGAATCTCGGTAACATATGGGATTGACCCAAACGGTGTATGTGTATATGTGTGTCTCAATATGTCTGTGTATAGATGTGTATCAATATGTCTGTCTATAGATGTGTCTCAATATGTCTGTGTATAGATGTGTATCAATATGTCTGTGTATAGATGTGTATCAATATGTCTGTGTATAGATGTGTCTCAATATGTCTGTCTATAGATGTGTCTCAATATGTCTGTGTATAGATGTGTCTCAATATGTCTGTCTATAGATGTGTCTCAATATGTCTGTGTATAGATGTGTCTCAATATGTCTGTGTATAGATGTGTCTCAATATGTCTGTGTATAGATGTGTATCAATATGTCTGTCTATAGATGTGTCTCAATATGTCTGTCTATAGATGTGTCTCAATATGTCTGTGTATAGATGTGTCTCAATATGTCTGTCTATAGATGTGTATCAATATGTCTGTGTATAGATGTGTCTCAATATGTCTGTCTATAGATGTGTCTCAATATGTCTGTCTATAGATGTGTCTCAATATGTCTGTGTATAGATGTGTCTCAATATGTCTGTGTATAGATGTGTATCAATATGTCTGTGTATAGATGTGTCTCAATATGTCTGTGTATAGATGTGTCTCAATATGTCTGTCTATAGATGTGTCTCAATATGTCTGTCTATAGATGTGTCTCAATATGTCTGTCTATAGATGTGTCTCAATATGTCTGTCTATAGATGTGTCTCAATATGTCTGTCTATAGATGTGTCTCAATATGTCTGTCTATAGATGTGTCTCAATATGTCTGTCTATAGATGTGTCTCAATATGTCTGTGTATAGATGTGTCTCAATATGTCTGTGTATAGATGTGTCTCAATATGTCTGTGTATAGATGTGTATCAATATGTCTGTGTATAGATGTGTCTCAATATGTCTGTCTATAGATGTGTCTCAATATGTCTGTCTATAGATGTGTCTCAATATGTCTGTGTATAGATGTGTCTCAATATGTCTGTCTATAGATGTGTCTCAATATGTCTGTGTATAGATGTGTCTCAATATGTCTGTGTATAGATGTGTCTCAATATGTCTGTGTATAGATGTGTATCAATATGTCTGTGTATAGATGTGTCTCAATATGTCTGTCTATAGATGTGTATCAATATGTCTGTGTATAGATGTGTCTCAATATGTCTGTCTATAGATGTGTATCAATATGTCTGATATAGATATGTCTCAATATGTCTGTGTATAGATATGTCTTAGTATCTCTCAATATGTCTCAATATGTCTATTGTTGATCTGATACAGAATGGCCAATGATAAGGAAAAGCAAGGGCTGCTACTGCGCAACAAACTGGATGAGATGAAGCGGAAACGGGGACCAAAACAGGAAGCGGAATTTGTGGAAGTTATAGAACTTCAGGAAAAATAGCGTGTATGTTTTCCTGGGAGATTTCCCCGCCATGTGCTGTATGCCTTAGCTTAGAAGTGTCTGGCACGTGTTCGAAACCGTGCTTTAAGAGGCGGTGGCCTGTTCTACCTACTGCTGAAGGAAGCACACAGAACATGTATCTAGAATTTTCTATATTTCTAGTTTTGTACTGCTGGCTGTTTGTGAGATGTTTGGGCGGAAGTGCGGATGTGACCTTGAGCTGTTTGGGCGGAAGTACGGCTGTGACCTTGAGCTGTTTTGGCGGAAGTATGGCTGTGTCCTGAGAGCTGTTTGCGCGGAAGTAAGGCTATGTCCTGTGAGCAGATTGGGCTGAAGGACGGTTGTGTCCTGTGAGCAGATTGGGCTGAAGGGCGGCTGTGTCCTGTGAGCAGATTGGCTGATGGGCGGCTGTGTCCTGTGATACACGTAAAAGTTGATGTGAAGAATAGTGTGACGTAGTGAATGTTTGTGCAATATAATAATATTTTTCTGTGTTTGTTTAGATTTCATTCTTTCTGACTCCAACTAGTGTGATAATCATGAAGTAAGTTTATGTATCACCATCATTAATTTCATAATCTTCATCATTATTATCATTCATATCATAATGTTAATCATCATCATCATAACCTTCATCATCATCCTGATCATAATCTTCATCATAATCATGATTAACATAATATTCATTATCATTATCATCTCGTTCATAATCTTAATCATCCTTATCATACTCTCCATCATCAGAATCCTTATCATAATAATCATCATCCTCATTATAATCTTAAATATCATCCTTATCATAATCTTCATATCATCATCATAATCTTCATCATCAGCCTCATTATAATCTTTATTATCATCATCCTTATCATAATCTTCATTTTCATCATCCTTATCATAATCACCATCATTGTCGTCATCATCATAATCATGGACATTATCCTGATCATCCTTCCGTCGACATTATCGTCTTTATGGACATTATCATCATGATCATCAACATCTGCAACAACAATAACATTAGAATTGACATTATTACTTACATCAGCATCAGCAATAATATCATCATAATATTTGTCATCATCATCATCATCATCATCATCATCATCATCATCATCATCATCATCATCATCATCATCATCATCATCATCATCATCATCATCATCATCATCATCATCATCATCATTGTGAGAATTATCATTATCATTTTCATCATTTTCATTTTCATCACTATTATCATCGATGCCGTCATTATCTTCATCAAAATCATCGAGAACATCACAGTCATCATCATCATCAGCATCATCACACCTTCCTTTCCTCAAAGGAACGCGGAGATAAAGCAGTTTCTCATCTTCGCTTTATTGACTATACAAAGGCTTTCGATAGAGTAAGGCATGTCAACATGGTGGATATGCTTGCAGATCTACAAATTGATGGAAAAGACATTAGACTTATAAAAAACTTATATTGGAAACAACAAGCTGCCTTAAGGATTGATAATGAAGTAGGTCAACATAAGCCTTTTAAGAGAGGTGTGAGACAGTTATGTGTAATGTCTCCAGATCTGTTTTCCCTGTACAGTGAAAATATTTTCAGAAATGTACAAGATATGAAAGGAATCATCATTGGAGGAAGAAACATCAATAACATTAGTTATGCAGATGCTACAGTATTGATTGCAGACAATGAGCAGGATCTGCAACATTTAGTAGATGCGGTTGTTGCACACAGTGAACAACTAGAGTTAGAATTAAATTGTAAGAAGACACAGGTTATGGTCGTCACTAGGAAGAACGAAATACCACAATGTGATATACGAGTAGATGGGAATATTATCAAACAAGTGAATCGGTACAATTATCTCGGTACAGTCATAACATCTGATGGGAGATGCCTTTAAGAGATACATACTGTCTAATAAAAAGATGTTAATTGAAACGTAAAAAAGGGTGTTGAGGTGATACATAGAACCCATGCTGTTGTATGGATTTGAAGCGTGGACAATGAACAGACAAGCTGAACATCTGATGGCTGTGGAAATGTGGTTTCTGAGGAGAATGCAAAGAATACCATGGACAGACAGAAAAACCAATGAACAAATTCTTCAAGAAACAAATGAAGATCGTAAACTGATTAGAGTCATTAGACGTAGACAGTCAAAATATTTTGGGTACGTTATGAGAAGAAATCAATTGGAGAACTTGGTGACGACTGGCAAGATCGAAGGGAAGAGAACAACGGGAAGACCGAGAAGTAAATACCTGGATGACTTGACTACGTGACATGGTTGAGACAAGAACACTGAGATGATCCACGTCTGTGGTGATCGAGTGAAATCGCGAATCATGACCGCCCAGGCTTACCGGCATGGCACATGATGGATGGAACATATATTCCCAGCCGCAGTGTCCCAGGTGTTCCTGCAATCTTTTTGACCATTGTTTGGTTCTCTGAATTGTTCTTCACCTCATACAGGATGTCACTGTTGTAATCAACATATAAGGCACGTTCTTGTGTGTGTATATGTGTGTGTGTGTGTGTGTGTGTGTGTGTGTGTGTGTGTGTGTGTGTGCGTATGTGTGTGTGTATGTGTGTGTGTGTATGTGTGAGTGTGTTTTGTGTGGGAGAGTACAGACACAGTGTTTATTAACTTAATGCACACCTTATACTATTCTAGCCGGTTGGGGTAACATGTATTACAATATTTAACATTATTACCAGCCCAATTTAGGCACCAGACCAACATAATTCACCAAGGCTGCCACATAAGGCACCATGGAATGTTGGTACGGGACTTACTGACGTTCATGTGCATTTTTCCTTAAGCGTTGAGTCCTTTGTCTGGACGTAGGTGTATCAGTCTCCCCAGATGTAGATCCTCTCTTACAGACAATACAACACTTACTCCTGGACCCCTCCCTGGTGTAGTTGCCGGGCACTCGCCTACCAGCCCGGTGGTTGTGAGTTCGATCCGGAACAGGGCGGATGCGAATTTAAAAAAAATTATCGACCAGGGCTCCAGAGTCGATCCAGTCTGATATAGTACCAAGAATTGTATTGGAAAGTAAAGGCGGCCGACGTGGCACTCGGAGCACCGACTGGTCTACACAAATATGGGTATAGCACCATGTACCCAAATAAGCCTTAAGACGTGTCCAAGGGTGTTTACTATTTTACTTTCTAACTTGGATGTGTTTTCGTCTTGCTATAGTTGACTTCTCGTTCAGAAAGCAATGGTAAAATACTGAACGTAATATTGCATAGGAAATCAACCTGGCTTTGATCACAGTTTCCCGACAATGACATGCAGTGTGTTTGTCTAGTCCTTCGGTTTGTTTCCTTTCTTGTTTCTGGTCCTTCTCTTTGTTTCGTTTCATGTTTCTGGTCCTTCTGTTTGTTTCGATTCTTGTTTCTGGTTATTTATGCTATATTTTAAAACACAACCATCTGTTGAAAGATGGTTGTTATTAGATTCGTATTATTTACTGTTGTATTATTCTTACAATATACATTATTGTTCACAAGAATGCCAATGACTTGCTGTGTTCAATTATTGAGATAATTTATGTTAATGTTTTAAACTGTTTAGAAATATTCTCAGCACTTTATGGAAACAGAGTAGATGTCGCAGACAGCATTGTGTGATGTTTGTGTTGTGTCTTGTATGCGTTGTATGTTGTGTGTCTTCATCACGTCAAGCGTGTCACAGATGGTGCATGAGAAAACCCGTGTGCTGTTCCGAGTCTCGAGCACGCTACACACGATGTGTGGAGAGGACAGTCTCTTCCTTTGAACATCCATTCCAGTGTTGTCATTATGGTTGTTTTTCAGGAGGAATAAGAGGAGGGGCAGGAAGAGGAAAAAGAGAAAGAGGAGGAGAAGAAGAGGAGGAAGAATTGACGGTGGAGCAGGAGGAAGAAGAAGGAGGACTAGAATATAGAATAGGAAAGAGAGGGAATCGGGAAACGAAAGAGGAGAGAAGAAAAGGAGAAGAGAAAAGAGGTGACAAAAAAGGAGAACAAGAAAGAAAAAAGAAGAGGAAGAAGAAGACGAGGAAAAAGAAGAGGAGTTCTTGTTGTCTCTCCACAGAATCTTAACACAATCGCCTCTTGTCTCAGACATTTTCTATCATCCCTGCTCCACGCAGTGCCGTTCTGATTTTTACATTTGGCAACAAAGGTCAAGGGACATAACCAAAGTGATGATATATAAGGAAACAAACCGGTATTTTTCCGATCCCGAGGTCGGAGATCTGCATGGCCGAACAGATAAGAGAGTTCGTTCTAAAACTTCTGGTGTGCTGATGGCGAGGTAATGGGTTCAACCCCCTCAAGGGTCTATTGGAGTAAAATGTTGACTTCTCGTCCGTGACTTTGGGACGTAAATTACAAGTACCTCAGAAGTTGGAGTGGGTTCGCCTGATGGCGAGGGACACTGGTAATAGGGAAAGCTAATTCAGATGCACAATTCAGACCAGTGTGCTAGAAGTATTGCTTGAGGTCAAAGCGAGCAAATGAAAAGAAATCAAAGATTCAGTGGACACACAATGTACACCTGACTAAGGCCTCAGTGCATATAAACAGAATAATCAAACAGATGAAAATAATACAAAAACATAATAAAAACCAAGACATGTGTCCATAAAAGCAAGTATGAATCAAACACAATAGAACTGCCCGACGTTTCGGTGGCCAATACCTTTTCCGAGAAGAAAGCAAAGATAAATGCGGGTAAGTGAGTGTAGTGACCGACGATACTAGCCCCGTATTGGTTGAGTTTTCTTCATTGTCCCCCGTCTCGCTATCTAATCTAGTTTGACCCCGTTTGACTTGCAGCCTGGTCACAGTTGCAGAATCACGTCCTTCCCCTAAGTCATTTATTGTCCTGCCTCCCTGAGGGTGTTCAGATTGTCAGCCTGGTCCATTGCTCGTCCGCTCCCTACGACAACCAAGCCGGCAGGTCTGTACGCTCATTCACCTCCTCTTACACCCGCGTGTCCTAGCATACAAATGAAACAGATATTTTGTGTGTGTCCAACTACACTTACTCCTTTAGCGAGACAGTGGTGTCACGTACAAGTGACAGGTTCGAAAAGAAATGTACATTAGACATTCAGTCTTTCTATTGTCTAGTGTACCATCTAATCTCTTCTTCTGTGCGTCCCTCACTGTGTGTGTTCTATTGTCTAGTGGACCATCTAATCTCTTCTTCTGTGCGTCCCTCACTGTGTGTGTTCTATTGTCTAGTGTACCATCTAATCTCTTCTTCTGTGCGTCCCTCACTGTGTGTGTTCTATTGTCTAGTGTACCATCTAATCTCTTCTTCTTTGCATCCCTCACTGTGTGTGTTCTATTGTCTAGTGTACCATCTAATCTCTTCTTCTGTGCGTCCCTCACTGTGTGTGTTCTATTGTCTAGTGTACCATCTAATCTATTCTTCTGTGCGTCCCTCACTGTGTGTGTTCTATTGTCTAGTGTACCATCTAATCTCTTCTTCTGTGCGTCCCTCACTGTGTGTGTTCTATTGTCTAGTGTACCATCTAATCTCTTCTTCTGTGCGTCCCTCACTGTGTGTGTTCTATTGTCTAGTGTACCATCTAATCTCTTCTTCTTTGCATCCCTCACTGTGTGTGTTCTATTGTCTAGTGTACCATCTAATCTCTTCTTCTGTGCGTCCCTCACTGTGTGTGTTCTATTGTCTAGTGTACCATCTAATCTCTTCTTCTTTCCGTCCCTCACTGTGTGTGTTCTATTGTCTAGAGTACCATCTAATCTCTTCTTATGTCCGTCCCTCACTGTGTGTGTTCTATTGTCTAGTGTACCATCTAATCTATTCTTCTTTGCATCCCTCACTGTACTCTAAAAGATCCTCTAAAAGTACTGGAGAGTTTTGGTCAGAGGCCATAACTTTATGAAGGGAAAATCCCAACTGCACCTCCCCGCGGTAGAGGATGGAAACACACTACGGTGTGGCTAACACAGCTCTGGGGACCGAGTATCCACCGGAATAAGTGGACAACTCTGCAGCTGAGCAGAGCAGGGCACTCACTTGTCCTTACAGTCGGAAATGGCGGTCAAAGGCAGAGGTAAAAAGACCACCATGTGAACGTGGAAGGCAAGGGGAAACCACCACATTATCTTCCCAAGACTTCATGGCAAAACATATATCAAAGTTAGTGAAGGACGTTAATGGCTGTCTTAGGGCATCCTCGTCCGGTAGGGACAGTCATGAGCCACAGGTGACACCAGACCGTCATCCAGCTACTGATGGCAAAATCTTAACTAAAATAAATAAATTTAGAGTAGGAACATGGAATGTTAGGACATTAAATGAGCTAGGAAAGTTGACCAATGTTCTAAGAGAGATGGATAGCATGAAAATGAATATACTAGGCGTTAGTGAGATGAGATGGAAGGGATCGGGCAAAATTATAGCTGACAATCACACAATAATTTATTCTGGAGGGGATACACATGAAAAAGGTGTAGGAATAATATTAGACGAAAAAACAGCCAAGTCAATTAATGGATACTGGTGTATTTCAGATAGAGTTATTATGGTAAAAATCAAAGGCAAACCAATAGACATAAATATTATACAAGTATATGCACCAACAGCAAGCAGTAGTGATGAAGAAATACAACACTTTTACGACGAAATAGAAATGGCGATGGCTCAAATTGGATCACAAGAAATAAAGAAAATACTTGGTGATTTTAATGCAAAAGTAGGAAAGGGAAAAATGGAGGATGTAGTGGGGAATTATGGTTTAGGTACAAGAAATGAAAGAGGGGAAAAGCTAATAGAATGGGCAAATATCAATGATATGATAATTGGAAACACATGGTTTAAACACCATAAAAGACGACTGTACACATGGATAAGCCCTGATAAGAAAATACGCAACCAAATTGACTACATACTAATTAATAAAAGATTTAGAAATGCTTTAATGAATGTAAAGATAATGCCTGGTGCTGACTGTAATAGTGATCATGTACCACTATGTGGACAAATAAAAGTAAGATTAAAGAGAGGGAAAAAAATGGTTAGGAACATGCGACTTAATAAAGAGGTTCTGAAAATAGATAAAGAAATGCAAGAACAATACAGAGTGACTGTGAAAAATAGGTACAATGCAATAACTAAAATACAGAGTATAGATGAACAATGGGAAATGTTAAGGGACTCCATTCATCAAACTAGCAAAGAAGTATTACCGGAGAGAGGCAAAATAGCTAAGAAAAAATGGATGAATGAAGATATCTTAAAACTGATGGACAAAAGAAAACAGAGTAAAAATGACAAACAAGAATACGCTAAGATAAATAAAGAAATAAAAGATAAATGTGGGAAGGCTAAAGAAAGTTGGTTAAACGAGCAATGCAAAAAAATTGAATTAAATTCCATTAAAGATACAAAAAATATGCACAGACAAATCAGTGAGCTTACAGGAAGAAAAATAAGAATAAATACAGGGTGTTTGAAATCAAAAACAGGAAAGATAATATTAGAGGAAGATGCTATAATGAAGAGGTGGAATGAGTATATAAGAGAATTATATGAAGGAGAAAGGGAAGAATTAACAGAAGATTGTAACTTAGAAGGTCCACCTATTCTGAAAGAAGAAGTCGCTGACGCTATGAAACGTATGAAGAAAGGAAAAACAGCTGGGCCAGATGAAATCACAATAGAAGAATTAGAAGTATTGGGAGAATTTGGAGTAGATATATTAACCAAAATGTTGAATGATATTTACAGCAGTGGATATTTACCCAGTGATATGCTGAAATCTGTATTTATAGCTATACCAAAAAGACCAGGAGCAATTGATTGTGAAGATTTTCGTACAATTAACCTTATAAACCATATCACTAAGCTTCTACTCAGAATCATAATGAGAAGAACCAAAAAGAAAATAAAAATGGAAATTAGTGAAGAACAGTATGGATTTGTGGAAGGAAAGGGCACAAACAATGCAATTTATACATTACGGACACTAATAGAAAGGTCAATAGAGAAACAGAGAGACATATATTTGTGCTTCATAGATTATACTAAGGCATTTGATAAAGTAAAACATGATGAACTGATTAAAATGTTGGAAGATATCAACACTGATGGAAAAGATTGAAGAATAATAAAGAATATTTACTGGAACCAAGTAGCAGCAATTAAAATGGGAAATAAAGAGGGTAGTTACGAACAGATAAAGCCCCAGGAATGCTACCTGGTCAAAAATGCACGCTAAAGTCGATGTGTTGGCCTACGGGTTTCGGCCCAAGGGCGCATAACAGACACACCGCAATCACATCTGAAAAAACACTCCGGATGAACGAAAAAAAAAAGAAGAACAGATAAAGCTAGGAGTACGACAAGGGTGTGTCTTGTCACCAGATCTTTTCTCCCTTTATAGCGAAGTAATAATGAGAGGGATCAAAGAGATGCCAGGAATACTAGTTGGAGGTTATAATATAAATAATATACGCTATGCAGATGACACAGTATTGGTGGCGGATAATTCAACAGACCTACAACAATTATTAGACGTTGTAGTAACAGAGAGTGCAAGGAAAGGACTCTCCTTGAATATCAAGAAAACAGTAACAATGGTAATATCAAAGAAAATGGTGACACCAAAATGTGACATAGAAATAGAAGGGAAAATCCTTAACCAAGTTGATAATTTTAGATACCTAGGGGCATTTATAACATCAGATGGAAGATGTACAACAGAGATTAGGAGCAGAATAGGGCAGGCAAAAGCCGCATTTCAGAAAATGAAGAGTATCTTATGCAATAAGTCACTATCACTGAATGTAAGAAAGAGAGTGATGAAATGCTATGTAGAACCAGTTTTGCTGTATGGCAGTGAATCTTGGAATGTAAATGGACAAATTAAGAAGAAATTAGAAGCAACAGAGATGTGGTTCCTGAGACGAATGTTGCGAATTCCTTGGACTGCCAGAGTAACTAACGACGACTGCCTGAAACAGGCTAACGAAACTAGAACATTATATACAACAATAAGACGGAGACAAACAGCTTTCCTCGGTCATGTGATGAGAAGAGAGGCATTGGAGAACATCGTAACAACTGGAAAGATCGAGGGGAAGAGAGGCAGAGGTAGACCAAGAGAAGTGATGCTGGATGGATTGAGACGGTGGCATGGAGGAATATCAGCAGCAGAGTTGATCCAGAAAACCAAAGACCGAGATCTATGGAGAGCCATGAACGCCTACGCCAGCCGGCACGGCACTTGATGATGATGATGATGATGATCCCTCACTGTGTGTGTTCTATTGTCTAGAGTACCATCTAATCTCTTCTTATGTCCGTCCCTCACTGTGTGTTTTCTATTGTCTAGTGTACCATCTAATCTCTTCTTCTTTCCGTCCCTCACTGTACGTGTTCTATTGTCTAGTGCAACACCTAATCTCTTCTTCTGTGCGTTCCTCACTGTGCGTGTTCATCCATGCCTGAGAATGCATCTCTTGCACATTTCCGAAACACAACATATAGAAGAGTTGACGACGCATGTTCTTTTACAGCAGCATATTTATGATCTTTTTGCTCACACAAACTCATGTGTGAGTCTACCATCCTCCTTGTCATCTTTTTCATCAGCATCTGCCATGCCGATAAGCGTTGGTGATCATTTTCGCCATCTCACACAATCACCAGTCCTGAAGAGTTGTCACCCCGATTCTCTGGATGTAGAAATTATGGTTATGTCCCTTTTACTGCTCAGAAAACAATGCCAACATCCATGGCAGCCTGTGTTTCTGTTCGATCTTTCGCGAACGTCGGTTGTAGTTGGGAAGGTTTTGTTGAAAATAACTGTCGTGAATGCCCCAAGTCGACCCAGTCTAAATAAGTGCTAGTAAATGTTCTGGGAAATAAAAGTGGCCGGTGTGTTACTGACAACTTCACCCATCGAGTGCCGATTGGTCTAAAAAAATGGCACTAACACCTTATACCAAATACAATACATCTCAAGACGAGCAGAAAAGTCCTGCACTGTTACGGTTAACGTTAACTGCACGTCCTTTACGATAAGTCGCAGTCAACCGCAACATGGATTGCCTGCTTGTTAATTCATAAATATAGTTCAGTACTTTGCCATTGATTTGTGAACGCTCGACGCCTCATACCACCGAAAACAACGCATGGCGCTCTGCTTCCAAATCTCCCGCGGCTGATTTCCAACCCTCGGTTTGATATTTCGGGGAATTGTGGAACTTGTTCACTTTGTTTGACAGTCCACACCGTTGTAGTTCTTTCTGATAGTCCATGCCGTGTGGCGTTAGTGATCATGTCTGTCCACAACCTTCTGTCTCGTGTACTGCCAATCTTCTTATAGTCCACGCCGTGTGGCGTTAGTGATCATGTCTGTCCACAACCTTCTGTCTCGTGTACTGCCAATCTTCTTATAGTCCACGCCGTGTGGCGTTAGTGACCATGTCTGCCCACAGCCTTCTGTCTCGTGTACTGCCAATCTTCTTATAGTCCATACCGTGTGGCGTTGGTGATCATGTCTGCCCACAGCCTTCTGTCTCGTGTACTGCCAAACTTCTTATAGTCCATGCCATGTGGTGTTGGTGATCATGTCTGCCCACAGCCTTCTGTCTCGTGTACTGCCAATCTTCTTATAGTCCATGCCGTCTGGCGTTGGTGATCATGTCTGTCCACAGCCTTCTGTCGCATGTACTGCCAATCTTCTTATAGCCCACACCATGTGGCGTTGGTGATCATGTCTGTCCACAGTCTTCTGTCTCGTGTACTGCCAATCTTCTTATAATCCGTGCTGTGTGGCGTTGGTGATCATGTCTGTCCTCAGCCTTCTGTCTCGTGTACTGCCAATCATTTTTAGTTAGTTAGTTATTTAGTTATCAGTTGGGGTATCTTCGTTGCACTCCGGACATGTCCATAGGTGCTCAGATCCTCCCCCCAGCATATGCATCAGCGTCCGGTGGCTAATAGTGCCAGTTCTGTGTTGGTTGACGAGGCGCTTTGTTTTCCCGATGTACCTCTCGCGTCTGGCTGTGCCGATTCTTACTCCCAGGTCTTTCATCCTGGAAAGCGATGTGGAATCACTGGCGTCAAAATCCTCTGTTCTCGCCATATCTTTAAGGGCGTTAATAACATCGGCACGATCCATGGGCTGGCCATCTACAGGGGGTGCAGAGCCAGCCAATTTATCAGCTCGTTCATTTCCCTCGACTCCCGCATGTCCCGGGACGAAGATGAAGGTGACTTTGCGGACAACGGACTTCCGCAGCGACTCAGTCCACTGTCTACGTACAGATCCAGCTTCGACCTTCTGAATCATGCTCATTGAATCACTTAGTACACACACGTTGGTATAATGCTGTGATTCCAGCCATATGAAAGCCTGTGTAACTGCCATCACCTCCATCGTCATGCTGCTCGTGGTCATAGAGTGGGCACCACTGGATTCTTGAACGGTTCGGCCCGCTGAACGGGCTGTAAATGCCCACGCACTTCTCTGCTGCTTTACAACAGATCCATCTGTATAGATGAGCACTTCGGGGCTATCTGAGTGATCATAGATGAGCGCGTTAACCTCTGCATTGACAGCGGCAGGGTTCTGCTCTCTGCACCGTCTGTCGAGTGTGATAATGCAGGAGAAGGTACACTTAAAAGCTGGAGGCACCGGCACCCATTCATTGCCGGGGTTGATACTGGTAAGACTGCAGACTTGTCCGACAACATCTTCCGCCCGACCCATCCATGATTTGCCCCTCTTTAGCCTGTCACCCTTTTCTCTGAATACAGCGTCATGCAGAGGGTGCTGCTCATCTGCACTTATTTTTAAGTATGCACGAGCTCTCCAGATCTTGATCCTGTGTTCCATTGTCGGGAAGTCAAGGAGGTATCTCATTGCTACACAGCTGGTGTCTCTCGTGCAGCCCAAAATGATGCGCATGGCTTCGTTTTGTACCTTTTCAAGTCTTCCAATCTATGTAGGGCTGACAGTGAGGATGGCCAGGGCATACTCGATGCGTGAAAGCACAAGTCCTTGGAACAGAAGTAATAGCAGTCTTTGCTCGATATTGGCAGTCGCCATGACTCTCATTGCTGCCAAACCTTTTCGAGCCTTCGTTATGACATAATCGACATGATCTCTGAAGGACAGGCTACGATCAAGCCTCACG
Organism: Cepaea hortensis; assembly: GCA_963921405.1. Taxonomy (NCBI): domain Eukaryota; kingdom Metazoa; phylum Mollusca; class Gastropoda; order Stylommatophora; family Helicidae; genus Cepaea; species Cepaea hortensis. The sequence continues at coordinate 113,100,740 of OY992885.1, forward strand.
CCAAGATATGTCATTGACTGGGTTCTACTCAGAATGCTCCCATCCATTCTTACTGCCGGCAGGTCTGTTTTCACAATATGGTTGTTTAGTGAGAACCATGTAACCGTTGCCTTTGCAGGGTTGACAAGGGCATCGGCATCAGCACACCATGAGGAAATTCGATCTAGTTCGCCCTGCATATAGTTGGCAACCGCCTGTCTATCTCGACCCTGTCGATACACGAGGATGTCGTCAACGAATGATAGAGTCCTACCCCTCCCATCCAACTGTTGTTCAGTGATCGGCACCGTATACACGTTGAATAGTACTGGTGACAGTGGTGAACCCTGCGGCAATCCTGGACATATCGTTATCGGCTCAGAAGACCAACTCCCGCATCTTAGCACCACCTTCCTTTGGAGTAGAACTGCAGCTATCCATCGTACAAGGTGAGGGTGCACTTTCAGTCTGAGGAGGGTTTGTATCAAGTGCTCGAAAGATACTCTGTTATATGCGTCCTCTAAGTCTATGGCGGCCGCACATGTCTCTTCTCTGACCTGAAATCCTTCGTAAACATCTTGAGCAAAGACCGCCGCATTCAGCCATGACTCTTTGTTGCGTCTGTATCCTCCAAGTGTGGGCGGGAAGCAGCCGAGCTGTTCCAAGTCCCAAGCAAGTCTGTGTGCTACAATTTTCTCCAGTAGCTTGCCAACAGTGACTGCCAATCATCTTATAGTCCATGCCGTGTGGCGTTGGTAATCATGTCTGTCCACAACCTTCTGTCTCGTGTACTGCCAATCTTCTTATAGTCCATGTCGTGTGGTGTTGGTGATCATGTCTGTCCACAACCTTCTGTCTCGTGTACTGCCAATCTTCTTATAGTCCATGTCGTGTGGTGTTGGTGATCATGTCTGTCCACAACCTTCTGTCTCGTGTACTGCCAATCTTCTTATAGTCCACGCTGTGTGGCGTTGGTGATCATGTCTGTCCACAACCTTCTGTCTCGTGTACTGCCAATCTTCTTATAGTCCATGCTGTGTGGCGTTGGTGATCATGTCTGTCCACAACCTTCTGTCTCGTGTACTGCCAATCTTCTAAAAGACCATGTCGCGAGGCGTTGGTGATTATGTCTATCCACATCTCTTGTATTGATAATAATATCGGATAACGACGTTTTCCGTGCCATGATGTCAAACTGTCCAGCATCTTTTCTCTTGGTCTGCCAATACTTCTCGTCCCCTCTAATAATAATTATATCAATAATAATAAAAATAAGTATAATAAACATGCCGCCGTACGTTACATCTACCTTAACTATCTATAACTGTCATATCAAAAATAAGTTTTAGTGAGTCATGTATTATTGATTATTGCATATTTTTCATGCATTTATAATGCCTGTTGTTTTTGTTGTACTAATGATAGTCTAAGATAAGCTTTATAAGTGGTATGTAAGTATAAATAACATACTGTATTAAATCAGAGAGCTGTCCTGTGTGCCCAAATTTAACCCTTTTAAAATAAATAAAGTTTATTCGTTAGTTCGTTCGTTCGTTCGCTCGTTCGTTCCAAATTTACCGATGCAACGACATACTTCAGTTTTCCCTTTCTCACAGTCAATTAATGTAGACTGCCCCCTTCTGATGTGAGTGACCTGTTCTCTTTGTGAGTTAACACACATCACTTACATAATCTACATTGCAGCCGGGATAATCTAATACAGCGAATATCCCCCATGCTGGACAGAGGTTATCCCAATTGGCCACAGATGATCATGCAAGTTATGCCACCCCTACTACCACCCTAGGTCTCTCCCTTTAGCTCTCATGCACAGAAATGTGACAAGCCCGATCATTATCCAATATTTCCCTCATTATTCGTTAGCCACCTCACTAAATGTTATGTACATGATGTGAGAGAGGGTAAAATATAGCAGCGGAAGTCATGTCAGTGTTTTTAAGTTCGCATGGAGATGTTTATAAGTGAGCTTGTCAACAAAATTAACGGTAATCTTGTTGTACAGTCTTTCAATGGGTGCCGTGTGGAGGCATGTAGAGAGTGGCGCCACACTGAACCATTCCTTCAATGTGTACCGTGTGCAGACATATAGAGCTGTGAAGTCACACAGACATTCCTTCAACGTGTGCCGTGTGCAGACATATAGAGCTGGAAGTCACAAGACATTCCTTTAATGCGTGCAGACATGTAGAGCTGTGAAGTCACACAGACATTCCTTTAATGTAGTGCCGTGTGTGTCGCATGATTGCGCACTCCGGCTTGTTCACTGCTGCACATCACAATTTCAAAACACACTTCTCACTAAGGGTTTGCACTAGAGAGAATTTGGATGCTAGGAATGTGGCGTCAACAGTATTAATAGCGGTGACACCCAATGATGGACAGATCATGTGGTTTAAGCCCGTTCTGTCCATTGGTTAACCATTTCGCCCGCGAAATATTCTCGGTCCAGCGACGCTAAATTTCGGCACTTGCAGAGCGACCGGCCAAGCATCTAGATCTGGTTTAGGTCTCTGTATGTCCCTCATCCTGATTCAGAAGGAAAGCTTCAGACGAAATTATGCCTGAGTTTGTTTATTTCTGAGTCAGGTGAGGATGGCGGTGTTCGTAGATTGGCATGATCCAGAGTTGCAGATCATTGTCCAATAATGTACCCTGGGTCTGCAACTCATGAGCTGCTCAGTAAGATCTGTTGTCAGGAGTTGATCTGATCAAAAGTCTTCATTGAGCTTTGCTTCCTGGAGAAGTGACAACATAAGTGATTTGGGGAGACTTTCTAAGATCATTAGGATCAGTTTTATCATTCACAGAAGACTTGAAAATTTTTAATATCATGGCTGAAGTCTGATAGACTTTTATAAGGAAAGACTGTGTCATATAGTTATGCATTCCAGAAAGTTCTCCGGGATATGTGTAGACTGTTTAATTCCAAGTTTCACTCAATAACTTGACTGAAAGTTCACAAACAGAACATTTGTGTAGTGCAGAGACTTTGTTAGGAAATCAGAAGGGTGGTACCGTGATGAAATGCCAGAACTGCCATGAGATCTTCCAGGAGTTCTAATCTCCATTGTGTCTTAGAACATTATGCTGGAACCAAATGGGTTTAGTTCATATGTCATAATGCATCACTGGTTTACTTCCACAGGTTTTTTATTTTGATTAATAAACCAAAATTAACTGTTCCTGCATTTTTCTGCCAGTCCATTGTGGTGTGACAAATCTTTTCATTATTATCTATGTGTTTAGTTAATGTAACTACTTCACATAAAGGTAGTATCTGGAACTACAGGTGACTGGGTAAACTCTAATAGACAGCTAAAGTCTGTCCTATTGTAATCTACCAGGTTCCAGGTTACTCAGAAAAGGGAACTTTACATTTTATTAATTCCTGTGACCATTTCATCTAAAAGGGAAAATGATCATAGGTGGGGGACTCTCGAGCTAATTAAGTTTCTCTTTTTCGGGAAGGAAGATTTTGGAGGGAAGAAATTAATTTTCCTGGGAAAACTCCTAAATTTCCAGAGCTATTATGGGTCACTTTGGCTTCCAAGAACCCATCCCCGCCAAATTAAATCAGTCCCATCCTCATAGCTTTACTTCATTGTGGGGTAAGTCAGAGAGGGTACTGCTTCCAACTCCCAACATGTCACATTTACTGTTAGGCTCGTCTCGGGGTAGAACTCGTGCTTTCTCGTAACCATACAACATTTATTGTTGGTACCACATGGTGGGTTAATTTTGTTCACACCACAATTGCTTGAAATATGTGAATATTTTCTTTCAGGTTTTTAAGGTGAAACAGAACTCTACATTTTTTGCGGAACTTTATTTACAATTTTAAGGACCGCATTTGCAAGGCCACTAGGTGGACTTTGTGTAATTCAAGATTCAGAACCACTGATTAGAAATCACTTTAGGTCTTATGTTACCAGGTGTAGATCAGAGGGGTAAATCAGAATCTTTATTGTCTAGTGAGGTTGACTTCGGGTGTTTGGTGTTTTTCTCTCAATAGTCGAAAACTCCAGATTTCGTGCAAGATTTTCCTGCAATATTACATTGTTGATTTGTTGTTTGTATTTCGCCATTGCATGCTTTGTACCGTTTCAGATACAGGGGTTTTCCTATCTGAATCAGACAGAGGCGACACTTAGTATTTTTTTTCAAATATTTGGGAAAGATCTAAAATTTAGCATGGCGGAAATAGCTTTACTACGGAAACAATATGTCGATGTAGGCAAATCATGTGGGTTAAAGGGTCCTGAGCTCGCGAAGTACGTCTCTGACGAATTCGATAGACATGAGCGTTTACAGGCTGAGATAACCCAAAAGGAAAAAGACAGAGAGGCTGAAATAATTCAGAAGGAAAAAGACAGAGAGGCTGAAATGATTCAGAAAGAGAGAGAAAGCCGGATAGCTTTAGAGTTGGAGGATAGGAAGCTGCAGGCTGAGATGGATAATAGAGAAAAGGAGAGACAACATCAGTTGGAGATTAGGCGCATGGATAATGAGTTGGAGAGGAGGAGACTGGAGAGTGGTGTTCCTACCACCCCCTCCATTTCCACACGCAGGCCAACTACAGATATACAGACAGAGGAAAACTACCATCACACTGGAGCGATGGCATTTCCTTTAGAACCATATAATGAGAACGCTGAAGGGATTGATCACTATCTTTCCAGGTTCGAACTTATGTGTTCTACATGTGGGCTTGATGAATCTAAATGGTCGGTGAAACTATCCCAGGGTTTAAGAACTACTGCTTTTGAAATTTTCTCTAGACTTAGTCATGAGGAACGACAGGATTACGGTGTTCTCAAAAGAGCTTTACTAACTCGCTTCGAAGTCGATTCTGATAACTATAAAAGGAAATTCAGATCAGCTAAGAAGGAGCCTGGGGAAAGTTACGGCCAATGGGTTGAAAGATTAAAATCCTACCAGCACAAATGGGAGAGATGGGAAAGTTTGAAGAAACATTTGAAGGACTCCGAGAGATGATATTGATTGACCAATTAAGGGATAAAATGTCATCAGAACTTCGGGCGTTCTTAACACAGAATGGAGCCGATAGACATGAGGAAATTATTCTTTTGGCAGAGAGATGGGAGAAATCTCAGAAGGAGGTGGGAAGTAAGAGTCGGATGACCAAAGCTTCTCCCCCAGACCAATCACTCAAGACCAAAGAAAAAGAACACACCAACCCCAATAAGAAGTTGAAGAAATCTGCGAGCACCAGTCAAACTTATATTCAGGCTGCCAAGAAGAGTGGGAAGGACTACTGTACCAATTGCCGGAAGGTAGGACATCACACAAAAGACTTGTCGGAAGAAACCTCCTACCCCTCACACAGTTGCATGTCTGACTCGCCGGAAGGAACGTAAGGTGAGCACTAGTGAAACGTCCAGTGTGACAACTCATGAAGACACCCACTCCAAAATTCCGGTAGTGGAATCCATCTTGCTAAATTGATACCCCGCCATTTGCTTATATGATACAGGTCTAAATTATGACTGCGTCGTAGCAACATCCTTAGTTCAGCCAGAACAGTTGACTGAGGAAATGGTGATTATACAGGGACCCTTGAAAAGTTCAGCCAAGATGTCACTACCTGTGGCTCGAGTACATATAGCTTCGCGTTATGTTACTGGAACAATCAAGGCAGCGGTGATGGAAAATCCCGTGTACCCAGTCCTGCTCGGTTGTCGTTACGTCTTTCTAGGAGAACCTATACAGCCTGTGATAGTCGCTGCTTTGACGACTAATTCGCAGACAGAAAAGACTCCAGCATCGTCGACTCCGACCAACCCTCGATCAGAGGATTTGAAGAAAGCACAGAGTGCTGACAGCACCTTATTGCCATGCTTCAACAAACTGCCTAAAGCACATTCACCTCCACGTAGAGGCGACATGTATATGAAGGGTGGACTTCTATATCGCAAGGCAGGTAAAAGTGGACAAGAATATTCTCAATTAATTGTCCCGTCTACGTATCGTGCTCAACTATTGGATATGGGCCACAACTTATCTTTCAGTGGGCATATGGGAATAAATGCTACTATGCAAAGAATTTCCATGCACTATTTTTGGCCCGGAATGAATTCTGACATCACCAGATATGTCAAGTCATGCCCTGAATGCCAAAGAGTGACCCCAAGACATAGGACACCCCCTGTCCCGCTTGGTGATATGCCCCTAACTGGATCTCCTTTCGAGAGAGTTGTCGTAGACATTATCGGACCACTCCCCAGGACGCGGAGGAAGAATCGATACATATTAACATTGGTTGACGTCTGTTCAATGTGGGCAGAAAGTATTCCAATGCCATCAAGTGACTCCAAGCACATTGCTGAAGCCTTACTTGAGATATTTACTCGGATTGGATTTCCCCTCAAAATCCTAACCGACAATGCATCACAGTTTCGCAGTAAACTCATGGAAGAAGTCTTTCGGCTATTTCATGCTCGCCATATCTATTTATCTCCCCATTTGCCTCAAACGAACGGGAGTGTAGAACGGTGGAACGGTACCCTCATCAGTATTCTGAGAAAGTTAGCTCATGAAAAACCAGAGGATTGGGACACATATATTCCTGCTGCATTATTCGCATACCGGGAAGTGCCTCATCACTCTACTGGGATTGCGCCCTCAACCCTGTTGTTTGGGAGGCCAATCAAGGGACCCTTGGAAGTATTACTGAGAACATGGACTGATGATCATGCAGATGATACAGTTGTTACTGCATCTGTTTATGTTGCTGAGTTGAAGAAACGTCTACAACATGGTCGGAGACAAGCGAATGTGAATCTGCGTCAAGCTCGACGAAGAATGACTTGCAATTTCAACAAGAAGGCAAAAGATAGAGAGCTGACAGTGGGTGAAAAAGTGCTGCTACTACTTCCAACCAGTCAGAACAAGTTGCAAATTGGATGGAAAGGACCATTTGAGGTGACAGAGAAAATATCTCGTACTCACTACAAAATTTCTGTCAAAGGCAAGTTGAAAGTGTTTCAACATAAACCTTTTGAAGAAATGGAATGAAAGGTCCGCAACCTCCGAAACGGCCCACCTGATGGCTATGGCTGTTGCTACTGAAGTAGAACAAGGAATTACCATGGGAACAGAATGTACACTGCAAGCCAAAGAGACATTTCAAGATGTGGATATCAATCCCAACCTATCTCCAGATCAACAGAAGCAAATTCGAGATCTTATGGCAATGTATGCAGAAATACTTACCGACAAACCAGGTCTTACTAATTTAGTGGAATTTGATATGAAGCTAACAGATGATACACCTGTGCGAGTCAAGACGTACCCAGTTCCTCATGCCAAGCAAAATACTTTGCAGGAAGAGATACAGCAGATGCTCTCATCAGGAATTATATCACAATCTGAATCTCCATACAGTGCTAGTGTGGTGTTGTTGAGAAAACCTAATGGTGAACACAGAATGTGCATCGATTATCGACAGCTCAACGCGATTACTGAATTTCAGGCAGAACCTTTGCCCGACCAGAATCAGCTGTTCACTAGTCTCAACACAGCCCAATACTTCACCAGGATTGATCTCAGTAAGGGATATTACCAAATTCCTGTGAAACCGGAAGTCAGACCGTGGTTAGCTTTCAGTACTCCTGGAGGACACTACGAGTTCAATGTTCTTCCATTTGGATTAAGTAACGCTCCAAGTGTATTTACACGCATGATGAGAAGATTACTTGACCCATTACATCATCCGGCCATCAGCCACTTCATGGATGATATTTTAGTTGCTACTGAAACATTTGAGGAGCATGTCGAAACATTGCATCTCTTGTTCAAGCGACTTAAGGAAACAGGTTTGACAGCAAGACCCAAGAAGTGTCAAATAGGATTTCAACAATTGGACTTCCTAGGCCATAAGGTATCTCAAGGCTTCATAACACATCAAGAAGGAAATGTGGAGAAACTTCAGAGAGCACCTCGCCCAAGGAACAAAAAGGATGTTCGATCATTCGTCTCCTTATGTGGATTCTATGAAAGATACATTAAGGACTTCAACACACTGGCTGCACCCTTAACGGATCTTACCAAAAAGGGGAATCCAGAGAAAGTCATATGGTCAGCTGATTGTGAGAAGGCTTTTACAGCTCTCAAACAAGCTTTAACAGCCAAACCGATCCTACATCTACCCAACCTCGACCGCTCATTCGTGCTCCGCACAGATGCGAGTAATATTGGAATAGGGGCCACCTTACTCCAGAGGAAAGGAGATGATCACTCAGAGCTATTCCCTGTAGCTTATGCAAGCAGGAAACTGAATGCTTCTGAACGGAACTACTCGGTGATCGAGCGTGAGTGCCTTGGTCTTATCTGGGCTGTGGAAAATTTTCAGGCATACCTGTATGGTAAACATTTTACAGTGCAATGTGATCACCAACCCTTGATGTTTCTGGCATCGTCACGGAATCTGAACGCAAGACTCATGCGATGGTCACTGCTGTTGCAACCATACTCATTCCAAATCGAATACGTTCCTGGGAAAATGAACGTAGGCGCCGACTTCTTGAGTCGTTGTCCAGTTCCTGATGAACCATCAACTTCGGATGAAGTGGAAAACCGACAAGAGGGATCACAAAAGGAACCGTGTCAGCTGTGAACGACTGAGACGATAGTTCTCCACAGAGATCAATCTGGAGGGGGGCTCTGTCGCATGATTGCGCACTCCGTCTTGTTCACTGCTGCACATCACATTTTCAAAACACACTTCTCACTAAGGGTTTGCACTAGAGAGAATTGGGATGCTAGGAATGTGGCGTCAACAGTATTAATAGCGGTGACACCCAATGATGGACAGATCATGTGGTTTAAGCCCATTCTGTCCATTGGTTAACCATTTCGCCCGCGAAATATTCTGGGTCCAGCGACGCTAAATTTCGGCACTTGCAGAGCGACCGGCCAAGCATCTAGATATGGTTTAGGTCTCTGTATGTCCCTCATCCTGATTCAGAAGGAAAGCTTCAGACGAAATTATGCCTGAGTTTGTTTATTTCTGAGTCAGGTGAGGATGGCGGTGTTCGCAGATTGGCATGATCCAGAGTTGCAGATCATTGTCCAATAATGTACCCTGGGTCTGCAACTCATGAGCTGCTCAGTAAGATCTGTTGTCAGGAGTTGATCTGATCAAAAGTCTTCATTGAGCTTTGCTTCCTGGAGAAGTGACAACATAAGTGATTTGGGGAGACTTTCTAAGATCATTAGGATCAGTTTTATCATTCACAGAAGACTTGAAAATTTTTAATATCATGGCTGAAGTCTGATAGACAATTTTATAAGGAAAGACTGTGTCATATAGTTATGCATTCCAGAAAGTTCTCCGGGATATGTGTAGACTGTTTAATTCCAGGTTTCACTTGATAACTTGACTGAAAGTTCACAAACAGAACATTTGTGTAGTGCAGAGACTTTGTTAGGAAATCAGAAGGGTGGTACCGTGATGAAATGCCAGAACTGCCATGAGATCTTCCAGGAGTTCTAATCTCCATTGTGTCTTAGAACATTATGCTGGAACCAAATGGGTTTAGTTCATATGTCATAATGCATCACTGGTTTACTTCCACAGGTTTTTTATTTTGATTAATAAACCAAAATTAACTGTTCCTGCATTTTTCTGTCAGTCCATTGTGGTGTGACAAAACTTTTCATTATTATCTATGTGTTTAGTTAATGTAACTACTTCACATAAAGGTAGTATCTGGAACTACAGGTGACTGGGTAAACTCTAATAGACAGCTAAAGTCTGTCCTATTGTAATCTCCCAGGTTCCAGGTTACTCAGAAAAGGGAACTTTACATTTTATTAATTCCTGTGACCATTTCATCTAAAAGGGAAAATGATTATAGGTGGGGGACTCTCGAGCTAATTAAGTTTCTCTTTTTCGGGAAGGAAGATTTTGGAGGGAAGAAATTAATTTTCCTGGGAAAACTCCTAGATTTCCAGAGCTATTATGGGTCACTTTGGCTTCCAAGAACCCATCCCCTCCAAATGAAATCAGTCCCATCCTCATAGCTTTACTTCATTGTGGGGTAAGTCAGAGAGGGTACTGCTTCCAACTCCCAACATGTCACAGTGTGCAGCCATTTAGAGCTGCGAAATCACACATACATTCCTTTAATGTGGTGCCGTGTGCAGACATATGGAGCTGGAAGTCACAAGACATTCCTTTAATGCGTGCAGACATGTAGAGCTGTGAAGTCACACAGATATTCCTTTAATGTAGTGCCGTGTGCAGACATGTAGAGCTGTGCAGTCACACAGACATTCCTTTAATGTAGTGCCGTGTGCAGACATGTAGAGCTGTGAAGTCACACAGACATTCCTTCAATGTGGTGCCGTGTGCAGACATGTAGAGCTGTGAAGTCACACAGGCATTCCTTTAATGTAGTGCCGTGTGCAGACATGTAGAGCTGTGAAGTCACACAGACATTCCTTCAATGTGGTGCCGTGTGCAGACATGTAGAGCTGTGAAGTCACACAGACATTCCGTCAATGTAGTGCCGTGTGCAGACATGTAGAGCTGTGAAGTCACACAGACATTCCTTTAATGTGTGCAGACATGTAGAGCTGTGAAGTCACACAGACATTCCGTCAATGTGGTGCCGTGTGCAGACATGTGGAGCTGGAAGTCACAAAGATCTTTAATGTGTGCAGACATGTAGACCTGTGAAGTCACACAGATCTTTAATGTGTGCAGACATGTAGAGCTGTGAAGTCACACAGATATCCCTTCAGTGTGTGCCGTGTGCAGACATGTGGAGCTGTGAAAGTCACACAGACATTCCTTTAATGTGTGCAGACATGTGGAGCTGGAAGTCACACAGATCTTTAATGTGTGCAGACAAGTAGAGCTGTGAAGTCACACAGATCTTTAATGTGTGCAGACAAGTAGAGCTGTGAAGTCACACAGATATCCCTTCAGTGTGTGCCGTGTGCAGACATGTGGAGCTGTGAAAGTCACACAGACATTCCTTCAATATGGTGCCGTGTGCTTGAGCGGACCAATGGCATTAAAATGGTATCACAACATCACCAATGTAGAGCTCATGGAGGGAGTTAGACAAATCTCAGAGAACCAAGAGGTGAGGGAAAAACGTTGGCTCTGGTTAAGACACACATTGAGAACACCTGAGGACAATACAACTGGACAATCTTGTCTGGAACCCACAAGGCAAACAAAATAGCCTGAGACCTAAATCACACGGAGAAAAGAATTACAGACAGAGATGAATAATACAGGAATAGCATGAAGGGATCTGCAGACGATAGGACAGTGTGGCGAGTGTGTCATAACCTTCTTTGTGCCTGCCCAGTTAGGATCTTATGACAACATGAAACGTAAGTGCCCATTAAATTAGCAGGAAGAATATGGTCAAAAATAAACTCACAGAAATTAATTATCACTTATATAAATAAGGTAATAAGTAGTTTAGGGGACACACTAGTATATATATATATATATATATATATATATATATATATATATATATATATATATATATATATATATATATATATATACATACACACACACACACAATATTGCTATTCGAACCCGATTATGCAAACGAGGACGTGGCCTGGCTGAAGGAAGACATACACGGCCTGTGAGAACCCCAGTGTGGCAACTATGTCGTTTTTCAATTCTAATACTGCCTAGTGTGTTCTCTCATCTGTATTTTTTGTCTCTACTTCTATGAGTGTCTATATATACCTGTGAATTGTAATCCCGTGTGTTTCAATGGCCTCAGGGATTCCTCAACAGCTCCTTCCTACTTATAGACATGGGATATGGCCGAGAGGGGGGTGGCAGGAGAGGGAGAAGGAGAGAAAGAGGGAGAGAGCGGGTGAGTGGAAGAGAGACACAGAAGGGGAAGGAGAGGGAGGGGATGGGAGAGAAAGAGGGTGAGTAAGAGGGAGAGGAGATGAGAGGGGGGAACAAAGAGAAAGAGGAGAGAGAAAAAGGGAGGGAGAGTATGAAAGAGGCAGATAGTAGGGAGACATAGAAAGAGGGGGGGGGGAGAGACAGAGAGATAAAGAAGAAAAGAGAGGAAAAAAAGAAAGAGAGACAGACAGAGGGGGAGAGAGAGAAAGAGGGAGATAGGAGAGACATCGAGAGAGAAATAGAAAGAGCGAGAGAGAGAGAGACAGAGAGAGAGAGAGAGAGAGAGTAAGAAATAGGGACACAATGTGGGATATAGAAGCATAAGATGATATAGCGAAAGAGGGAGAGAAAACAAAAGAAATAGTTTAGTTTAGTTTAGTTTAGTTTAGTCGACTGATCAACATCGCGGCACACGGTTGCAACCCATAAGTGCTCCGTTCTTCTCCTAACTCAAACCTGAGTCTGGAGAAACTCAACTCAGTGCACGAACTCCGTAGCACCGGCGAGGATCCTGAAATACTTTGGGTAGATTTTTAACTCGAAATTGTGTCCGGGCAACGCCGTTAGGCTACTCTTTTTCGATTTCCATCTGCCAAGGGTTTTTTTTACGTGCGCAACAATACACACGGGCGTTCAATCTCACTACCCAGAGACCAGGGGAAATTTTATTACTAGAAGTCCACGTGAAAAAATCCCGGTCATCACCGGATCTTGAACCCAGGACCTCCAGCACTCGAGGCGGACATCATACCTCGAGACCACGCAGCCCCCTAAACTAAAGAAATGAATGAAAGAAAGAAAGAAAGACAGAAAGAAAGAAAGAAAGAAAGAAAGAAAGAAAGAAAGAAAGAAAGAAAGAAAGAAAGAAAGAAAGAAAGAAAGAAAGGCTGAGGAAGCAATCTAGACAGAATGGGAGAGAGAAAGATACAGCAGGAGGTTAGAGTAAAGGGAGGGAGATATTTAAAGAAGCAGAGAGAGAGAACGAGAGAGAGAGAGAGAGAGAGAGAGAAGAGAAAGAGAGAGAGAGAGAGAGAAGAGAAAGAGAGAGAGAGAGAGAGAGAAGAGAAAGAGAGAGAGAGAGAGAACGAGAGAGAGAGAGAGAAGAGAAAGAGAGAGAGAGAGAGAGAGAGAGAGAGAGAGAGAGAGAGAAAGGGAGACATAATAAAACATGAAGAGGCAAGGAGAACATAGAGAAAGAGTGATACTGAGACACTAGCGATAAAAAGACTGGGAAGCTGAGGAGATGGAAGCTCACAAACAAATGGTTGAGCACGCTGAATTATTTTGAGCGAAATGTGGCAGACAAGTAGAACTTAGAACTATTTCTGTGTGCCTGCAAAGGGCGGATCAATGTTGCTATTCCTGTTGTCAGATTTAAGCGCCATTTCAATCTAAAAACTTTAGAAGAGATAATTTGGCATTATCGCAAGGAGAGAGGCAAGGCAGGGTATAACCAAACAGAACCAGAGGTCGTGGTTGTGATGTTTCATGGTCGCCTTCAAGCAATCGATGTGGTAATTAAAGAAGTAGGTAGATACTTGCCTTTAAGAGATTAGAACAAGAATCGCGAAGGTAGCCTTTTGTAAGATGAAAAACATACTGAACAATAATAAGATGTCATTTGCAACGAGAAAGAGAGTGTTGAGATGCTACATAGAACCTGTACTTTTGTATGGATGTGAAGTGTGGACAATGAGCAGTCAAGCTGAAAGACATCTGATGGCTGTGGAAATGTGGTTTCTGAGGAAAATGCAAAGAATACCATGGACAGCCAGAAAAACCAATGAAAGCCCTACAAGAAACAAATGAAAATCGTAAACTGATTAGAGAAATAATTAAACGTCACAATTATTTGGCCACATTATGAGCAGAAACAAACTGGATAACTTGGTGACAACTGGCAAGATCGAGGGGAGGAGAACAAGGGGAATGCAGAGAAGTATATACCTGGATGGCTTGGCCACGTTGTATGGTCGAGACAAGAACACTGAGCTGATCTACGACTCTGGTGATCGCGTGAGAAGGCGAAACATGACCGTCTACGCTTATCGGCATAGCACATGATGTATGACACATTATTAGTAATTATAGTATCAGCAGTTGCTGAATTAGTAGTAGAAGTAGTAGTAGTAGTAGTAGTAGTAGTAGTAGTAGTAGTAGTAGTAGTAGTAGTAGTAGTAGTAGTAGTAGTAGTAGTAGTAGTAGTAGTTAGTAGTTAGTAGTAGTAGTAGTAGTAGTAGTAGTAGTAGTAGTAGTAGTAGTAGTAGTAGTAGTAGTAGTAGTAGTAGTAGTAGTAGTAGTAGTAGTAGTAGTAGTAGTAGTAGTAGTAGTAGCAAAAACAGCCTAAGCAATTATAGTAGTAGTAGTATTGCAATTGTTGTAGTGGTTGTAGTGACTCGAAAACGGACAACTCTTAACTGTTGCAACTAATGGCCATTGAGTTGAATTGGGTTGAGTCAAAAACAGCATTTCAAAATTTGAGAACCTGCCCTCGAAAAGTACATTTATAGCGTATGTAACTGAGATATACATACACTTGGATTCTTGCTGATGCTACAGAGTTCATGCACCGAGCTGAGATTCTCCTTCGTATGGTCCATGGGAGAATACCATGAGAGCACTTATGGAGATATCTGTGGGCATTGAAAGTGACAGTTTACAAAATAAAATAAAAATGTTGCATGTCCTGTTGCTATAAACCCCAACCTCAGTTCGAAGTTCTGGGCAAGTTTACGTTCAGTAGTTTGCCATTGCTTCCTGGACAGTGAGTCTACGGTGATGTCCAACTGACCAGTGTAGGGAATGGATGCATCATCATCCCGTCAGCGCGCTGGAAGTTTGAGAGCAAGCGCGTTAAACCACGCGACCACGGAGACCTCTACTGTACTAACACTAAACCACAATCTGAACGGACAACCTGAAACTATCAGATAAGGTCGCCATGGTAGTACTGAGTAGTTATAATATACTGCATTTGTTTTCGCAATTCGTAATCCTGCACATCGTATTCGAACACACCTACGGGCGATTTGGCAGCAGACCGTCTCTTGTTGACACTTTCATACAATGGTTTGAGTGCCGATCGTTCAGAAAGCAATGAATGGCAAACTGTTGAAAGTAAACTTGCGAAGAATTCACAAACAGCTAAAAATGCTGAGGTTGACTGCGGTGTCCTGTAAAGGATAGGCAGCTAACTTTAGTTGGGTTCAGAAAATAGTCCATTTAAGGTATCACAAATATAGGTCACACGGGACACCAACAACCATCACATAACCTTATCCTGGACAAGGCCTTCTCTCAACCAGGTCTGGGAAGCCAGGTTTCACGAGATCTATAACAGTATGTTTGCTTGGTCCAGTGGTGGGTCCCTCCAGAATAAAGATGCCAGCTCTTGGCACCAAGAATCACGGATGTTACACACATCAATATTGCCACTCGTCATCATCCTGTGTCCTGCCAGCTGGCGTAGGCAATCATGTCTCTCCACAGATCAAGGTCATTAACGCTCCTGATCAGTCTCTCCCAGATCTCTGTCCTTGATGTTCCTGATTAGTCTCTCCCAGATCTCTGTTCTTGATGTTCCTGATCAATCTCTCCGCAACAATGACGAATAGGCATAGGGTCCTTCAGGCCAAATAGTACCTGAGAGTTGCCGCAGACAGGGATCACCCGCTGCATGCAGCAATGGATATGGTAAAGGGTCATAGACTAAGGCGAGGCAAGTCCTGGATGACACAGGCAGAACTTTCTATAAGACAGGTGTGTGATCTAGAGACCATCAATCGTGAAAGAGAGTGTGTTGAAGATCCATATGACATGACTGTCACAATGTAATAATAACACTGGGTCGTGAGAGCAGAGAATGGGCAGCGGGCCGCACTGAGATTGAAGTGCAACAGCTGATCCAGAGCAACACACATCAAGGTGACATAGTCATCTACACCGATGGGTCAGTGGTGAAAAACAGACGTAGTGGCTGGGGCTTTATAAATGGACGAGTCTTGAAAAAGGAGAGTCTGGCATATGAGACTACGACCTCCAGCATGAGAATGGAGGTGGAGGCAGTAACAGCGGCATTCCGGTGGCTAGAGGAGACTACTGCAACACACGTTGTGTTCATTACGGATTCAAAGAGTATGCTTAGTAAGGTGGAGAAAGGAATGTTTCGTGTGGAATGGCTCTCGTCGCTTCAGAGGTCACAGATTGTGAGAATTGTATGGATATTTTGCCCTGGCCATGTGGGGGTACGGGGGAATGAACAGGCTGATAGGCTAGCAGGGAATGCACCTCTTGGTGGTAGTTTGCATGTGGACATGGGGGAGGGGTGGTGCGCTTGTGGGACCAGGTGGAGAAGGCGGAGGAACAGATTGAGGACCCATATGTGGAAAGAATGAGATTGAGGGGAATCGGCAGGGGCTCTGGAAGAATCTCAAAACTGAGAGGAAAGACCAGGAGAATGTTTAATCAGTTAGCGGTGGGAACGATTAGTAGTACGACTCTTCGCAGGCTGTTGAACGAGAGGACGGAGCACGTATGGGAATGTTCTGAGTGCAGTGATGTCGGTTCTTAACTCAACTCAACTCAACTCTCTCCACAAATCTCTGTCCTTGATACTCCTGATCAATCTCTCCAGAAATCTCTGTCCTTGATGCTCCTGATCAATCTCTCCACAAATCTCTGTCCTTGATGCTCCTGATCAATCTCTCCACAAATCTCTGTCCTTGATGCTCCTGATCAATCTCTCCACAAATCTCTGTCCTTGATGCTCCTGATCAATCTCTCCACAAATCTCTGTCCTTGATGCTCCTGATCAATCTCTCCACAGATCTCTGTCCTTGATGCTCCTGATCAATCTCTCCACAGATCTCTGTCCTTGATGCTCCTGATCAATCTCTCCACAGATCTCTGTCCTTGATGCTCCTGATCAATCTCTCCACAGATCTCTGTCCTTGATGTTCCTGATCAGTCTCTCCACAGATCTCTGTCCTTGATGTTCCTGATCAATCTCTCCACAGATCTCTGTCCTTGATGCTCCTGATCAATCTCTCCACAAATCTCTGTCCTTGATGTTCCTGATCAGTCTCTCCACAGATCTCTGTCCTTGATGTTCCTGATCAATCTCTCCACAGATCTCTGTCCTTGATGTTCCTGATCAATCTCTCCACAGATCTCTGTCCTTGATGTTCCTGATCAATCTCTCCACAGATCTCTGTCCTTGATGTTCCTGATCAATCTCTCCACAGATCTCTGTCCTTGACACTCCTGATCAGTCTGTTAATGTATTCCTCCATGCCATCGTCTCAGTCCATCGAGCTCCATTTCTCTCGTTCTGTCTCTTCCTCTCTTACCACTGATATTTTCAGACGTCACAGTGATCTCCAATGTCTCTCCTGCCATTATATGACCAAACTACGATATTTGTCTCTTTCTTATTGTTGTACATAATGTTTTACTACCATTAGTCTCTTTCAGGTAGTCGATGTTAGTTACTCCAATAGTTTAGGGCATTTGCAACATTCGTCGCAGGAACCACATTTCCGTCGCTTGTAAGCTCTTCCTGGTTTGCTCATTTATGTTACATGATTCACTGCCATACAGCAAAAGAGGTTCTATATAACATGTCAGAACTCTCTTTCTCACATTCAGTGATTGTGACTTACTGCATAAAATATCTTTTTCTATTCATAAAATGCAGCTTTTGCTTTGATAATCTCAGTGAAAAGTTCAACAGTTCAACCAATTGAAAATTGAGAACCAGTTCGACTCAGCAATTAATATTTCATTTGAAGTTTAATATATATACGTAATTAAAATAAAGCCTGGAATGTCCCAAAAAGCCGGGACGTCTGGCAAATCTACTTCAGAATAGCTTAAGAACCGATCCAAACGTCTGCTTCGTAGTTCTCTTTGATATCAGCAACAACCCCAATCAGCGACGTTTGAGCGTTTCTAGCACTCACACACACACACAAACAAACACACGTGAAATAAACGACAGTGGAAGGCGTTGTTCAAGTTGGCATCAATACTTGTAGTGTGTGGTTCAACATACGTAAATCTGTGCTGTACAAACAACAGTTCTCTAGATAATAACATACATATCACAATTGGCACAACAAAATATCAGGCTATTTACACACCACGCAGTCTGAAAAATAAATTGTACATTTCTGGGATAATAGACACACACACATACATAGTACAGTCAGTATATCGATGGGACAATTATCACACAAATTCACAGTATAACCAGCATCTCTGAGACAATTATCTCACAATTTTCACAGTTAAAATCAGCATCTCTGAGATAATTATCACACAAACTAACAGTACAATCAGCATCTCTGAGACAGTTAACACACACATTAACAGTACAATCAGCATCTCTGAGACAATTGTCACACAAATTCACAGTACAATAAGCATCTCTGTGACAATTATCACATAAATTCATAGTACAGTCAGCATCACTGAGACAATTGTCACACAAATTCACATTACAATCAGCATCTCTGTGACAATTATCACATAAATTCATAGTACAGTCAGCATCACTGAGACAATTGCCAAACAAATTCACAGTAAAATCAGCATCTCTGTGACATTTATCTAACAAATTCACATTACAATTAGCATCTCTGTGACAATTATTTCACAAATTCACATTACAATCAGCATCTCTGTGACAATTATCATATAAATTCATAGTACAGTCAGCATCACTGAGACAATTGCCACACAAATTCACAGTACAATCAGCATCTCTGTGACATGTATCTAACAAATTCACATTACAATTAGCATCTCTGTGACAATTATTTCACAAATTCACATTACAATCAGCATCTCTGTGACAATTATCACATAAATTCATAGTACAGTCAGCATCACTGAGACAATTGCCACACAAATTCACAGTACAATCAGCATCTCTGTGACATTTATCTAACAAATTCACATTACAATTAGCATCTCTGTGACAATTATTTCACAAATTCACATTACAATCAGCATCTCTGTGACAATTATCACATAAATTCATAGTACAGTCAGCATCACTGAGACAATTGCCACACAAATTCACAGTACAATCAGCATCTTTGAGACAATTATCACATACATTCACATCACAATCAGCATCTGAGATAATTGTAATACAAATTTACAGTAGAATCAGCATTTCTTTGACAATTATCACATAAATTCATAGTACAGTCAGCATCTCTAAAACAAGTGTCAAACAAATTCACAATGCAATAAGCATTTTAAGACAATTATCACACAAATTCACAGTACAATCAGCACCTCTGAGGCAAAGATCACACAAATTCACAGTACAATCAGCATCTCTGAGGCAATGATCACAGAAATTCACAGTACAACAAGCATCTCTGAGACAATTATCACACAAATTCGCAGTACAATCAGCAGTGAATAAACAATACAATTGCCCCAGTAACTGCAAGTTGAAGTTATTTTTCAACAGTTATTTCCCTTAGCACTGCAGCGGTTTCCCCCCCCCCCCCCCCCCCCCCATTGATTAACTTGTATATGCCAGGTTATGTTGGTCAGTTATTCAACAGATCATTATCTCTGCACATAAAACTATTAATCCATAAGTGCTCAGATCCCCTCCTCAGTATCTCCCTCAGCGTGTACCGAGTGAGGACATCAGTTCTGTGTTGGGTGACAGGTTATTCTGTGGCTTCCCGCCATGTGTTCTAATCTAGCTTGCCCATGTCTGACTTGATGCTCTTGCAGTCTGGTCAGAGTTGCAGAATCTTACCCATCCCTTGAGTCATGTACTCGTCCTGACTCCCTGGGGGAGTTCAGGATGTGAGCCTGGTCCATTGCACGTCCGCTCCCTACAGCAGCCAAGCCGGCAAGCCTATCTGCTCGTTCGGGTACTCTTGCACCTGGCACCAAAATGAAACAGATATTAGTTACCCTTGACCTCCTCACAGATTCAAGCCATGACCTTTTGACCCAGCCCATTTCCATCTTCTTCAGCATGCTCATGGAGTCGCCGAGAGACCAGTTTATGTCGTCATTTGGTCGAGATATGTGTCCATTTGGTGGAGGTCGTGTGATCACTGTGGCAGGATGTACTCCGCGGCCCATTAGTTTCACTGTCTGAGGATCGATCCCACATAAAGCATGGAAAGTGAATGGGTTAAAGATGCAGACAAGGTTGGTAAGATGTAAACAATACAAAAACACGGCTCGCAGAGCAGCCTGACAACGTACACATACAAATTCATGTCCATTGCGGGAAGTTGCCTTCACTCCCAGCCTTTATTGTAATATGCTAGACAATTTTACGTTCAGTAGCTTGCCATTGCTTTCTGAACAAGATGTCGACGTTTAATTCCAACTGACCCGCATGTGGAGTTACGACACCGACAAATTAGAAAGTTAAAGTGTGTTAAACCTCACCGCCACGTCGGCTCCCTTGACAAAATACAACCACTAAAGACATCAGCAAATGATAATAATGTTTTACAAATACAAGAAAGCACAACGACATATGAACCTCGGAGATGACACTACAGCGACCACAATATGTCATATTAGAATGAAGAAACAAATTGGGGCAAGTAAATTATGAAAATGAGAAATTAAAACAAAATAGTGCCGTACTTATCTCACAAGCCTCGAATATGATATCACCTCACCCCCCCCCCCCGAAAACAACAACAACAACAACCCATCACTCCCATTTTCTTCATTATACTTATTATGCCCAAACTGTAGTCAGCCTAGTGTCATGTCCATGGCACTTGTATCTTCTTGTGTTTGTTAGCTGATGAACGCTTCTCGCAGCAACGTCCTTTGTTTTCAGAAATTGTATTTTCTCAAGCTGCCCTATACTTCACGTTTATATGTTGGTCTGATGTATTTATGGGTTTAGCACAATATACCCAGCACTGCCCATAGCGTGTAAGCGGAACACATGGGGTCCTGGTGCAGACAAATGTCCCACTCCTGATACAGACAAATGACCCACTCGTGGTAGAGACAGATATCCCACTCCTGGTACAGACAAATGTCCCACTCCTGGTACACATAAATGACCCACTCCTGGAAGAGACAAAGGTCTCACTCCTGGTACAGACAAATGTCCCACTCCTGGTACAAATAAATGGCCCACCACTCACAGACGATTCAAACACACCACCACATAAATGGCTAACAAGTGTCTTACCATGGTGCCATCACAGCTCCGAACTATACCCAGTGTGCCATCACAGCTCCAAACTATATCCAGTGTGTCATCACAGCTCAAAACTATACCCCGTGTGTCGTCACAGCTCCCAACAACACCCAGTTTGTGATCACAGCTCCGAACTATAACCTGTGTGCCATCACAGCTCCAAACTATACCCAGTGTGTCATCACAGCTACAAACTATATCCAGTGTGTCATCACAGCTCAAAACTATACCCCGTGTGTCATCACAGCTCCCAACAACAACCAGTTTGTGATCACAGCTAAGAACTATAACCAGTGTGCCATCACAGCTCCAAACTATACCCAGTGTGCCATCACAGCTCCGAACTATACCCAGTGTGTCATCACAGCTCAAAACTATATCCAGTGTGTCATCACAGCTCCAAACTATACCAAGTGTGTCATCACAGCTCCAAACTATATTCAGTGTGTCATCACAGCTCAAAACTATACCCCGTGTGTCAGCACAGCTCCCAACAAGACCCAGTTTTTGATCACAGCTCCGAACTATAACCAGTGTGCCATCACAGCTCCGAACTATACCCAGTGTGTCATCACAGCTCAAAACTATATCCAGTGTGTCATCACAGCTCCAAACTATACCAAGTGTGTCATCACAGCTCCAAACTATATTCAGTGTGTCATCACAGCTCAAAACTATACCCCGTGTGTCAGCACAGCTCCCAACAACACCCAGTTTGTGATCACAGCTCCGAACTATAACCAGTGTGCCATCACAGATCCAAACTATACCCAGTGTGTCATCACAGCTCCAAACTATATCCAGTGTGCCATCACAGCTCCGAACTATACCCAGTGTTCCACCACAGCTCCAAACTATATCCAGTGTGTCATCACAGCTCAGAACTATACCCCGTGTGTCATCAAAGCTCCCAACAACACCCAGTTTGTGATCACAGCTCCGAACTATAACCAGTGTGCCATCACAGCTCCGAACTATACCCAGTGTGTCATCACAGCTCAAAACTATATCCAGTGTGTCATCACAGCTCCAAACTATACCAAGTGTGTCATCACAGCTCCAAACTATATTCAGTGTGTCATCACAGCTCAAAACTATACCCCGTGTGTCAGCACAGCTCCCAACAACACCCAGTTTGTGATCACAGCTCCGAACTATAACCAGTGTGCCATCACAGATCCAAACTATAACCAGTGTGCCATCACAGCTCCAAACTATACCCAGTGTGTCATCACAGCTCCAAACTATATCCAGTGTGCCATCACAGCTCCGAACTATACCCAGTGTTCCACCACAACTCCAAACTATATCCAGTGTGTCATCACAGCTCAGAACTATACCCCGTGTGTCATCACAGCTCCCAACAACACCCAGTTTGTGATCACAGCTCCGAACTATAACCAGTGTGCTATCACAGCTCTAAACTATACCCAGTGTGTCATCACAGCTCCAAACTGTATCCAGTGTGTCATCACAGCTCAAAACTATACCCCGTGTGTCATCACAGCTCCCAACACCCAGTTTGTGATCACAGCTCCGAACTATAACCAGTGTGCCATCACAGCTCCAAACTATACCCAGTGTGCCATCACAGCTCCGAACTATACCCAGTGTGTCATCACAGCTCAAAACTATATCCAGTGTGTCATCACAGCTCTAAACTATACCCAGTGTGTCATCACAGCTCCAAACTATATCCAGTGTGTCATCACAGCTCAAAATTATACCCCGTGTGTCATCACAGTTCCCAACAACACCCAGTTTGTGATCACAGCTCCGAACTATAACCAGTGTGCCATCACAGCTCCAAACTATACCCAGTGTGCCATCACAGCTCCGAACTATACCCAGTGTGTCATCACAGCTCAAAACTATATCCAGTGTGTCATCACAGCTCCAAACTATACCCAGTGTGTCATCACAGCTCCAAACTATATCAAGTGTGTCATCAGAGCACAAAACTATACCCCGTGTGTCATCACAGCTCCCAACAACACCCAGTTTGTGATCACAGCTCCGAACTATAACCAGTGTGCCATCACAGCTCCAAACTACACCCAGTGTGTCATCACAGCTCCAAACTATATCCAGTGTGTCATCACAGCTCAAAACTATACCCCGTGTGTCATCACAGCTCCCAACAACAACCAGTTTGTGATCACAGCTAAGAACTATAACCAGTGTGCCATCACAGCTCCAAACTATACCCAGTGTGCCATCACAGCTCCGAACTATACCCAGTGTGTCATCACAGCTAAAAACTATATCCAGTGTGTCATCAAAGCTCCAAACTATACCCAGTGTGTCTTCACAGCTCCAAACTATATCCAGTGTGTCATCACAGCTCAAAATTATACCCCGTGTGTCATCACAGTTCCCAACAACACCCAGTTTGTGATCACAGCTCCGAACTATAACCAGTGTGCCATCACAGCTCCAAACCATACCCAGTGTGCCATCACAGCTCCGAACTATACCCAGTGTGTCATCACAGCTCAAAACTATATCCAGTGTGTCATCACAGCTCCAAACTATACCCAGTGTGTCATCACAGCTCCAAACTATATCCAGTGTGTCATCACAGCTCAAAACTATACCCAGTGTGTCATCACAGCTCCCAACAACACCCAGTTTGTGATCAAAGCTCCGAACTATAACCAGTGTGCCATCACAGCTCAAACTACACCCAGTGTGTCATCACAGCTCCAAACTATATCCAGTGTGTCATCACAGCTCAAAACTATAACCCGTGTGTCATCACAGCTCCCAACAACAACCAGTTTGTGATCACAGCTAAGAACTATAACCAGTGTGCCATCACAGCTCCAAACTATACCCAGTGTGCCATCACAGCTCCGAACTATACACAGTGTGTCATCACAGCTCAAAACTATATCCAGTGTGTCATCACAGCTCCAAACTATACCCAGTGTGTCTTCACAGCTCCAAACTATATCCATTGTGTCATCACAGCTCAAAATTATACCCCGTGTGTCATCACAGCTCCCAACAACACCCAGTTTGTGATCACAGCTCCGAACTATAACCAATGTGTCATCACAGCTCCAAACTATACCCAGTGTGTAATCACAGCTCCAAACTATATCCAGTGTGTCATCACAGCTCAAAACTATACCCCATGTGTCATCACAGCTCCCAACAACACCCAGTTTGAGATCACAGCTCCGAACTATACCCAGTGTGTCATCACAGCTCAAAACTATATCCAGTGTGTCATCACAGCTCCAAACTATACCCAGTGTGTCATCAGAGCTCCAAATTATATCCAGTGTGTCATCACAGCTCAAAACTATACCCCGTGTGTCATCACAGCTCCCAACAACACCCAGTTTGTGGTCACAGCTCCGAACTATAACCAGTGTGCCATCACAGCTCCAAACTATACCCAGTGTGTCATCACAGCTCCAAACTATATCCAGTGTGTCATCACAGCTCCGAACTATACCCAGCGTGTCATCACAGCTACAAACTATATCCAGTGTGTCATCACAGCTCAAAACTATATCCCGTGTGTCATCACAGCTCCCAACAAGACCTAGTTTGTGATCACAGCTCCGAACTATAACCAGTGTGCCATCACAGCTCCAAACTATACCCAGTGTGTCATCACAGCTCCAAACTATATCCAGTGTGTAATCACAGCTCCGAACTATACCCAGTGTGTTATCAAGCTCCAAACTATATCCAGTGTGTCATCACAGCTCAAAACTATACCCCGTGTGTCATCACAGCTCCCAACAACACCCAGTATGTGATCACAGCTCCGAACTATAACCAGTGTGCCATCACAGCTCCAAACTATACCCAGTGTGTCATTACAGCTCCAAACTATATCCAGTGTGTCATCACAGTTCAAAACTATACCCAGCGTGTCATCACAGCTCCCAACAACACCCAGTTTATGATCACAGCTCCGAACTATAACCAGTGTGCCATCACAGCTCCAAACTATACCCAGTGTGTCATCACAGCCCTAAACTATATCCAGTGTGTCATCACAGCTCCGAACTATACCCAGTGTGTCATCACAGCTCCAAACTATATCCAGTGTGTCATCACAGCTCAAAACTATACCCCGTGTGTCATCACAGCTCCCAACAACACGCAGTTTGTGATCACAGCTCCGAACTATAACCAGTGTGTCATCACAGCTAAAAACTATATCCAGTGTGTCATCACAGCTCCAAACTATACCCAGTGTGTCTTCACAGCTCCAAACTATATCCAGTGTGTCATCACAGCTCAAAATTATACCCCGTGTGTCATCACAGTTCCCAACAACACCCAGTTTGTGATCACAGCTCCGAACTATAACCAGTGTGCCATCACAGCTCCAAACTATACCCAGTGTGCCATCACAGCTCCGAACTATACCCAGTGTGTCATCACAGCTCAAAACTATATCCAGTGTGTCATCACAGCTCCAAACTATACCCAGTGTGTCATCACAGCTCCAAACTATATCCAGTGTGTCATCACAGCTCAAAACTATACCCCGTGTGTCATCACAGCTCCCAACAACACCAAGTTTGTGATCACAGCTCCGAACTATAACCAGTGTGCCATCACAGCTCCAAACTACACCCAGTGTGTCATCACAGCTCCAAACTATATCCAGTGTGTCATCACAGCTCAAAACTATACCCCGTGTGTCATCACAGCTCCCAACAACAACCAGTTTGTGATCACAGCTAAGAACTATAACCAGTGTGCCATCACAGCTCCAAACTATACCCAGTGTGTCTTCACAGCTCCAAACTATATCCAGTGTGTCATCACAGCTCAAAATTATACCCCGTGTGTCATCACAGCTCCCAACAACACCCAGTTTGTGATCACAGCTCCGAACTATAACCAGTGTGTCATCACAGCTCCAAACTATACCCAGTGTGTAATCACAGCTCCAAACTATATCCAGTGTGTCATCACAGCTCAAAACTATACCCCGTGTGTCATCACAGCTCCCAACAACACCCAGTTTGAGATCACAGCTCCGAACTATACCCAGTGTGTCATCACAGCTCAAAACTCTATCCAGTGTGGTCATCACAGCTCCAAACTATACCCAGTGTGTCATCACAGCTCCGAACTATACACAGTGTGTCATCACAGCTCAAAACTATATCCAGTGTGTCATCACAGCTCCAAACTATACCCAGTGTGTCTTCACAGCTCCAAACTATATCCATTGTGTCATCACAGCTCAAAATTATACCCCGTGTGTCATCACAGCTCCCAACAACACCCAGTTTGTGATCACAGCTCCGAACTATAACCAATGTGTCATCAGAGCTCCAAACTATACCCAGTGTGTAATCACAGCTCCAAACTATATCCAGTGTGTCATCACAGCTCAAAACTATACCCCATGTGTCATCACAGCTCCCAACAACACCCAGTTTGAGATCACAGCTCCGAACTATACCCAGTGTGTCATCACAGCTCAAAACTATATCCAGTGTGTCATCACAGCTCCAAACTATACCCAGTGTGTCATCAGAGCTCCAAATTATATCCAGTGTGTCATCACAGCTCAAAACTATACCCCGTGTGTCATCACAGCTCCCAACAACACCCAGTTTGTGGTCACAGCTCCGAACTATAACCAGTGTGCCATCACAGCTCCAAACTATACCCAGTGTGTCATCACAGCTCCAAACTATATCCAGTGTGTCATCACAGCTCCGAACTATACCCAGCGTGTCATCACAGCTACAAACTATATCCAGTGTGTCATCACAGCTCAAAACTATATCCCGTGTGTCATCACAGCTCCCAACAAGACCTAGTTTGTGATCACAGCTCCGAACTATAACCAGTGTGCCATCACAGCTCCAAACTATACCCAGTGTGTCATCACAGCTCCAAACTATATCCAGTGTGTAATCACAGCTCCGAACTATACCCAGTGTGTCATCACAGCTCAAAACTATACCCCGTGTGTCATCACAGCTCCCAACAACACCCAGTTTGTGGTCACAGCTCCGAACTATAACCAGTGTGCCATCACAGCTCCAAACTATACCCAGTGTGTCATCACAGCTCCAAACTATATCCAGTGTGTAATCACAGCTCCAAACTATATCCAGTGTGTCATCACAGCTCAAAACTATACCCCGTGTGTCATCACAGCTCCCAACAACACCCAGTATGTGATCACAGCTCCGAACTATAACCAGTGTGCCATCACAGCTCCAAACTATACCCAGTGTGTCATTACAGCTCCAAACTATATCCAGTGTGTCATCACAGTTCAAAACTATACCCAGCGTGTCATCACAGCTCCCAACAACACCCAGTTTATGATCACAGCTCCGAACTATAACCAGTGTGCCATCACAGCTCCAAACTATACCCAGTGTGTCATCACAGCCCTAAACTATATCCAGTGTGTCATCACAGCTCCGAACTATACCCAGTGTGTCATCACAGCTCCAAACTATATCCAGTGTGTCATCACAGCTCAAAACTATACCCCGTGTGTCATCACAGCTCCCAACAACACGCAGTTTGTGATCACAGCTCCGAACTATAACCAGTGTGTCATCACAGCTAAAAACTATATCCAGTGTGTCATCACAGCTCCAAACTATACCCAGTGTGTCTTCACAGCTCCAAACTATATCCAGTGTGTCATCACAGCTCAAAATTATACCCCGTGTGTCATCACAGTTCCCAACAACACCCAGTTTGTGATCACAGCTCCGAACTATAACCAGTGTGCCATCACAGCTCCAAACTATACCCAGTGTGCCATCACAGCTCCGAACTATACCCAGTGTGTCATCACAGCTCAAAACTATATCCAGTGTGTCATCACAGCTCCAAACTATACCCAGTGTGTCATCACAGCTCCAAACTATATCCAGTGTGTCATCACAGCTCAAAACTATACCCCGTGTGTCATCACAGCTCCCAACAACACCAAGTTTGTGATCACAGCTCCGAACTATAACCAGTGTGCCATCACAGCTCCAAACTACACCCAGTGTGTCATCACAGCTCCAAACTATATCCAGTGTGTCATCACAGCTCAAAACTATACCCCGTGTGTCATCACAGCTCCCAACAACAACCAGTTTGTGATCACAGCTAAGAACTATAACCAGTGTGCCATCACAGCTCCAAACTATACCCAGTGTGTCTTCACAGCTCCAAACTATATCCAGTGTGTCATCACAGCTCAAAATTATACCCCGTGTGTCATCACAGCTCCCAACAACACCCAGTTTGTGATCACAGCTCCGAACTATAACCAGTGTGTCATCACAGCTCCAAACTATACCCAGTGTGTAATCACAGCTCCAAACTATATCCAGTGTGTCATCACAGCTCAAAACTATACCCCGTGTGTCATCACAGCTCCCAACAACACCCAGTTTGAGATCACAGCTCCGAACTATACCCAGTGTGTCATCACAGCTCAAAACTCTATCCAGTGTGGTCATCACAGCTCCAAACTATACCCAGTGTGTCATCAGAGCTCCAAATTATATCCAGTGTGTCATCACAGCTCAAAACTATACCCCGTGTGTCATCACAGCTCCCAACAACACCCAGTTTGTGGTCACAGCTCCGAACTATAACCAGTGTGCCATCACAGCTCCAAACTATACCCAGTGTGTCATCACAGCTCCAAACTATATCCAGTGTGTCATCACAGCTCCGAACTATACCCAGCGTGTCATCACAGCTACAAACTATATCCAGTGTGTCATCACAGCTCAAAACTATATCCCGTGTGTCATCACAGCTCCCAACAAGACCTAGTTTGTGATCACAGCTCCGAACTATAACCAGTGTGCCATCACAGCTCCAAACTATACCCAGTGTGTCATCACAGCTCCAAACTATATCCAGTGTGTAATCACAGCTCCGAACTATACCCAGTGTGTTATCACAGCTCCAAACTATATCCAGTGTGTCATCACAGCTCAAAACTATACCCCGTGTGTCATCACAGCTCCCAACAACACCCAGTTTGTGATCACAGCTCCGAACTATAACCAGTGTGCCATCACAGCTCCAAACTATACCCAGTGTGTCATTACAGCTCCAAACTATATCCAGTGTGTCATCACAGCTCAAAACTATACCCAGCGTGTCATCACAGCTCCCAACAACACCCAGTTTATGATCACAGCTCCGAACTATAACCAGTGTGCCATCACAGCTCCAAACTATACCCAGTGTGTCATCACAGCCCTAAACTATATCCAGTGTGTCATCACAGCTCCGAACTTTACCCAGTGTGTCATCACAGCTCCAAACTATATCCAGTGTGTCATCACAGCTCAAAACTATACCCCGTGTGTCATCACAGCTCCCAACAACACGCAGTTTGTGATCACAGCTCCGAACTATAACCAGTGTGCCATCACAGCTCCAAACTATACCCAGTGTGTCATCACAGCTCCAAACTATATCCAGTGTGTCATCACAGCTCCGAACTATACCCAGTGTGTCATCACAGCTCCAAACTATATCCAGTGTGTAATCACAGCTCAAAACTATACCCCGTGTGTCATCACAGCTCCCAACAACACCCAGTTTGTGATCACAGCTCCGAACTATAACCAGTGTGCCATCACAGCTTCAAACTATACCCAGTGTGTCATCACAGCTCCAAACTATATCCAGTGTGTCATCACAGCTCAAAACTATACCCCGTGTGTCATCACAGCTCCCAACAACACCCAGTTTGTGATCACAGCTCCGAACTATAACCAGTGTGCCATCACAGCTCCAAACTATACCCAGTGTGTCATCACAGCTCCAAACTGTATCCAGTGTGTCATCACAGCTCCGAACTATACCCAGTGTGTCGTCACAGCTCCAAACTATATCCAGTGTGTCATCACAGCTCAAATCTATACCCCGTGTGTCATCACAGCTCCCAACAACACCCAGTTTGTGATCACAGCTCCGAACTATAACCAGTGTGCCATCACAGCTTCAAACTATACCCAGTGTGTCATCACAGCTCCAAACTATATCCAGTGTGTCATCACAGCTCAAAACTATACCCAGCGTGTCATCACAGCTCCCAACAACATCCAGTTTGTGATCACAACTCCGAACTATAACCAGTGTGCCATCACAGCTCCAAACTATATCCAGTGTGTCATCACAGCTCAAAACTATACCCCGTGTGTCATCACAACTCCCAACAACACCCAGTATGTGATCACAGCTCCGAACTATAACCAGTGTGCCATCACAGCTCCAAACTATACCCAGTGTGCCATCACAGCTCCAAACTATATCCAGTGTGTCATCACAGCTCAAAACTATACCCAGCGTGTCATCACAGCTCTCAACAACATCCAATTTGTGATCACAGCTCCGAACTATACCCAGTATGCCATCACAGCTCCAAACTATACCCAGTGTGCCATCAGAGCTCCAAACTATACCCAGCGTGCCATCACAGCTCCAAACTATACCTAGTGTGCCATGACAGTTCCAAACTATACCCAGTGTGTCATCACAGCTGCAAACTATACTCAGTGTGTCATCACAGCTCCCAACAACACCCAGTTTGTGATCACAGCTCCGAACTATACCCAGTGTGTCATCACAGCACCCAACAACACCCAGTTTGTGATCACAGCTCAGAACTATACCCAATGTGTCATCACATCTCCCAACTATACAGAATGTGCCATCACAGCTCCAACCTATACCCAATGTGCCATCACAGTGCCCAACAATACCCAGTTTGTCAGTACAGCTCCCAACAGTGTGTCATCACAGCTCCCAACAGTGTGCCAGTACAGCTCCCAACAGTGTGTCATCACACCTCCCAACAGTGTGTCATCACAGCTCTCATTAGTGTGTCATCACACCTTCAAACAGTGTGCCAGTACAGCTCCCAACAGTGTGTCATCACAGCTCCCAACAGTGTGTCATCACACCTCCCAACAGTGTGTCATCACAGCTCCCAACAGTGTCTCATCACAGATCTCAAAAGTGTTCCGTCACAGCTCCCAATAGTGTGCCAAAACTGCTCCCGACAATGCCCAGTGTGCCAGTACAGCTCCAAACAGTGTGTCATCACAGCTCGCAACAGTCTGTCATCACACCTCCCAACAGTGTGTCATCACAGCTCCCAACAGTGTCTCATCACAGCTCTCAAAATTGTTCCGTCACAGATCCCAACAGTGTGCCAAAACTGCTCCCGACAATACCCAGTGTGCCAAAACTACTCCCGACAATACCCAGTGTGCCAGTACAGCTCCCAACAGTGTGTCATCACAGCTCGCAACAGTGTGTCATCACACCTCCCAACAGTGTGTCATCACAGCTCCCAACAGTGTCTCATCACAGCTCTTAAAAGTGTTCCGTCACAGCTCCCAACAGTGTGCCAAAACTGCTCCCAACAATACCCAGTGTGCCAGTACAGCTCCCAACAGTGTGTCATCACAGCTCGCAACAGTGTGTCATCACACCTCCCAACCGTGTGTTATCACAGCTCCCAACAGTGTCTCATCACAGCTCTCAAAAGTGTTCCGTCACAGCTCCCAACAGTGTGCCAAAACTGCTCCCGACAATACCCAGTGTGCCAGTACAGCTCTCAACAGTGTGTCATCACAGCTCGCAACAGTGTATCATCACACCTCCCAACAGTGTGTCATCACAGCTCCCAACAGTGTCTCATCACAGCTCTCAAAAGTGTTCCATCACAGCTCCCAACAGTGCTCCCGACAATACCCAGTGTGCCAGTACAGCTCTCAACAGTGTGTCATCACAATGTACCTACCTTTCACAAGACGAAGAAGAAGAAGAAGAAGAAGAAGAAGAAGAAGAAGAAGAAGAAGAAGAAGAAGAAGAAGAAGAAGAAGAAGAAGAAGAAGAAGAAGAAGAAGAAGAAGAAGAAGAAGAAGAAGAAGAAGAAGAAGAAGAAGAAGAAGAAGAAGTAGAAGAAGAAGAAGAAGAAGAAGAAGAAGAAGAAGAAGAAGAAGAAGAAGAAGAAGAAGAAGAAGAAGAAGAAGAAGAAGAAGAAGAAGGTTCACAAACAACAACAAATACCACAACTTCACCCGCACGTGTCGTCATCTTGTAACGACTTGAAATAAAACAAACAAAATTCACTTTAGCACCAGGGAGATAATGACAATGAAACCATAATTACACAGGTCGTTCGTTGCCTTTCCGACACATCACAGCAACCTACACAAACATCACACAGACCCATAGCAGGACGGTGCGTTTAATCACAACCCCAGGTTGAATTTCAGTGAATAAATGTATCTCTTATTTGTCCGTTGAGTGAGACCAGTTAGGATTCTTGTAAGAGCGTTCTCTCCGTGCAGGTATTACACTGGGATATCAATTGGGGAACCATTTGCGGCCACTAAGACAGTTCATAAATAAACACACATATATACCGGGTGTTTGTTAAATTACTGCTGTTGTCTAACTCTGTTTTGGGGAAGCTGGAAAGTACCAATGAAGTATTCATTATAACAGATGTTGGAAATATCCACCATGGGATTAAAAGCATGACTGTACACGTCTCTTCATATTGTCAAATACCTTCTGCAAGGTGTCTGTTATTATTTATTGAATGTTAATTCTGATTGCTTCTTTCAGGTCCTCAATTGTGTGTACATTTTGTAAACATTTCCTTTCAAGAAACTCCATAGATAATAGTCTAATGGAGTTTGATCGAGAGAACGAGCAGCCCAAATTCCACGTGAGACAGAAATTTTTCTTCTGTTGATAACACCATTCTGTATGGAGTGCAAGAAATTACTCCAGCAGGTGACAGCCATTCGCTGCATATTGCTTCACGATGGACTGTGGTGCACAATTTTTGATGACATCATGTTCTTCATTTTTCAAATTTATTCTACACACACATTATAGTGAGTCTTTACAAACATCCGGTATATTGCTTCGGTTCGTAATTATATCATTTAATTTTCATGTTGTCCAGTGCGTCCTCTACTCTCTACTTCCTTCTTGTCCTTTCATGAGCACCAAATAATACATATGTGTTTATTTATGAACTGGCTTAGTGGCCTCAAGGGGTTCCCCAACTGATATTTCTGTGTAATACGTGAACAACATTGGAACCGACCAATCATTTCTCTTCTTTAAATGTCCGTTTATACACTGGACACAGCATTACAGTCCAATGTGTTTGTGTGTTTGTTATTTGACCTATGCTGGTTTAACATACAATTCTGAGAGCTTTGGTATTATTTGAATGGTTAGATACGAATTCTTTCCATATTCCATAGTGGCTTCCACAGTTGTGGATTCACGTGGATGATAGACTTGGCTTATGAAGACACCTGTTGTAAAGGGGCGTCTAGTTGGTCGAAGTACACCTGTTCCTGCAGCGAGGCGTTGTCGCCATTTGGAGGTGACAGGTTCGAATCCCGGTTCGTAACTATAGCTTTCAATTGTTGTGTTGTCTTGTGCATCCTCTAACCTTTACTTATTTCTTCTGCTTCTAAGAACGCCAAGCAATACATGTTTGTTTATTTATGAATTGTCTTAGTGGCCTCAAAGAGTTCCGTAACTGAATTGACTGTTGCTTTTGGAGGAGAGAAATTTATGGTGGATGTGTTGGACTGTTGCTTTTGGAGGCGAGAGATTTGTGATGGATGTGATGGACTGTTGCTTTTGGAGGAGAGAGATTTGTGGTGGATGTGTTGGACTGTTGCTTTTGGAGGAGAGAGATTTGTGGTGGAGGTGTTGGACTGTTGCTTTTGGAGGAGAGAGGTTTATAGTGGATGTCTTGGAGTGGTCAGATAATTTTTTCGGTTAGTCACTTTTATCTCCACCTGCTTGCACTCACACCGACGTGGATTTGGTTATGTGGTGAGTACAGCTTAAAGTTACCCACATCGTCTGGAGTAGACAGTGAATACAGCTCAAAGTTACCAACAACGTCTGGAGGTGACAGTGAGTACAGCTCAAAGTTACCCACATTGTCTGGAGTAGACAGTGAATACAGCTTACAGTTACCCACATCGTCTGGAGTTGATATTTAGTGAAAACATCTCAACGTTACCCCACATCGTCTGGAGTGGAAAGTCAGTGAATACAACTCAAAGTTGTCCACATCGTCTGGAGTAGACAGTGAATACGGCTCATAAATACCCACATCGTCTACAGTGGACAATGAATACAGGTCAAAGTTACCCACGGGTCTGGAGTGGACAGTCAGTGAAAACAATTCAATGTTACCCACATCGTCTGAGGTAGACAATGAACACAGCACAAAGTTACCCACACCATCTGCAGTGGGCAGTGAATATAGCTCAAAGTTATCCACATGGTCTGGAGTGGACAATGAACACACCTCAAAGTTACCCAAAAGGTCTGAAGCAGACACTATTAAAATTATGCAGACGCGAACAGACAACCGTTGTCTGTCAAGACTCGTGATCAGGTTGTGTCTCTGCCTGGACTCTGTGTGACACAGGCGGCGAGCATGTCGGAACATTTGCATAGAAAGTGGCTTGCAGAGTCTGTGACCTCTTGACCTCAGCCGTTGGAAGAGCAGACGCCGATTTGCTTCTATGAATAGCAGCGTTGGCGTCAGTGACAGCTGAAGGGTAGAGAGTAGCCGGCCCTGAGTTGGTGCTGGTGGGCGAGTCTGTACACACTTCCTGTTGCCGGGTTTTTCTCTTTCCACGAGTGTGTCTCCCTGAAGAAGACTTTCGTAAAAACCTGCTACCTGAGCTAGAACCCGCGTTTTCAAATGACAAATCTAGGTCCAATAACGCTGGTGTTAGCAAGGGCGTAGGTCTTATCGTTGACTTGGAGTGGGTTATTTGTTCACCTGAACAGCTGTCATGTGGAAACGATGTTGGCGTTTGGAAAGTTCCGTACGAGAAACTCCGTTCGGCTGCTACCACGGAGACTGGGGATGTGGTGAGAACAGTCTTCGCGGATCTGTCTGAAGATGTGGACTCCGTGCGAGAAGCTGTTACTGATGGTTCGCTCCAAATCTTCTCACTCCCGCAGCAGGAGACGTTACTGCAAGGGCTAACGCTCCTAGATTCATTGTGCGGCTCCATCACCACCATTTCCTGGGTGTAACTGGCCAGACTGACCGGTTCTGAGGTAGGTTTCAGTGCGTTCAAGAACGATCTTGTTTGGGCTGATGGAGAGGTACACGCTTCAGGTGTTAATTTGAAAGATATTCGCTGTGAAACAGACTTGTCACCCGTAGTCCATGTAGGGGTATTTGGGAACACGGCTTTTGGTTTGTGTGCAGTGTTGAATGAATGTCTTCTCTCTTTCTGCTCCTGGTAATAGTCTTGAACCGGAACCATGAGGTATCTACTCGTGGGAGACGAATCTTCGCTGACGGTGATTTTCGGTACCTTGTGCCGAGTTTCTTCTTCCTTAATGGTGCCAGTGGAAGACATTCTGGCCGAAGGGTTGAAAGAGTGTCTTCTCTCTACACGTCTGTCGTCATGACAACCCGAGCTACCAGATGAAGCATAGCTCAAGCCTCCTGTTGACAGCGAGTGTTCTGATGGTGCCGGTGGACCTTCCAAACTTGGCCGACCTTCCATGTAGGGATCTAAGCCAGGAACCTGCAAGAACCTAGAGTTTTGATGTGGGACCTGGAGCGACCGAAAATCGCCTGCTCTATCGTGATGACTGTCAGGATTGAACGAGCCTCGGCGACCATCTCCCTTGGTGGCAAATTCTGGCTTCAGGGTGTTGTTGACTCCTATGGGATTAAAGGAGTGCCGCCTCTGCTCGTTGGGGTTACTGACGTAGATTTTGTCGTCCCTGCGAATTGGAAAGAAAGAATGTCTCCTTGTCCCTGGCTGAGGGATCGTGTTACCAAACCTGTTCCCAAAGGAAAAAGGATTTATAGAGGATCTTCGTCTGTCTCTGCTGGTTTTTCTTTCCTCCCCGGCAATAAATCTATCGCATGTGGTATACGGTATGAACGAGTTTCGGCGTATCCCGGTGACTCTTGGGCGCCCTTCTGCTGGCAGACGGTCATTAACCCCTTCTAAGCTTTCCGAAGCTTCTAGAAGCAGCAAAAATTTCATTCTTCGCGTTCTCATGTCACCGCAAGCGAATGTCCCTCGTCTTTGAATGAGTCGGGTCAAAGGGAAAGAGCCGTAACCGGGTTGCTGCGATATGTCTTCAAAGCTTCTTCTGTGGTCTGAAGGCAGAGCTTTGACTGAAGAATATCTTCGTTGTCGCTGGGTGAACAGGTCAGAGGATCCAGAGTTCCAATGGACAATGGACCTGAGCATCATTGACTTTCTTCTCAGTCTGGCTTCGTCCATTGTGTAGTCGTAGCTCAATGTTCTAGAATCCGTAACCTGTGCTCCGACGCGGCCAGCACGTCGCAAGCTAAGAGAGCGGCGAATGTTGGGAAGCGATGAAGTCTTCAGCCAATTGTCCTCGCTTCTGAGTCGTTGTATCCTTGCCTGGATAACACTGTAACTTTTATTGGGGATTGGAGGTGAAGGCGTGTAGCCTTCGCACTCCAGATCAATCTGCTGTTCTAGAGTCAAGGAATCGGGTTTAACTGGAAAAGACTCAGGAACGCCATCTCCACTGTTGCTTTGATTTTCCAGCAATTGGTTACGTTCCGCGATCTTAGAATACGCGGTGACCAGAGATTGTGCATAGCTTTTTTTCATTTCGCCAACAATCACCTCGTATAGTTCATCTTTATCATAGATTGCTAGTCTCTTATCCGGCACAAGTATGGCGTACTTGTCCATGATCTCGCAGTAGAACACACACGCCACGATCATCGCGAACATCCCTATAGCCATAACAACTGGACCAATGTAGGAGCAGATCTTCAGAGCCACAAACCTCGTATCATAACCAGATTGAGATTCTGGCAAGCTGCCGTTGCCATGCAACAGCTTCGTCAGGTTCTGAGTCAAGTAACTTGGGACGTACCCAACGACGGACATCCCGGCTCCACAGCCAACCGCCATGAGTCCTAGAACCACAGTTACTGTAGTCGGGAGTAGGCAAGGCATGCGGACAACCTCTTTGACGGCAAGACGCCTTCGGTGTGGGCCTCGCTTCTTGGACCTGCCTCCAAGACCCACAATCCGAACTTTGGCGTGTGACACGAACATCCCGAGTCGGTGACATATGCCTTGACATTTACTCGATTCTGATGATCACCAGGAATACTTCCAAGAATTATGAGTACAGTCCGTGAATTGAACTCTCCCGACTTGAGGTCAGTATAAATTTGTGAAACTAGTGATCGATCAATTGACATCTAGAGATAGCTGTACATTCTTATAACCATTGGTCAATGATCTAAGAGGGACAGTTGGAGATTCCGTAACTAACTTTCAATGGTCTTCCTGAGACGACTGCAGATTTCTATAAGAAGCTGTCAATGTTCTCTTAGGTACGGCTATAAATTTCTGCATCTTTACAACCGATGTTCTTTCAAGTACGGCTGCTGTTTTTTTGTAACTAGCTGTCAATGTTCTCCCAGACACGGCTGTAGATTTCTGTAACTAGCAGTCAATGTTTTCTCATGTACGGCTGTAGATTTATGTACTAGCTGTCAATTTGATGGCTGCAGATTTATGTAACTTTCCAGCCGATGTTCTTCCAGAGACTGCTGCAGATTTATGTAACTTTCCAGCCGATGTTCTTCCAGAGACTGCTGCAGATTTATGTAACTTTCCAGCCGATGTTCTTCCAGAGACTGCTGCAGATTTATGTAACTTTCCAGCCGATGTTCTTCCAGAGACTGCTGCAGATTTATGTAACTTTCCAGCCGATGTTCTTCCAGAGACTGCTGCAGATTTATGTAACTTTCCAGCCGATGTTCTTCCAGAGACTGCTGCAGATTTATGTAACTTTCCAGCCGATGTTCTTCCAGAGACTGCTGCAGATTTATGTAACTTTCCAGCCGATGTTCTTCCAGAGACTGCTGCAGATTTATGTAACTTTCCAGCCGATGTTCTTCCAGAGACTGCTGCAGATTTATGTAACTTTCCAGCCGATGTTCTTCCAGAGACTGCTGCAGATTTATGTAACTTTCCAGCCGATGTTCTTCCAGAGACTGCTGCAGATTTATGTAACTTTCCAGCCGATGTTCTTCCAGAGACTGCTGCAGATTTATGTAAGTAACGATCAGTGTGTTACCCGTGGACAACCACACGCCCTCAGAGACTCCTCTAAGACCCTACATCGTGTGACGGTAAACATGCTAATGTGTACTTCTGTGTTCTAAGACTGGATTGCTGACGTTTGGAAGGGCTGCCATTCTTGCTGATGTTCAGAGAATCTTGTCCTCCAGCCTGCTGAACCTGAAAGTATATTTAAAAAACATACTGAGTATTTC
Source organism: Cepaea hortensis (assembly GCA_963921405.1). Classification (NCBI taxonomy): domain Eukaryota; kingdom Metazoa; phylum Mollusca; class Gastropoda; order Stylommatophora; family Helicidae; genus Cepaea; species Cepaea hortensis. Next base: position 113,139,218 of record OY992885.1, read on the forward strand.
TCTCAAGCAAACACCAACACTGGCGAAGCTACAATGGAAGTGCCAAGCAAGTTATAATACAATACGGTATGTGATGCGTCAGTATGGAGAATACCCAGATAGTGGATGAGCGGACTGTGGCCAGCCAGGGGATGAGCGGACTGTGGCCAGCCAGGGGATGAGCGGACTGTGGCCATCCAGGGGATGGGTGGACTATAGCCACCCAGGGGATGAGCGGACTGTGGCCAGCCAGGGCAGATCTAGCTGTTGTAATTGTGGATGGGTGGACTATTGCCAACCAGGACAAATCTAGATGCTGTCTTGGAGAGTGGGTGGACTGTTGCCAGCCAGGGCAGATCTAGCTGTTGTAATTGTGGATGGGTGGACTATTGCCAACCAGGACAAATCTAGATGCTGTCTTGGAGGGTGGGTGGACTGTTGCCAGCCAGGGCAGATCTAGCTGTTGTAATTGTGGATGGGTGGACTATTGCCAACCAGGACAAATCTAGATGCTGTCTTGGAGGGTGGGGGGACTGTTGCCAGCCAGGGCAGATCTAGCTGTTGTAATTGTGGATGGGTGGACTATTGCCAACCAGGACAAATCTAGATGCTGTCTTGGAGAGTGGGTGGACTGTTGCCAGCCAGGGCAGATCTAGCTGTTGTAATTGTGGATGGGTGGACTATTGCCAACCAGGACAAATCTAGATGCTGTCTTGGAGAGTGGGTGGACTGTTGCCAGCCAGGGCAGATCTAGCTGTTGTAATTGTGGATGGGTGGACTATTGCCAACCAGGACAAATCTAGATGCTGTCTTGGAGGGTGGGGGGACTGTTGCCAGCCAGGGCAGATCTAGCTGTTGTAATTGTGGATGGGTGGACTATTGCCAACCAGGACAAATCTAGATGCTGTCTTGGAGGGTGGGGGGACTATTGCCAGCCAGGGCAGATCTAGATGCTGTCTTGGAGGGTGGGTGGACTGTTGCCAGCCAGGGCAGATCTAGATGCTGTCTTGGAGGGTGGGTGGACTGTTGCCAGCCAGGGCAGATCTAGATGCTGTCTTGGAGGGTGGGTGGACTGCTTCCAGCCAGGGCAGATCTAGCTACTTCTACTTGAATTGATTTGCCCTCTCTTAGTTCCCGTCGTCTTGCCCTAATCTTAGTTCCCCTCTTCTTGCCCTGATCTTAGTTCCCCTCTTATTGCCCTAATCTTAGTTCCCCTCTTCTTGCCCTGATCTTAGTTCCCCTCTTCTTGCCCTGATCTTAGTTCCCCTCTTCTTGCCCTGATCTTAGTTCTCCTCTTCTTGCCCTGATCTTAGTTCTCCTCTTCTTGCCCTGATCTTAGTTCCCCTCTTCTTGCCCTGATCTTAGTTCCCCTCTTCTTGCCCTGATCTTAGTTCCCCTCTTCTTGCCCTGATCTTAGTTCTCCTCTTCTTGCCCTGATCTTAGTTCTCCTCTTCTTGCCCTGATCTTAGTTCCCCTCTTCTTGCCCTGATCTTAGTTCCCCTCTTCTTGCCCTGATCTTAGTTCCCCTCTTATTGCCCTAATCTTAGTTCCCCTCTTCTTGCCCTGATCTTAGTTCCCCTCTTCTTGCCCTGATCTTAGTTCCCCTCTTCTTGCCCTGATCTTAGTTCCCCTCTTCTTGCCCTGATCTTACTTCTCCTCTTCTTGCCCTGATCTTAGTTCCCCTCTTCTTGCCCTGATCTTAGTTCCCCTCTTCTTGCCCTGATCTTAGTTCCCCTCTTTTTGCCCTGATCTTAGTTCCCCTCTTCTTGCCCTGATCTTAGTTCCCCTCTTCTTGCCCTGATCTTAGTTCCCCTCTTCTTGCCCTGATCTTAGTTCCCCTCTTCTTGCCCTGATCTTAGTTCTCCTCGTCTTGTACTTATCTTACGTACCCTCGTCTTGCCCTAATCTTAGTTCTCCTCTGCTTGCCCTAATCTTAGTTCCCCTCTTCTTGCCCTAATCTTAGTTCCCCTCTTCTTGCAATAATCATAGTTCCCCTCTTCTTGCCCTAATCTTAGTTCCCCTCTTCTTGCCCTATCTTAGTTCTCCTATTCTTGCCCTAATCTTAGTTCCCCTCGTCTTGCCCTAATCTTAGTTCTCCTCTTCTTGTCCTAATCTTAGTTCTCCTCTTCTTGCCCTAATCTTAGTTCCCCTCGTCTTGCCCTGATCTTAGTTCTCCTCTTCTTGCCCTAATCTTAGTTCCCCTCGTCTTGCCCTAATCTTAGTTCCCCTCGTCTTGCCCTAATCTTAGTTCCCCTCGTCTTGCCCTAATCTTAGTTCCCCTCGTCTTGTCCTAATCTTAGTTCTCCTCTTCTTGCCCTAATCTTAGTTCCCCTCGTCTTGCCCTAATCTTAGTTCCCCTCGTCTTGCCCTAATCTTAGTTCTCCTCTTCTTGTCCTAATCTTAGTTCTCCTCTTCTTGCCCTAATCTTAGTTCCCCTCGTCTTGCCCTGATCTTAGTTCTCTTCTTCTTGCCCTAATCTTAGTTCCCCTCGTCTTGCCCTAATCTTATTTCCCCTCGTCTTGCCCTAATCTTAGTTCCCCTCGTCTTGCCCTAATCTTAGTTTCCCTCGTCTTGCCCTAATCTTAGTTCCCCTCGTCTTGCCCTAATCTTAGTTCCCCCCGTCTTGACCTAATCTTAGTTCCCCTCATCTTGCCCTAATCTTAGTTCCCCTCGTCTAGCCCTAATCTTAGTTCCCCTCGTCTTGCCCTAATCTTAGTTCCCCTCGTCTTGCCCTAATCTTAGTTCCCCTCGTCTTGCCCTAATCTTAGTTCCCCTCTTCTTGCCCTGATGTTAGTTCTCCTCGTCTTGTCCTTATCTTACGTATCCTCGTCTTGCTCTAATCTTAGTTCCCCTGGTCTTGCCCTAATCTTAGTTCCCCTCGTCTTGCTCTAATCTTAGTTCCCCTCGTCTTGCTCTAATCTTAGTTCCCCTCGTCTTGCCCTAATCTTAGTTCCCCTCGTCTTGCTCTAATCTTAGTTCCCCTCGTCTTGCCCTAATCTTAGTTCCCCTCGTCTTGCCCTAATCTTAGTTCTCCTATTCTTGCCCTAATCTTAGTTCCCCTCGTCTTGCCCTAATCTTAGTTCCCCTCGTCTTGCCCTAATCTTAGTTCCCCTCGTCTAGCCCTAATCTTAGTTCCCCTCGTCTAGCCCTAATCTTAGTTCCCCCCGTCTTGCCCTAATCTTAGTTCCCCTCTTCTTGCCCTGATCTTAGTTCTCATCGTCTTGTCCTTATCTTACGTATCCTCGTCTTGCTCTAATCTTAGTTCCCCTCGTCTTGCCCTAATCTTAGTTCCCCTCGTCTAGCCCTAATCTTAGTTCCCCCCGTCTTGCCCTAATCTTAGTTCCCCTCTTCTTGCCCTGATCTTAGTTCTCCTCGTCTTGTCCTTATCTTACGTATCCTCGTCTTGCTCTAATCTTAGTTCCCCTCGTCTTGCCCTAATCTTAGTTCCCCTCGTCTAGCCCTAATCTTAATTCCCCCCGTCTTGCCCTAATCTTAGTTCCCCTCGTCTTGCCCTAATCTTAGTTCCCCTCGTCTAGCCCTAATCTTAGTTCCCCTCTTCTTGCCCTGATCTTAGTTCTCCCCGTCTTGCCCTGATCTTAGTTCCCCTCGTCTTGCCCTAATCTTAGTTCCCCCCGTCTTGCCCTAATCTTAGTTCCCCTCTTCTTGCCCTAATCTTAGTTTCCCTCGTCTTGCCCTAATCTTAGTTCCCCTCTTCTTGCCCTAATCTTAGTTCCCCTCGTCTTGCCCTAATCTTAGTTCCCCTCTTCTTGCCCTAATCTTAGTTCCCCCCGTCTTGTCATAATCTTAGTTCCCCTCTTCTTGCCCTAATCTTAGTTCCCCCCGTCTTGCCCTAATCTTAGTTCTCCTCTTCTTGCCCTAATCTTAGTTCCCCTCGTCTTGCCCTAATCTTAGTTCCCCTCGTCTTGTCCTAATCTTAGTTCCCCTCTTCTTGCCCTAATCTTAGTTCCCCTCGTCTTGTCCTGATGTTAGTTCTCCTCGTCTTGTCCTAATCTTAGTTCCCCTCGTCTTGCCCTAATCTTAGTTCCCCTCTTCTTGCCCTGATCTTAGTTCTCCTCGTCTTGTCCTAATCTTAGTTCCCCTCGTCTTGCCCTAATCTTAGTTCCCCTCGTCTAGCCCTAATCTTAGTTCCCCTCTTCTTGCCCTAATCTTAGTTCCCCCCGTCTTGTCCTAATCTTAGTTCCCCTCTTCTTGCCCTAATCTTAGTTCCCTTCGTCTTGCCCTAATCTTAGTTCTCCTCTTCTTGCCCTAATCTTAGTTCCCCTCGTCTTGCCCTAATCTTAGTTCCCCTCGTCTTGCCCTAATCTTAGTTCCCCTCTTCTTGCCCTAATCTTAGTTCCCCTCGTCTTGTCCTGATCTTAGTTCTCCTCGTCTTGTCCTAATCTTAGTTCCCCTCGTCTTGCCCTAATCTTAGTTCCCCTCTTCTTGCCCTGATCTTAGTTCTCCTCGTCTTGTCCTAATCTTAGTTCTCCTCGTCTTGTCCTAATCTTAGTTCCCCTCGTCTTGCCCTAATCTTAGTTCCCCTCTTCTTGCCCTAATCTTAGTTCCCCTCGTCTTGCCCTAATCTTAGTTCCCCTCTTCTTGCCCTGATGTTAGTTCTCCTCGTCTTGTCCTAATCTTAGTTCCCCTCTTCTTGCCCTAATCTTAGTTCCCCTCGTCTTGCCCTAATCTTAGTTCCCCTCTTCTTGCCCTAATCTTAGTTCCCCTCGTCTTGCCCTAATCTTAGTTCCCCTCTTCTTGCCCTAATCTTAGTTCCCCTCGTCTTGCCCTAATCTTAGTTCCCCTCTTCTTGCCCTGATCTTAGTTCTCCTCGTCTTGTCCTAATCTTAGTTCCCCTCTTCTTGCCCTAATCTTAGTTCCCCTCTTCTTGCCCTAATCTTAGTTCTCCTCGTCTTGTCCTAATCTTAGTTCTCCTCGTCTTGTCCTAATCTTAGTTCCCCCCGTCTTGCCCTAATCTTAGTTCCCCTCTTCTTGCCCTAGTCTTAGTTCCCCTCGTCTTGCCCTAATCTTAGTTCCCCTCTTCTTGCCCTGATGTTAGTTCTCCTCGTCTTGTCCTAATCTTAGTTCCCCTCTTCTTGCCCTAAACTTAGTTCCCCTCGTCTTGCCCTAATCTTAGTTCCCCTCTTCTTGTCCTAATCTTAGTTCCCCTCTTCTTGTCCTTATCTTACGTATCCTCGTCTTGCTCTAATCTTAGTTCCCCTCGTCTTGATGTCACATTGCTCCCCTCATCTCACCCTGGCTATCACCTCTCGCTCAGACCACTACATAAAGTTGTCTCAGGTGTCATATGGCATTCACGAGCCGTATTACACTGACCTTTGCTAACCGATTCAGTGCCAGATCAGAATGTAGCTCTGTAACAAACACAACACACAATAACATGAACACATATCATCATGTACATTTCCGTTCACTGAGCCTTGAAATTGCACAAGATACCGCGAAACGAAACAAATAACATACCGTCCTTCTGTACGAATGGAAGGTCACATTTGGCATCCTCTGAAGGATATATTATTCTTCGGCACTGGTGAGTTAAGTGTAAGTGTCACACTGTTGTATGGCCTACTCATAAATGACCGTTAACTCTTAAACTGTCGTGTCTCTGTGTGTACTTGTTACTAACACTATCCGTTATACACACGAGATGTGGAATGTGAGAATCGCGAATGTGTATGTTGTATACTGCCACAATGTAAATGGTGTATGCGTGCTAGTCATTAGTAACTAGGCCGAGCAAGGAGCTTACATCCACGGTCAATATCACGAACATAAGTAAGCCTCGCGGCTCAGCTTGGCTTATAAGTCAATTTATGGGGTTCTAGCAATACGAACAACTATAGCGACAACCACCACCACCACAACAACAATAACAGCGATGACACCAGTAACCACAACAACAAAATGCAGCGACAACATCAACCATTACAGTGACGAATACAACAAACACGGCACCAATAACTGCAACAACAATATCGATAACAACAACAACCAAAACAGCAACGATACAACAATAACAACAGTGATGACACCAAAACCCACATCATTAACAACAGCGATGAAAACAACAAGAAACAACCATAACAACAGTGATGACACCAAAACCCACATCATTAACAACAGCGATGAAAACAACAAGAAACAACCATAACAACAGTGATGACACCAAAACCCACACCATTAACAACAGCGATGAAAACAACAAGAAACAACCATAACAACCATAACAACAACTACAATAACAGAAATAATAATAACAACAGCAATAACACCAAAAACTACGTTGGACTTGTTTCACAAAATGATATTGATGATGGACGATAATCTATCATCGCCACAATAAATCAACAACAAATCCCACAATTAGTGTAACCGGCAGATACAGTCCAGGCCTCAGATATGCACCTGACACGGTGCTCCTCTTAAATGGTAAGGGATTTCAATAGTTAATCCTATCTGTCATAAGACAGTGAAGATGACAATCGTTTTGTGAACTTATATATCTCAAAACTATTTTTCACAGTCATAATAACATGTCACTCAAAACTTGTCATCAGATACTGAAAACGTCACAAATCTGGAATATCTAGTCGTCATAATGTCACTCAAAACTTGTCATCAGATACTGAAAACGTCACAAATCTGGAATATCTAGACGCCATAATGTCACTCAAAACTTGTCATCAGACACTGAAAACGTCACAAATCTGGAATATCTAGGCGCCATAATGTCACTCAAAACTTGAGCGTGGGCGGTGATGCTTCGTCATCTCACACAATCTCACCACAATGATTGGTGGGTCTGTGCTGAGTGTTTGTCTCGGTTATACCACGTGATTAAACCATCTAGATATTTACTTCTCTGCCTACCCTTTGTTCCTTTCCCCCTCAATCTTGCCAGTTGTCACCAAGCTGTCCAGTTTATGTCTTCTCATAACGTGCCCTAAAAATCGTGACTATCTACGGCTACTTTCTCTAATCTGTTTATAGATTTCATTTGTTTCTTGTAGAACTTGTTCACTGGTTTTTCTGGTTGTCCATAGTATTCTCGGCATTTGACCATAGACATGCAGAGGTCAAAACAGTATTAAGAACCCATGGCACAACATCTGCAAGCTCTTTAAAGTGGCATTTTGGTGAACATGCATGTTCTTGCGCAGTACGTGGATGTGGGTCAGGGACCACTGGGAAATCATTAAAGAAGATATTCGGGGCTGTTGACATTACATATGGCGGGAAACAGATGGCTTTGGTTTCGCGACAATAATGAATAAACGGGTTTAAAACTCAAGAGGGTTGACTTCATTGCACCGGGCTTTATCCCATATGGCCCGGTCTCTTTACTCTCTCTCTCTCTCTCTCTCTCTCTCTCTCTCTCTCTCTCTCTCTCTCTCTCTCTCTTTCTCTCTCTCCTCTCTCACTCTCTCTACTCTATTACTGTCTCTATTCACTCTCTCTCTCTCTCTCTCTCTCTCTCTCTCTCTGTCTCTCTCTCTCTCCCTCCCTCTCTATCTCTCGCACACACACACACTCTCTCTACTCTATTACTGTCTCTATTCTCGTAATTTCTCTCTCTCTCTCTCCCTCTGTCTCTTTCTCTTATTCTCTCTACTCTCTTAAAATATGTCTACTTTCTTACTCTTCTCTCTTCTATCTCTCTCTCTCTCTACTCTCTTACTCTCTCTACTCTCTTCGACCGAAAGCGTCTCGGTAGCTCCATCGATTCCCGGGAAGCTCCAAGAAAATGACTCTCGCTAGCGGAATGACGGAGTCCCAATCGTCAGAGCGCGAGACAAGCGTCTTAACCTCTTGGCCACGGCAACCTCCCTGGCTGGCTGTTGTAGATCATGACTGAGCACGTATGGGAATGCCCCGAGTGCTGTGATGTCGACTTTGTCTGACATCTACAATTTATTAACTGATTCAGCGCCAAACAAAATAGCAGATTTTGACCAAACATGGCGCACAATCAAATAAATAAGTATAATCTAAATGTCCGTTCACTGCGCATAGAAATTGCGGACGATACCGTGAAACTAAACAATTAATATGATGAACCTTTTTTTTTTTTTTGGTTAGCATATCCTTTACAGGACATCGCTGTCAACAGCAGCATCTTTCAGTTGTATGTTGATTTCTTGGCAAGATTACGCTCAGTAGTTTGCCATTGCTTTCTGAGCGACCGACTCACATACTAAGTTACCGACGCGGAGAGAACCGCTACTGATTCTCGCGCACGTCACGTTACTCACGAGAGTATACAGAATTACGGAGAAAGTCGTGTAACCCCTAGACCAGGAACACCGGCATGATGAACCTAATACGACGATATATCGTCCTTCTGTCCAAATGATTAAAATTGGTTGGAACTGCGGTAAAGCTGTGAAAATGTAAACAATATAAAATGACACAAAGTAGTGCAGCTTTTATATTGTTTTATTTATATTCTGTCCAAATGGGAGGTCACATTTTTACGATATACTTTCTTTCGGCACAATATCGGTTAACATACAAGAACAAATGTGACGGTGAACAAGAAAAGAATAACAACATCAATCGTGGGCATTCTCTGGCAACAAGTAGTCCCCGGAAATGACGCAAGTAGTATCTCTGCGCTCCTAGCTGGCATCAGAAACCGACGGCCATATTTGACAACAAAATCCTCCCCTTAATTTTCCAAAGCTCATAAATCGATGCCAATTCAATAATCGGTCTTAGAATGGACGGTTCTAATTTGTCAAAAGGAAGGAGTTCGTTCGGATGCACTTTCCTGTGCAGGTTGGGGATATCGATCAGGAATGGATGTGTGAAAGCAAGTTAGGTCCGGAATCGTCATGGTTGATGTCTTGTGTGTGTTTATCTCTCGACGGGGCTTTTGGCACTGGGTCATTGTCTGGTAACAATGACATATCTAACCTGGGTATTCGGGTTTTTGCTATCTAATACAGGAGTATCGGGTTGGAGCTTGTCTCTGCCTCTGTGTCTCTCTCTCTCTCTCTCTCTCTCTTTCTCTCTCTCTCTCTCTCTCTGCGTGTGTCTCTGTCTGTCTGTCTGTCTGTCTGTCTGTCTGTCTGTCTCTCTCTCTCTCTCTCTCTCTCTCTCTCTCTCTCTCTCTCTCTGCCTTTCTGTCTGTCCGTCCGTCCACCACCCATGCACCCACACATACATCCATCCAACTTTCCAACTATATGTCTGTCTGTCTATCTGCCTGCCTGCCTGCCTGTCTGTCTGTCTGTCTGTCTGTCTGTCTGTCGGTCGGTCTGTCTGTCTGTCTGTCTGTTATCCATCCACCCGCCCATCTATCCTCCCACCCACCCACCTATGTATTCCAGATGTTCTCAGAGACCCGTCTCCGCGTGCCCCCCGACGTCCCCAGAGCCAGACCCCACAACTGGAGCAGCCTCTCCGACAGCCAGACATGTCTGCTGGCCATTAGTTCCGCCACATACTGCACTCCGGCCATAGGGCACGTGAGACTCGGCCTGGGAAAACCGAGGTACTGTTGTCTGCGCTCTACACGGAACTTCCTCAAACGCTCTCTCTGGAGGGTTGTCGGCAGGCGCTGTACTCTGTTCCCTCAAACTGTCAGCTTCCCTGAAAGATGTGTCTGTCGTAGTGTTGGACTGCAGAGATTAGTTTCTGCCTACGTTTCTCTACCTCTGCCTCCTGTCTTTCTTTATCTCTCGCTTTCTTTCTTATCATCGATCTCACTCTACTATTTCATTTTTTTACTCTCTTTATCTCTCTCTAACTCTCTCTCTCTCTCTGTCTGTCTGCTCGCTTACTCTCTCTCTCTCCCTCTCTCTCTGCTCATTTACTCCTCTCTCAACGCTCTTACTATCTTTACTCTCTTTAATCTCTTACTCTCTCTCTCTCCACTCTCATACACTCTAAGTACTCTCTCGCTCTGTCTGCGCTCTCTACCCTCTTACTCTGTCTCTTTTCTCTCTATTCTCATTCTATCTCTCCACTTTCTTAATCTCTCTCTATTCTCTTACTCTCTATCACAACATTTTCCCTCTTCTCTTTTACTCTCTTTTTCTGTGTTTTTTTCCCGCTCTCTTACACACTAGCTACTCTCTCTCTCTCTCTCTTACTCGTTTTCTCTATTCTCTTACTCGTTCTCTACTCTTTTACTTTATTCTTCTTTTATTTTCTCTCTCTCTCTCTCTCTCTCTCTCTCTCTCTCTCTCTCTCTCTCTCTCTCTCTCTCTCTCTCTCTCTCTCTCTCTCTCTCTCTCTCTCTCTCTACTATTTTATTCTCATAAGCTCGATATTTATTTTCTTATTTTGTCTTCTATCTCCCCCCCCTCTCTTTCTGTCCCTCTCCCTCTCTCCCTTTCTGGGTCTATATTATTTATCATATACAATGTGTTTTCATCATCACGAAGTGCTTTACCAATTAGTGTGGGAGATCTGGCTTGTCTACATCTCCTGGTGTATAACAAACCCATTCGTGCCACGTGCTGATTGATTTAAGACTAGGCACTTGTCTGGCCACTAGGCGCGTCCAGACGGTGCGAAAGATAGGTTGGTTTCTAGAAATAGTGAACAAGTTGTGAATACCAAATTATATCCCGTCGACCAACAACAACCGAAGTCACTGTGAGGGCACGAGTTAGTCGGTGGGTCAACGGACTCAGTTAAACTAGCCACTTTAGTAACAGTTTCTAAATTGCTTTTTAATTATAAAGCCTGCATAGTTGGATAGCTCTTGAAAATACAAATCCAACGGTACCTTATTCAAGTCTGTAGGTCAATTCTAAGCCGAGATATTAATGTGTGTGTGTAAGCTTATCCTTTAAAAGGGACATATAGAAGAAAAACGATTTTGACCTTTCACTTTTGTGACCCTACCTGAGCAGTCAGGCTGAAAAACATCTGATGGCTGTAGAGATGTGGTTTCTGAGGAAAATGCAAAGAATACCATGGACAGCCAGAAAGACCAATGAACAAGTCCTTCAAGAAACAAATGAAGATCGTAAATTGATTAGAGAAATTAGACGTAGACAGTCAAAATTTTTTGGGCATGTTATGAGAAGAAATGGATTGGAGAATTTGGTGACAACTGGTAAGATCGAGGGGAACAGACCAAGGGGAAGACCTAGAAGCAAGTACCTGGATGGCTTGGCCTTGTGGCATGGTCGAGACAGAAACACGGAGCTGATCCACGACTCTGGTGATCGAGTGAGATGGCAGAACATGACCGCCCACGCTTACCGGCATTGCACATGATGGATGATGGATGGATGGACCCTACCTACACACTCACACAACTATCTGTTTACACTGTCGCCAAGGGAGATTAACACAGAGGCCTGTCTAACTCAAGGAAAAATAACTTTGCCGGTTTATATATATACACACGCACACAGATACATACATCTTCACGTCATCTGTGTGACGTCAGACCGCACTTGAACTACACGCGAGTCTCGTCAGCCAGCGTAGATAGATGCATTTTGACAACAGATATTCCGTTGAAAAGATGAAAAATTAACAAACATCTGGTCCATGTAGAGTGATGAAAAATTAAACATTCATACAATGATGGGTTTTGAATGTAAACATGCATTCATTATTAGTGTAGTCGCTCTGAATATTCTATAACAATATTAAATGTTCCTAGCTGGAGTAAAACTACCATCTCCGGCCATTGAAATACCGTATTACAGCATCGATCTTCATAACGTCAGTGTGCCATTGATTGCAACTTAAATGGTCGAAAACTACAAAATACACATAACAATGGATTATATCTAATAATGCATAGTATAACAATGTAATACGTCTCATAAAACGGTATTTACGGGTTTACTTACCACTTAGAATAGACAGCCTGGTTCTCCAGTATTACAAGGATTCCCGATGCGCCAGAAATGCAGAACGCAAAACGGGGTGGGGAAAACTATGACAAGTAATCAGTGTCTGTTTTAACTTGATCTTGAAATAATCGTGGAATTTAACATCGTGAGTACGCTTACCATCACCATATCGGAGACACAAAAACAAATAACCGAACGCAACCGCAAGAAAAATTCCGGTAAAATACGCCAACATGAACCGCAGTATTTTAAATATATTAAAGCACAAAAATATGTATATTAAATTAATATATTAAATTAATATATTAAATCAAATTAAAATTATATTAATATATATATATTAAATATATTAAAGCACAAAAACAAATAAATGTATCATTGACTGTGGCTGAGTGGATAACCCTCTCTAATGTATCATTGACTGTGACTGAGTGGATAACCCTCTCTAATGTATCACTGACTGTGGCTGAGTGGATAACCCTCTCTAATGTATCACTGACTGTGGCTGAGTGGATAACCCTCTCTAATGTATCACTGACTGTGACTGAGTGGATAACCCTCTCTAATGTATCACTGACTGTGGCTGAGTGGATAACCCTCTCTAATATATCACTGACTGTGGCTGAGTGGATAACCCTCTCTAATGTATCATTGACTGTGACTGAGTGGATAACCCTCTCTAATGTATCACTGACTGTGGCTGAGTGGATAACCCTCTCTAATGTATCACTGACTGTGGCTGAGTGGATAACCCTCTCTAATGTATCACTGACTGTGGCTGAGTGGATAACCCTCTCTAATGTATCACTGACTGTGGCTGAGTGGATAACCCTCTCTAATGTATAACTGACTGTGGCTGAGTGGATAACCCTCTCTAATGTATCATTGACTGTGACTGAGTGGATAACCCTCTCTAATGTATCATTGACTGTGACTGAGTGGATAACCCTCTCTAATGTATCATTGACTGTGACTGAGTGGATAACCCTCTCTAATGTATCACTGACTGTGGCTGAGTGGATAACCCTCTCTAATGTATAACTGACTGTGGCTGAGTGGATAACCCTCTCTAATGTATAACTGACTGTGGCTGAGTGGATAACCCTCTCTAATGTATCATTGACTGTGACTGAGTGGATAACCCTCTCTAATGTATCATTGACTGTGACTGAGTGGATAACCCTCTCTAATGTATCACTGACTGTGGCTGAGTGGATAACCCTCTCTAATGTATCATTGACTGTGACTGAGTGGATAACCCTCTCTAATGTATCATTGACTGTGGCTGAGTGGATAACCCTCTCTAATGTATCATTGACTGTGACTGAGTGGATAACCCTCTCTAATGTATCACTGACTGTGGCTGAGTGGATAAATCTCTCTAATGTATCACTGACTGTGGCTGAGTGGATAACCCTCTCTAATGTATCACTGACTGTGGCTGAGTGGATAACCCTCTCTAATGTATCACTAACTGTGGCTGAGTGGATAACCCTCTCTAATGTATCACTGACATTGGCTGAGTGGATAACTCTCTCTAATGTATAACTGACTGTGGCTGAGTGGATAACCCTCTCTAATGTATCACTGACTGTGGCTGAGTGGATAACCCTCTCTAATGTATCACTGACTGTGGCTGAGTGGATAACCCTCTCTAATGTATCACTGACTGTGGCTGAGTGGATAACCCTCTCTAATGTATCATTGACTGTGGCTGAGTGGATAACCCTCTCTAATGTATCACTGACTGTGGCTGAGTGGATAACCCTCTCTAATGTATCACTGACTGTGGCTGAGTGTATAACCCTCTCTAATGTATCACTGACTGTGGCTGAGTGTATAACCCTCTCTAATGTATCACTGACTGTGGCTGAGTGGATAACCCTCTCTAATGTATCACTGACTGTGGCTGAGTGGATAACCCTCTCTAATGTATCACTGACTGTGGCTGAGTGGATAACCCTCTCTAATGTATCACTGACTGTGGCTGAGTGGATAACCCTCTCTAATGTATCACTGACTGTGGCTGAGTTTCTAACTTGCCTGCCTGTCTCCCGGGGGCAAAGTGTTCGACTCCCCATAGAGGGGGGGGGGGGATATTTAGATCGACTAGTACTCCTACTGATGTATACAACATATGGGCTAACACCATATACACAACACGTCCCAGGACATCTAGAAGGGTCCTGTACTTGTACTGACCATACACCCGCTGGCTGCTGTACTTGTACTGACCATACATCCGCTGGCTGCTGTAGGGAGTGGACGAGCAATGGACCAGGCTGACATCTTGAACTCCCTCAGGGAGGTAGGACTAGTACCTGACTCCAGAGATGGGTGTGGTTCTGTAACTGTGACCAGACTGTAAGAGCACCTAGTCAAACGACGTCAAGCTGGACTAGAGCGCCAGGAGGAAAGCCAAAGAGGAATAGTCAAACAACACAGAACTAGTGTCGTCGTCCGCTACAGGCTGAAAGAGATACTGGGGAGGGGATCTGAGCACTTGTGGACTGATAGTTCGATGTCCAATTAGCTGCTCTGTGCCACACTCTCGTCAGACAGTTAACTCCTCTGTGCCACACTATCGTCAGACAGTTAACTCCTCTGAGCCACACTCTCGTCAGACACTTAACTCCTCTGTGCCACACTCTCGTCAGACAGTTAACTCCTCTGTGCCACACTCTCGTCAGACAGGTAGCTGCTCTGTGCCACACTCTCGTCAGACAGTTAACTCCTCTGAGCCACACTCTCGTCAGACAGTTAATTCCTCTGTGCCACACTCTCGTCAGACAGTTAACTCCTCTGTGGCACACTCTCGTCAGACAGTTAACTCCTCTGTGCCACACTCTCGTCAGACAGTTAATTCCTCTGTGCCACACTCTCGTCAGACAGGTAACTCCTCTGTGCCACACTCTCGTCAGACAGTTAATTCCTCTGTGCCACACTCTCGTCAGACAGGTAACTCCTCTGTGCCACACTCTCGTCAGACAGGTAACTCCTCTGTGCCACACTCTCGTCAGACAGTTAACTCCTCTGTGCCACACTCTCGTCAGACAGTTAACTCCTCTGTGCCACACTCTCGTCAGACAGGTAACTCCTCTGTGCCACACTCTCGTCAGACAGTTAATTCCTCCGTGCCACACTCTCGTCAGACAGTTAACTCCACAATGCCACACTCTCGTCAGACAGGTAACTCCTCTGTGCCACACTCTCGTCAGACAGTTAACTCCTCTGTGCCACACTCTCGTCAGACAGTTAATTCCTCTGTGCCACACTCTCGTCAGACAGGTAACTCCTCTGTGCCACACTCTTGTCAGACAGTTAACTCCTCTGTGCCACACTCTTGTCAGACAGTTAACTCCTCTGTGCCACACTCTCGTCAGACAGTTAACTTCTCTGTGCCACACTCTTGTCAGACAATTAACTCCTCTTTGCCACACTCTTGTCAGACAGTTAACTCCTCTGTGCCACACTCTCGTCAGACAGTTAACTCCTCTGTGCCACACTCTCGTCAGACAGTTAACTCCTCTGTGCCACACTCTCGTCAGACAGTTAACTCCTCTGTGCCACACTCTTGTCAGACAATTAACTCCTCTGTGCCACACTCTTGTCAGACAGTTAACTCCTCTGTGCCACACTCTCGTCGGACAGTTAACTCCTCTGTGCCACACTCTCGTCAGACAGTTAACTCCTCTGTGCCACACTCTCGTCAGACAGTTAACTCCTCTGTGCCACACTCTCGTCAGACAGTTAACTCCTCTGTGGCACACTCTCGTCAGACAGTTAACTCGTCTGTGCCACACTCTCGTCAGACAGGTAACTCCTCTGTGCCACACTCTTGTCAGACAGTTAACTCCTCTGTGCCACACTCTCGTCAGACAGTTAACTACTCTGTGCCACACTCTTGTCAGACAGTTAACTCCTCTGTGCCACACTCTTGTCAGACAGTTAACTCCTCTGTGCCACAGTCTCGTCAGACAGTTAACTCCTCTGTGCCACACTCTCGTCAGACAGTTAACTCCTCTGTGCCACACTCTCGTCAGACAGTTAACTCCTCTGTGCCACACTCTCGTCAGACAGTTAACTCCTCTGTGCCACACTCTCGTCAGACAATTAACTCCTCTGTGCCACACTCTTGTCAGACAGTTAACTCCTCTGTGCCACACTCTTTTCAGACAGTTAACGTCTCTGTGCCACACTCTCGTCAGACAGTTAACTCCTCTGTGCCACACTCTCGCCAGACAGTTAACTCCTTTGTGCCACACTCTTGTCAGACAGTTAACTCCTCTGTGCCACACTCTCGTCAGACAGTTAACTCCTCTGTGCCACACTCTCGTCAGACAGTTAACTCGTCTGTGCCACACTCTCGTCAGACAGTTAACTCCTCTGTGCCACACTCTCGTCAGACAGTTAACTCCTCTGTGCCATACTCTCGTCATACAGTTAACTCCTCTGTGGCACACTCTCGTCAGAAGTTAGCCTCTCTGTGCCACACTCTCGTCAGACAGTTAGCTGCTCTGCGGAGAGAAAATTAGCTACATGGGGGAAACCCAGTGCAATGAAGTTGATCTGTTGTTTTATTCATACACGTCACTTTGGCTAATCTGTGTGTTGGCGCGTGTTGGAATAGTCAGTGATAAGGTGATATGAACCCTGTGATTACAGTGACAATTGTCAGTAATAAGATAATCTGAATCCTGTGATTCCAGTAACAATCTTGTCTTTCCAGTGACAATCCTGTGATTTCAGTGACAATTCTGTGATTCCAGTAACAATCCAGTGATTCCAGTGACAATCCTGTGATTCCAGTGACACTCCTGTTATTCCAGTGACAATCCTGTGATTCCAGTGACAATCCTGTGATTGCAATGACAATCCTGTGATTCACGTGACAATCCTGTGATTCCAGTGACAATAGTGTGATTCCAGTGACAATCCTGTGATTGCAGTGACGATCCTATGATTCACGTGACAATCCTGTGATTCCAGTGACAATACTGTGATTCCAGTGACAATCATGCAATTCCAGTGACAATCCTGTAATTCCAGACACAATCCTGTAATTCCAGTGACACTCCTGTGATTCCAGTGACAATCCTGTAATTCCAGTAATACTCCTGTGATTCCAGTGACAATCATGCAATTCCAGTGACAATCCTGCAATTCCAGACACAATCCTGTAATTCCAGTGACACTCCTGTGATTCCAGTGACAATCCTGTGATTCCAGTGACAATCCTGTGATTCACGTGACAATCCTGTGATTCCAGTGACAATACTCTGATTCCAGTGACAATACTGAGATTCCAGTGACAATCCTGTGGTTCCAGTGACAAAATCCCGTGATTTCCAGCGACAATCCTATGATTCCAGTGACAATCCTGTGATTTCAGTGACCATCCTGTGTTTCCAGTGACAAACCTGTGATTCCAGTGACAATCATCAATCACGTCTGGTTGTGCACTCCCACAATGAAACTAATTCTGTGCTGAAGGATAACATATCGCCATATATGACTACCCATTTGAACAGAAGGACGTTATATCGCGATTCTATGGTCGTCGTGTTATTTGTTCTGTTTCGTGGTATTTTCCGCACATTCAATGCTCAGTGAGCGGACATTTACATTATAATAATTGTTCTGTGATTGTGTCCCATGGTGTGTCCAAACCTAGGTTGTGTTTGCCATAGAATCAGTTAACTTGCAAAACGACGGGTTTTGAATACGTGCACCAGAAGTGATGAGAATACAGAAAGCAAAGCAACATCAACTGTCACCTTCTATCTATCCTAAAACATTCAGACATAGGTAAGATGCTGATAGATGCTTTATTCGTCCTAACGATGTGTTACGAATGCCAAATGTGGACAGTGATAGAAACACACAGGCGTAAAATGGCATCTTGTGAGATAAGATCCATAAGAAACGCACATGATAAAACGAGAAGTAAATGAGAAACAAACGAGAAACTAAGAACAATTATAGGTATACATTACTTTACAGAACACCCCCCCCCCCTCCCCACCCCCACCCCCCAAAAATTTTTTTTAAATGGTTAGGACATTTTGCTGGAATGGAACAAGATCAATCAGCGGTTCGATCGTAATACGTGAGAATATCGGGACACAAGGTGAGAGGACGACCCAGGAAGAGATGGCTAGATGGAGTAATAGAAATATTGAAGAAATCAAATATGACGTCAGAACAAGCAACAAGACGAGCGAAACACAGAAAATTATATCTACCACCTCGCTGCGGCGCTTCATGGAAAACGTGATAGGACGCAAGAAGAAGAGGAAGAAGAAGAAGAAGAGGAAGAAGGAGAAGAAGAAGAAGAAGAAGAAGAAGGAGAAGAAGAAGAAGAAGAAGAAGAAGAAGAAGAAGAAGAAGAAGAAGAAGAAGAAGAAGAAGAAGAAGAAGAAGAAGAAGAAGAAGAAGAAGAAGAAGAAGAAGAAGAAGAAGAAGAAGAAGAAGAAGAAGAAGAAGAAGAAGAAGAAGAAGAAGAAGAAGAAGAAGAAGAAGAAGAAGAAGAAGAAGAAGAAGAAGAAGAAGAAGAAGAAGAAGAAGAAGAAGAAGAAGAAGAAGAAGAACCAGGAGTTAACTCTTTGAATAAACTCTTTCTGTCGTTCCTCTCTGGGCACTCTATCGTGAGCTGTAAGATTAGCGGAGATTTGCATCAGATCATTAGCGGTCCGTTGATGAGATGCACCTGCAGCTTGGCAAGCTCTCAGGTGTCTGGGGCTATGCCGGCCTGGGCTGGCAGTCGGAACTCTTCGCACTCCTCCTCCCTCATGCCGCGACGTTGTTGTTGTTGTTGTTGTTGTTGTTGTTGTTGTTGTTGTTGTTGCTGTTGTTGTTGTTGTTGTTGTTGTTGTTGTTTTCCCGCTTTGAGCTCAAGTGTAGTTCACACACCTGCTGCTACTTCTAGTGCACTGGAAGTATTTTTGCGTGTGGATTAGCTTTCCCTATTACGAGTGTCCCTCGCCATCAGGCGAACTCGTGGCATTCTCATATTCGCTCCGTTCTTTTCTACCACAGCCGGCGAAGAGTCCCAATCCTAATGGTATCCCTTACAGTCTGCTTATGTGTCGATTACTGGAAGGCCCGGTTAACGTCGGGGTTACGTTCTTGGATAACGCGACTTTGAGTGAAACGACGAATAGCGAAACACTATTTCCCATAGAATTAATCGAACAGTATATTATGTAATGTTTATTTTGATGGTTGTTGATATTTTTTGGCTAAATAGAGGTGGGTTGGGGGTCGGGGGAGAGAGGGCGAGCGGTAGATTGGTACGTAGAAGCATTAAAACCACGACTCGCTCCAAAACTATCATCAGCACTACTAGTACTGCTCTTACTCGCTTTCTTGGCTAGATCATCATAGAGAGACTTTACTTTCTCTTGGATAACCATCTTGCTCTCAGGCATATTCAGTTGGTTCTGATCTTCAATCCAGACGGCCAATAGTGCTTCCATGTTCTCCATAAGAGTACTTCTGGTACGAGTGATCTTGGAAACATTTAAAGGGTGTGCGAGTTTAGCACCCTCTTTGATTTTGTCAGCACCTGCACGAATTGTCCTTACCGTGGTTGGCGGTAAACCATGAACTTTACCGATATCAACAGCTCGATTGCCAGCTTCAAAATGACGTAACACATCTAATTTCACCTCAAGAGTAACACTTTTCCTGGTTCTCTTACGACCATCCACACTATCAGTACTTACTGTGCGCTTTGAACTCATAATTAAGGGTGATTACACGACAAAATCCTGGGAAAACGCACTGCAAAAAAATGTACAATGGCGACGCTTACGCAGCATAGCAACAGGTGAAGATGTTATAGCGAAACGTAGCGACGTAAAGTGAAGTTATGTCCCTTTGTGACAACGACGTTATAGCGAAACGACGTAAACCGAAAAGTCGTATAGCGGGGTATTCCTGTTTATCGGGGGGCGGGGGGGGGGAAGAGACTAGGAGCCCTCGTGGGAAGTGAGCAGAGCAGGAGGAGTCGGTCATAGCTCAGCCTAACTTTCAAAATTAAAAAGCATTTTTTTTTTGCATATCCTTAACAGGACATCGCCTACCCACATATAAATAGCTATGCATACTTCAGATATCATCACATGTAGATGCTTCTTAGTTCTACGGAGTTGGTGCACCTTCCTGAGAATCAGCTTGTGCTATTTGTGGGAAGATAACGCAATTCTAATGCAGGCAACAGTATGAAATGGAAGCGATACTTTGAATACAAACAAAACTTGTCATCTTAGGCAGGTCCAAAATTGGGCATCAGTTCTGGCACCTTGCCGTCTTGACGGACGATTTGTTACATTGCCCTTCAAAGAAAAACGAACTGATAATAATGACAACCCATGGCGGGGATCAGGGATGGAGTTATAACTCTCCATAGCACAAAGCCTGGGCTGAATTGTAGAGCATGATCCCTCTCTCAGCCTGCCGCTTTTAATCCCGAAGAAAGGTAACACTAATACATCTGGAACAAGACAAGCTGCAGAAGCTGCCGGATCAGCAAAGCAAAACAGTAACTGACCACTTCGATCCCAGACCATTTGCCGACCAAGTCTTTGGGTCTGGTCTGCCCTGTCATGACATTAAGTCTTAGGTTGCATTTCCTCGCACCAGGATAAGATTTGTACCCTCCCAGATGCAGTTCTCCGCCCGAAGCCTTTGATCACAATGTGGGGTGTCGGGTTTGGTGAGTGCCGTCCAACATTCGGCGCTAACAGTACCATCCACTGTCATACAGTAGCTCAGTCATATCTGACTGAGACCTGAATGCATTCAGTTAATTTATACAGTAATATGTGACTGAGACTTGACTGCACGCAGTTAATTCATTCAGTAATATATGACTGAGACCTGACTGCACGCGGTTCATTTATATAGTAAATAGCTGACGACCCGGCTCGGCGTCTCCTAGACCCTAGCGGGGAGCGTCTCATTTACAGAGGAATTGCCGACATACGACCTATGCAACTTACTGTGCGGGCTGTTGGCTTGCCGACACTTCTGTCTATTCCATTGTTCACATAGGGCAGTGAGGAGCATTTTGTGTGATATTCACTGGCACAGGAACGGAGCAATATGGGGACGACCCGTTGCCGTGAAGTTGGAACCGCGACTAACTAACTAACTAACTTACGACCATTCGACTTTACGACCACAATCACTAGCCAAATTAGATTTCAGATTTATTTCTGCCTCAATTATCAGTCGAACGGCGTTGTCTGCAATCATCAAGAGAAGCCAAGAAAGAAGAGGATGAGCCAGAAAGAAAGTTCACCACTAAGGGATTATCAGAAGGTTTATCTTTACTGAATAAACTTCTTATACATTTCGAAGCAATGGACCCAAACATCGAACGATTTGCAAGGATTGAACGGATGGCGCACGATGTGTTTCATCCGTATCGTGAAATTTATGATGGGAAAAAAAGAAACATACAATTCAGACAAAGTTCACCATGTTTATGAAAAAAAAAAAAACTCCGGTACCCTCAACTGCTGCCTTAGATGGCGACATTAATGATCTGCAGCCAAGCACCAGTGGCCAATAAAATGTTTCGTACATGTTTATATATTTTGATGTTAATGACAATTTGATGTGTTTTGCGATTGAGAAAATGTTTCCTATAGTATTTTCCACACCTGTATTTTGTATGTTTTGCAAATATTAAACCAGTTGTACTTGTACAGTTAATGCAGTGTTTTTCTTAAACCTGATGATGTAAAAATAAGAAACAAAATGGTGTACAGATGATACAAATGGCCACAAAATGAACATCGAAAATTATTATTTATAACAATAATAAAAGAAATTTATGATATAATTTAACTTAAATATTTTTATAACATCACTTCACATTACTGTACACATAGCGTACTCAACTTACGACCAAATCGTGTTACGACTGGTCTGTCGGAACCAATCGTGGTCGTAAGTCGAGCACTAGCTGTAATTCATATAAGTAGTCATTATACATTCAAATACATTTATCTAAGCGCACGGAGTACGCTTTCGGCCCCTGGGCCCTCGCAGCTAATTTATTGATATGTTATTAGTTACCAATTGAACGTGCTTGAGCATCCCGTACTCGAACGATTTCCAGTCGTGCTTGCCGTTGCTCGTCTGTTTCAGATGAACGTGCTTGAGCACTGCGTACTCGATTGGTTTTCAGATGAACGTGCTTGAGCAGTGCGTACTCGATTGGTTTCCAGTCTTGCTTCCCGTTGCCCGTCTGTTTCTGAAGCTAGTAATGACTTTTTCTTTCGTGCTTGAAGAAAAATTGTTGATTTTAAACTAACTATTTCAGTTGGATCCAACGGAGTGAGAACAACATCTGTACACAATTTCATCTCAATCGGATGGACCGTTCGGGAACGCATAAAGGACACACACACAAACAAACATTCTATTTTATTTATATATATATATATATATATATATATATATATATATATATATATATATATATATATATATATATATATATATATATAGTAGATGTATCACTGAGACCTGAATGCCCGCAGTTCATTCATACAGTAATATATCACTGAGACATGACTGCACGCAGTTCATTCATACAGTAAAGAAAACATCCAGTGGCGAGCCAGGTAGTCGTATGGCCAGACGCTCGCCTGTGGTCCGATGATGATGGTTAGAATCTGCACCTCGGGCAGATTCATAAAATTGAATTAGGCTCCCAGGCCGTCCCAGCTTACAAGGGTACCAGGAGATGTCTTGGGGAGTTAAGGCGGCCGGCGAGATAGTGGCTTATCACCCGCCGAGACCCGCGAGATAGTGGCTGTATCACAAGCCGAGACCCACGAGATAGTGGCTGTATCACCC
The DNA here is from genome assembly GCA_963921405.1 of Cepaea hortensis. Classification (NCBI taxonomy): domain Eukaryota; kingdom Metazoa; phylum Mollusca; class Gastropoda; order Stylommatophora; family Helicidae; genus Cepaea; species Cepaea hortensis. The sequence continues at coordinate 113,161,915 of OY992885.1, forward strand.
ACCGAGACCCGCGAGATAGTGGCTGTATCACCAGCCGAGACCCACGAGATAGTAGCTGTATCACCTGCCGAGTCCCGCGAGATAGTGGCTGTATCACCCGCCGAGACCCGCGAGATAGTGGCTGTATCACCAGCCGAGACCCACGAGATAGTGGCTGTATCACCCGCCGAGACCCGCGAGATAGTGGCTGTATCACCCGCAGAGACCCGCGAGATAGTGGCTGTATCACCCGCCGAGACCTGGGAGATAGTGGCTGTATCACCAGCCAAGTCCCGTGAGATAGTGGCTGTATCACCCGCCGAGACCTGGGAGATAGTGGCTGTATCACCAGCCAAGTCCCGTGAGATAGTGGCTGTATCACCCGCCGAGACCCGCGAGATAGTGGCTGTATCACCTGCCGAGCCCTGCCGTGGGTCTATCACCATCTAGGTCCAGAACCATATACCCAACGCGCATACTACGTATAACAGGGTGCATTACTCTATACACTCACGTGACATCTTACGCACATTCGCAATGGCGCAACAAGTCCACTCAGTCAGCAATGGATACACCTACGCACATTCAGAACGGCGCAATAAGTTCACCCAATTAGCAATGGATGCAACTAGTTGCTTGCTAGCTAGCTAGCTTGCTTGGGTTCGCTGGCTAGGAACTTCGGCGCGAAGTCCTGTATGTCAGATGAAGACATCCTGTTGTCCAACATCAGTGTGATGTCATACAGGACCTGAGGTTTGCGTGAGTAACGGTTGTCTCATGTCTGGCTTATTGGTGTGCAGATTGGTGATTTCTCGCCGTGCAGGCAGACACTCTCCGAATTCGGAAGAATCAGCGATCCTACTACGTTAGCAAGGACCCCGAAGGGACCTGTTGCCCAGGATGCACTACTAGGACGTGGTAGTAGGACTTGGCCAGTATAGAACTTGGCCCTGGTGCCTTGGAAACACCTCTGCGTCCCGATACAACTAGTGAACTACGCACAATAACAATCACGCCATCACTTCACACACATATTAATGAATACATCTTACCCACATTCATGTCATCAGTTCACTCACATACAGATGGATACACTCACATAGCCCCAACGCACATCCCCACTGCACTCGACCCACACTCACATATTACAATGCCCTCGCCTCGTCGTCGTCCGTTTAATCACAAGTTCCCTGAATGCAAGTCGGCTGGTGCCACAATGAAATCTGAATGAAATATTGAAACCTGAGACATCAGTAATCGATCCGCCCCCGTGAAATTCCTGTTCTCTCCGATTCCTCTTGACTTTCATAACAAGCAATAATATCGCTGTGAATTCATTTACTCGTTGATACGGGCGGTTTCAATCAGCCACAGAGATTGTTGATTGATTCGTTCTTCTTGAATTGTGAAGGCGTGTGGAAGCCAGTGAGGCAATTCATTGTAATTAACTGTTAAACTCGGAGCCGTGGAGCCTTGGTGGCTAGGCGCTTGACTGTTGGCCTGTTGTTCTTGGGTTAGGTCCGTATCGGGGTGGATTCACATTTAAAACTGGCCTTTACTCCAAGGTTGAGTCAAGTGGGTACCAAGGCATGTCTTGGACAGTAAAATCGGTCATTGAAATACTGTATAAAGTATGCGATAAGCGCCATGCACCCGATAGGTTTAAAGGTGTGTAAACGGCTCCTTTAGATGTGATGTTTAACTTTAGATGTGATGTTTAACTTTAGATGTGATGTTTAAATTAGATGTAATGTTTAACTTTAGATGAGATGTTTAACTTTAGATGTAATGTTTAACTTTAGATGTGATGTTAAACTTTAGATGAGATGCTTAACTGTCGATGTAATGTAATGAATCACGTGTGAAATAAACACTTTACCAGAATCACATAGGTTATAAACACTTTACCAGAATCACATGTGCTATAAACAATTTACCAAAATCACATGTGCTATAAACACTTTACCAGAATCACATGTGCTATAAACACATATTTGGGTGGACATGATACAGTAGCTAGTATGCCTTGCTCTAACGTGCTCAGTGTTCTTGCGTGTTTACCCAACTTTTGGCCCTTGTCTGAGAAGACTAGAGGACTTATTCACTGGAGTCAGGCCACGAGGGGAGTGATACACAGAAGCAGATGACGTAGTCAACAATAGACAATGTGAAACTAATGTAGACAGCCACACGTACCGACCTGAACAGTCATCTTCAAGTAATGAAGTTGTGTTGATTCACTGAGCTAGTGATAACAGTAAAATAACTGTCTAAATATCAGAATAAGATGATGCTGGTGGTGATGATGAATAAAGGCAGTAGCAGCAGGAACAATACAATATGAAGAAAGACAGACAAATAGGATGAATAGGAACTAGAAGAAGAAGAAGAAGAAGAAGAAGAAGAAGAAGAAGAAGAAGAAGAAGAAGAAGAAGAAGAAGAAGAAGAAGAAGAAGAAGAAGAAGAAGAAGAAGAAGAAGAAGAAGGAGAAAAGGGAGATGAGAATGAGGTGGCGGAGGAGAAGGAGAATGAGGCAGCGTAGCAGGAAGAGTCGGTGGAAGAAGAGAGGGAGGAGGATGAAGGCAGGGGGCGAACAACAAGACAAATAATAATAATAATAAGAACAACAACAACAACAAAGATAACAAATAAATGACAATAAAAACATTATCACACACAAGTAGGACAATATTGCAAATTACAGTCATGTCTTCTCACACCACTCAGTCAAGTCTTGCCACACCACACAGTCAAGTCTTGCCACACCACACAGTCAAGTCTTCCCACACCACTCAGTCAAGTCTTGCCACACCACACAGTCAAGTCTTGCCACACCACACAGTCAAGTCTTCCCACATCACAGAGTCAAGTCTTCCCACACTACACAGTCACGTCTTCCCACATCACACAGTCAAGTCATCCCACAGCACACAGTCATGTCTTCCCACACCACACAGTCAAGTCTTCCCACACCACACAGTCAAATTGTCCCACACGACTCCACACAGTCAAGTCTTCCCACCCCACACTAAACAATTAAGTCTTTCCACCCCACATTACACAATCAAATCTTCCCACACCACACTATATAATCAAATCTCTTCCCACACAATACACAATCATGTCTCCCATTCCACACTATACTATGAAGTCTCCCCACCCCACACTACACAATCAATACTTCCCACCCCACACTACACAATCAAGACTTCCAAACCAGCACTACACAATCAAGTCTTTCCACCCCACACTACACAATGCAATTTTCCCACCCCACACTACAAAATAAAATCTACCCACCCCACACTACACAATCAAGGCTTCCAACCGCACAGTACACAATCAAGACTTCCAACTCCACACTACACAGTCAAATCGTCCCACCCGCACTACACAATCATGTATTCCCACTCCACACAACATAATCATGTATTCAAAACCCATACAACACAGTCTTATCTTCCCAACCCACACTACACAATCATGTATTTCCAACCCACACAACACATTCTTATCTTCTCACCTCACACTACACAATCATGTATTCCCACCCCACACAACACAATCATGTATTCCAACCCACACTTCACAATCATGTATTTCCAACCCACACAGCATATTCTTATCTTCCAACCCCACACTACACAATCATGTATTTCCAACCCACACAACACATTCTTCCCACCCCACACAACACAATCATGTATTCCCACCCCACACTACACAATCATGTATTCCCACCCCACACTACACAATCATGTATTTCCAACACACACAACACATTCTTATCTTCTCACCCCACTCTACACAATCATGTATTTCCAACCCACACAACACATTCTTATCTTCTCACCCCACACTACACAGTCATGTATTCCCACCCACACTACACAATCATGTATTCCCAGCTCACACAACACAGTCTTATCTTCCCACCCCACACTACACAATCATGTATTCCCAACCCACACTACACAATCGTGTATTCCCAACCCACACTACACAATCATGTATTCCCAACCCACACTACACAATCGTGTATTCCCAACCCACACAACAAAGTCTTATCTTCCCAGCCCACACTACACAATCATGTTTTCAAATCCCACACAACACAGTCTTATCTTCCCACCCAACACTACAAAGTCAAATCATCCCACCCACACTACAAGTCTAGCCCACTCAACATAAGCGCCATCTCCCTACTTACACGAACTACTTAATTCACATTTATCCCATCATTAACCCAAACACCCCGCTTACTGGCTTTTAATTCTCCTGAAATGATGGCCTCCGTCCCTGGTCCCATCCATCACACTTAATCCCAATTCCTCACAGATAGAAACGTATGTATAATCAATATCACATTTGAAAGAGCCATGATGTACTGCTTACCTTCCAATAATTTCCTTGAGCATTCTAATATTCCCTCGGCTGCAGCCTAATTTAATCAATAATGTGTTTGACAGAAACTTAACGATGTGATAGTAATAACTTGTGGAGCCGTCATTAGAACAAACGGTTCGCTTCATTAGTGCTGATTTGTCTTCGCGTTGGTGGCATCTTCGTGGTTTTTCTGTGCTTTGGTGGCATCTTTGTGATTTGTCTTTGCTTTGGTGGCATCTTCATGATTTGTCTGTGGAGATGGTGGCTTTTTCATGATTTGTCTGTGGAGATGGTGGCTCTTTGCAAGATGAAAAACATACTGACCAATAAAAAGATATAAACTCAAACGAGAAAAAGAGTGTTGAAGTGCTACATAGAACCTGTACTTTTGTATGGACGTGAAGCGTGGATAATAAGCAGTCAAGCTGAAAAAACATCTGATGGCTGTGGAAATGTAGTTTCTGAGAAAAATGCAAAGAATACCATGGACAGACAGAAAGACAAATGAACAAGACCTTCAAGAAACAAATGAAGATCGTAAACTGATTAGAGTCGTTAGACGTAGACAGTCAACAATTTTTGGGCATGTTAGATGAAATGACTTTGAGAACTTGGTGACAACTGGCAAGATCGAAGGGAAGAGACCAAGGGGAAGACCGAGAAGTAAATACCTGGATGGCTTGGCCGCATGGCATGATCGAGACAGAAACACGGAGCTGATCCACGACTTTGGTGATCGAGTGAGATGGCAGAACATGACCACCCACGTTTATCGGCATGGCACATGATGGATGGATGGATGGATAGATGGTGGCTTCTTCATAATGTTTCTTTGCGGATGGCTTCTTCACGATGTTTATTTGGAGATGGTAGCTTCTTCATGAGTTGTCTTTGGAGATGGTGGCATCTTCATAAGTTGTCTTTGGAGATGGTGGCATCTTCATGAGTTGTCTTTGGAGATGGTGGCATCTTCAAGATTATTCTTTGCTTTGGTGGCATCTTCGTGAGTTTTCTTTGCCCTGGTGTCATTTTGATTAATTTTCTTTGCATTGGTGGCATCTTCATGATTTGTTTTTGAAGGTGGTGGCTTCTTCGTGATGTCCGTTTGGAGATGGTGGCTTCTTCGCTTCTTTTCTATAAATATGAATGGAGCTTTCAGGGTGTCGCTGTTTGTGTGCATTCCACATGACATTACACAGGAATTGTGCTCGTCGCCAACCAAAGTGAGGAAAAGACTGGCCATCTATTCCTCCGTGCATCCAGGCCTACAGGATGTGATGGCGCTGTCACACCATGGGCCCATGGCAGGACATTGCTTCGGGACAAATTATTAATATTATTATTATTATTATTATTATTATTATTATTTTGCATGTCCCTTACAGGACGTTGCAGTCAACATCAGCATTTTCCAGTTGCTGTTGATGTACTTGGCAAGATTACGCTCAATAATTTGCCATGCTTTCTGAGCGACCGGCTCACATTCCCCGTAAGTTACCAACGCGGCGAGACCAGCTGCCTATTCTCTCGCAGGTTACATTACTGACGAGAATATACGGGATTACGGAGAAAGACGTTACCCCTAGGCCAGGGAAACCGGCAAATTATTACTATTATACTGAAATATCAATTAGAGATAAATTGAGGTTAACTATTACCACGCTCCAGAAACCAGCAGGTATTGAGAGACACTCACATTAGTAAAGTAAAGGAGTAGAGATACGACAAAACACCAGACAATACACATTGAAAGCTGTGTAAGTACGACTGCAAGTAAAGGAGTAGAGATACGACAACACACTAGAGAATACACACTGAAAGCTGTGTAAGTACGACTGCAAGTAAAGGAGTAGAGATACGACAACACACTAGAGAATACACACTGAAAGCTGTGTAAGTACGACTGAAAGTAAAGAACCCTTCTAAACGCCTGGAGATGTATAAGGTATATGGTGCTACGGAAAACCTACCGGCACGGGATGGGTGATGTGGGCAATATAACGCCTGCCGCCCTTACTAACCGTGACAGGTGCTAGTACCCATGTAAAGCTGATAAGATATATCTGATATCAACAGTGCTGCCAAGAAACCGGTATCCATACACTTTAACAGTTCTGACCGATATACAGATCAAATCAAATTGTGCGCATCTCACGAACGTGATCGTAAGTCATTGGAAAACCGTCTCATCTTCCAATTTGGCTCACTCTCCCCTCACGGCCTCAATGTTCAACATAGTTTCCTTTAACTTCCAACCTCTCCTCTCCCCTGTTCCATCCCCGCAGTTGTATCGCCCGCTAGTAAACGTGGTAGCATATCCTTTTCAGGCCGTAGCAATCAACACCAACATTACTTTTGCCGTTTGGTTTTTTGGCAAGCTTGCGTTCAGTGGCTTGTCATTGCTTTCTGAGCGACCGGCACTCATGTCATTCTATGCAAACTAACGCAGGGCGGACTGCATTCCAAGCGTCTGCCGCTGTGTTCCTACGCGGTATGCGGGATTGCGTAATACACCTTCGCCACAGAGCGTGCTATAGTTCACTGCTAATCCGCTTTTTACCGTTCGCTCACATGGGCGTCCACCGATCCCTTCCACCGGGTGGCTAAGCCAATCCCTGTCGCCCATCGACCCGTTTAAACAATACATCTGGTTCTTTCCATTCACAACAAACGGTAAGCGCTTAAGGCGCATTCGGCCAAACCAGGATTCAGATAAGTAACTTTTGCATTTTCATGTAGTGTTTTTCGTGTACTTGTGTGTCTGTGTTTGTTTGTTCCGTGATGACGAAGGCTTTAGCCGAAACGTCCATTTTGTTTCTTTTAATCGTGTTCTAGTAAAGCTCACAATCTACTTCTCGTTTTCAGTTTATATTCTGTCTAGATCAGTGTTTCCCAACCTTTTTTGTACCATGCCCCACTTAAGCCTTTCTAAAATTCATATTGCCCCCCTCCCCCGCCCCATGCCCCCCCCCCTCAACATATACATTATTTTTAATATTCAAAAATTGAAATGTTCACTAAAGAAACTTGAATGATAGGTTTTAGGAAGAAATCACTAGGTAATAATTGAGCAAACACAGTAAGTAAATTTTCAAAACATATAATGGAGAACTGAAATTCAAGTACAAAATAATTTTAATGAAAGATTTTTCTATATTATTTTAATTATTAGTAATTATTTATTATTTAAATTTAGTGAGATCCTTGCGCTTGATGCTTGCTGCATAGAGATCTTATGTCAGGTTCCAATTTAGTTAACTTCGGTCTCAAGTCTCCCCGTTTTGTTATATTCAGCCGATTTTTTCCATTTTCGAATTTCCCCCCCTTAACAGTCAAATTGCCCCCTTGTGGGGCGTGGGCCCCACGTTGGGAAACACTGGTCTAGATTGTTCTTTGAGAGCTGTATGTACGTCTATAACTTTAGTTTATATTCTGTCTAGATTGTTCTCTGAGAGCTGTATGTATATCTATAACTTCTGTCTAGATTGTCCTATGACAGTCGCTTCTGTCCTTAACGTATAAGAGTTCAAAGCCACTTTAAAATGTTAATTGCATATCTTTTACATTACGTCAACACCAGCATTGTTTGTCTGTGATATCTGGGCAAGTTTACGTTCAGTAGTTTGCCATTGCTTTCTGAGCGACAGATATTGTATGAAAAACAACGCAAGGTGGTCTGCTTCAAAGTCTCCCGCAACTGTGATTCAGACGCGGTATGGGTGAGTATGGTATCAACACGGCACAATACGCTACAATATGGTTCCAATAGGCATCAGGGCGGTATACCACGGTATAACACGGTACAACACGGCACAACTTGCTACAATATGGTTCCAATACGGCATCAACACGGTATAACACGGTACAACACGGTACACCACGGTATAACACGGTACAACACTGCACAACTTGCTACAATATGGTTCCAATACGGCATCAACACGGTACAACACGGTACAACACGGTACACCACGGCACAACACTGCGCAACTTGCTACAATATGGTTCCAATACGGCACAACACGGTACAACACGGTACAACACGGTACAACACGGTACAACACGGTACAACACGGTACAACACGGTACAACACGGTTTGATGGTGTTGCTCATTCCTTTAAAATAATCTTTGAATACTGCAATTAAAAAAAATAAAAATATGTTAGCTCGCTTTGAACACGAGCGTAGTCCACATAGCTACAAGTAGTTGCTACTAGTGGGGGGGGGGGGGTGCTGGGCTGATGTTTGCACGTGGATTAGCTTTCCCTACTACCAGTGTCCCTGGCCATCAGGACAACCCACTCTGATTTCTGAGGTACTTGTGTGTTTGTGGGTGGGTGGGTGGGTGGGTGGGTGGGTGGGTGGGTGGGTGGGTGGGTGGGTGGGTGTGTGGGTGTGTGGGTGTGTGTGTGTGTGTGTGTGTGTGTGTGTGTGTGTGTGTGTGTGTGTGTGACAAAGATTAAATATGAAATGTTAATATTAAGCGTTGATTTTAGAATATTTGATTGTTTTTCCCATGTAAATGTACCATTCATGACAGATAAATGGTGTGCCAAAGATCAGTGATTGGAAGGGACGATTGTAAGACGGGCCTGCGTACCCAATTTGTGACCCTTTGAAAATAAAGTGTGTTCGTTAGCTCGATATTTAGGCCTTCAACTTCAACTGGTGTAAAATCTTCCAAGGTTTTGTGTGTGGTCTCGCTGTACAAGCTCGGCACATTCGGTCATAAATATTCTGTTCATGACTTGGAATTCACACATTTCTCATTGATGTGTGAGTATAGATTCTTGCTGTCAATATCTATTCCTTATGAGACTGAGACCTGTCCCGTCAACACTGAGTTCAAGCAAGATGTCGAAAAGTTCTCGAAGTTTGAGGTTGTCAACAGATTTTAAATATTTCATAACATAAATATAAATCCATTTATACCTGGGTGCCTCTCCCTCTATGAGGTTGATAAAGTAAAAATTCCATTGCTTGTTTCTTTATCTGCAAGAGATCCAAACTGGGTGTTTAAATTTTTTTATCGTATTTAATTTCTTATCTTTTCCAGTACAGTGCGAATGAGTGGTTTGATAACGTTACTCATTAAACAGATTGCGGTGTGAGGTTTATATTCTGTTATTTCAGGTTGTTTTGGTACTGTGATAACAGTTGACCTGTAAATGTTGTTATCTCTGGGGTCACATTGAATATTCAAGATCTGTATTATTTCCTTTGTGCCAGGTTCTCACAGGAAGTCATGTTTCTGTCGGAGCACTACAAATTGATCAGTCATAAATTTGTTGTCATAAATTTGTTTATAAATTTGAGTGTTGACTAGTAGAGACGTTGCGTGTCAGGTCTTAGTCAGATATGACTGAGCTACTGCTTGACAGTAGACGATGCTACCTGCTTTCTATTAGCGCCGAATGTTGGGCGGCGCTCACCAAACCCGACACCCCACATTGTGCTAAAAGCTTCGGCCGAGGAGCTCATTTGGTAGGGCTCAAGGCTGATCCTTGAACAAATGCAACCTAAGACTAAATGTCATGGCAGGACAGACCACGCCCTAAACCTTGGTTGGTAAGTGGTCTACGATTGAAGCTCCAACTGGCGAAAATAAAAAGTATTGCTTTGCTGATCTAGCAGCTTCTGCAGCTTATCTTGTTCCAGATGTATTGGTGTTACCTTTCCTCTGGAGTAAACTAGGCAGGTTGAAAGAGGGATCATGCTGCATAGACAACACACATGGTCTCTACAATTCAGCCCAGGCTTTGTGCTATGGAGAGGTATAACTCCATCCCTGGTTCTCGCCATGGGTTGTAGTTATTATGCCTTGTTTTGAAGCACAATGTAACAAACTATCGTCTGACAAGATAGCCAGGTGCCAGTGAGTAGAGACGACCATAAAGAATTCACGAGAGTCCATCTGTTGACACACGATTTCAGATACTTGACCTAGATACTGATGATTTTCTTTACCATATCCCAACATTTCTTAAATGGGATTCTGCAGAGAATGGTTAAGTCATGTGACTTCACGCATGCCCTAAATGAGATTAGCTACAAGATACATGTATTCTTAGATCCACGCTGTCAGACAAGGGTTACGTCATGCCCTAAATGAGGATAGCTGCAACATACATGTATTCTTAGATCCACGCTGTCAGACAAGGGTTAAGTCATGCCCTAAATGAGGTTAGCTGCAAGATACATGTACTCTTAGATCCACGCTGTCAGACAAGGGTTAAGTCATGCCCTAAATGAGGTTAGCTGCAAGATACATGTACTCTTAGATCCACGCTGTCAGACAAGGGTTAAGTCATGCCCTAAATGAGGTTAGCTGCAAGATACATGTACTCTTAGATCCACGCAGCCAGAGAAGGGACTCTTGGCTTGCTAGAAGTGTGGATATGTGTCCAACTAGTCTAGGCACGATCTTGTAATAATGTGAATGTTTTCGGGAGGAAAAAAAAAACAACAACATCGTGTATGTTCGTTATAAATAATCATTTTCATTCATCTAGCATTGAAAACGTGATCTGAAGTTTACTCCATTTGGCGATGTGTCTTGATTTGAATGTTATTATTCAATGCAGATGTTATACATCAATACTTTTGTCTAAGCGTTATACCATGTTACTGATGTACCCATTGATCTAATAGTTACATCTGTTTTACATATGTTTACCTGTGTGTCTAATAGTTACATCTGCTTGGCACCTGTATCTTTTTGTCTGTTGTACATGTGCACTTCTAAATTTATTGTTACATTTATTGCTCATACATTATGTTGTCCAATGTTACACCCCCGTTCTGTTGTCCAATGTTACACCCCCGTTCTCTTGTCCAATGTTACACCCCCGTTCTGTTGTCCAATGTTACACCCCCGTTCTGTTGTCCAATGTTACACCCCCGTTCTCTTGTCCAATGTTACACCCTCGTTCTGTTGTCCAATGTTACACCCCCGTTCTCTTGTCCAATGTTACACCCCCGTTCTGTTGTCCAATGTTACACCCCCGTTCTGTTGTCCAATGTTACACCCCCGTTCTCTTGTCCAATGTTACACCCTCTTTCTGTTGTCCAATGTTACACCCCCGTTCTGTTGTCCAATGTTACACCCCCGTTCTGTTGTCCAATGTTACACCCCCGTTCTGTTGTCCAATGTTACACCCCCGTTCTGTTGTCCAATGTTACACCCCCGTTCTGTTGTCCAATGTTACACCCCCGTTCTCTTGTCCAATGTTACACCCCCGTTCTGTTGTCCAATGTTACACCCCCGTTCTGTTGTCCAATGTTACACCCCCGTTCTGTTGTCCAATGTTACACCTTCGTTCTGTTGTCCAATGTTACACCTCCGTTCTCTTGTCCAATGTTACACCCCCGTTCTGTTGTCCAATGTTACGCCATAGGTCTGTTGTCCAATGTTATACCTTCATTCTGTTGTCCAATGTTACACCCCTGTTCTGTTGTCCAATGTTATACCTTCGTTCTGTTGTCCAATGTTACACCCCCGTTCTGTTGTCCAATGTTACACCCCCGTTCTGTTGTCCAATGTTACACCCCCGTTCTCTTGTCCAATGTTACACCCCCGTTCTCTTGTCCAATGTTACACCCCCGTTCTGTTGTCCAATGTTACGCCATAGGTCTGTTGTCCAATGTTACACCTTCGTTCTGTAGTCCAATGTTACACCCCCGTTCTGTTGTCCAATGTTACACCTTCGTTCTGTAGTCCAATGTTACACCCCCGTTCTGTTGTCCAATGTTACACCCCCGTTCTGTTGTCCAATGTTACACCGCCGTTCTGTTGTCAGTGTTACACCCCCGTTCTGTTGTCCAATGTTACACCCCCGTTATGTTGTCCAATGTTACACCCCCGTTCTGTTGTCCAATGTTACATCTTCGTTCTGTTGTCCACTGTTACGCCATAGGTCTGTTGTCCAATGTTACACCTTCGTTCTGTAGTCCAATGTTACACCCCCGTTCTGTAGTCCAATGTTACACCCCCGTTCTGTAGTCCAATGTTACACCCCCGTTCTGTTGTCCAATGTTACACCCCCGTTATGATGTCCAATGTTACACCCCCGTTCTGTTGTCCAATGTTACACCTTCGTTCTTTTATTCGGTTCGGAACTTGTGTCTCTCTGTTGTTCATCTTATTTTGTCATTGTCATCATCATCATGTGCCGATAAGCGTGGTCAGTCACGGTTCTTCATCCCACACCATCACGTCTCGGGTCAGCTGTGTGTGGTTATCCGCACTGTGCCATGTGACCAGCTATCCATTACTCTTATATATTTATCGCTCTGCCTTCCTCCTGATCTTTTCCCATCAAGTTTGTCAGATGTCACTAAGTTGTCTTGTTTATTTTTCCTCCTAACATGCCGCAAAATATGCTGACTATATCTAATTGTGACTATGTTTTATTGTGACTATGTCTAGTTTTGACTGTGTCTAATTGTGACTATGTCTAGTTTTAACTAGGTCTAATTGTGACTATGTCTAGTTTTAACTAGGTCTAATTACTCGAATCAGTTTACGGTTTTCATTTGTTTCTTGGAGATCAGCATGACCGAATGATTAAGAGAGCTCGTTCTTAAACATCCGGTGCGCTGATGCTGTAGTAGAAGGTTCCACCTCTACACCCCTCAGTTGGACTAAAATGTTGACATCTCGACCTTGACTTGGAGACGTAAATTACAAGTACCTCAGAAGTCGGAGTGGGTTCGCCTAATGGTGAGGGACACCGAAAAAAGGGAAAGCTAATCCACACGTAAAACTCAGTCCAGTGCCACTAGAAGCAGCGTATGTGTACTACGATTGAGTTCAAGGCGAGTGAGCACAAAACAAAAAATGTCTTGTCTTCAGGACTTGCTCATTGATCTTCCTGTCCATTGATTACCTTCAGGACTTGCTCATTGATCTTCCTGTCCATTGATTACCTTCAGGACTTGCTCATTGATCTTCCTGTCCATTGATTACCTTCAGGACTTGCTCATTGATCTTCCTGTCCATTGATTACCTTCAGGACTTGCTCATTGATCTTCCTGTCCATTGATTACCTTCAGGACTTGCTCATGGATCTTCCTGTCCATTGATTACCTTCAGGACTTGCTCATGGATCTTCCTGTCCATTGATTACCTTCAGGACTTGCTCATGGATCTTCCTGTCCATTGATTACCTTCAGGACTTGCTCATTGATCTTCCTGTCCATTGATTACCTTCAGGACTTGCTCATTGATCTTCCTGTCCATTGATTACCTTCAGGACTTGCTCATTGATCTTCCTGTCCATTGATTACCTTCAGGACTTGCTCATGGATCTTCCTGTCCATTGATTACCTTCAGGACTTGCTCATGGATCTTCCTGTCCATTGATTACCTTCAGGACTTGCTCATGGATCTTCCTGTCCATTGATTACCTTCAGGACTTGCTCATTGATCTTCCTGTCCATTGATTACCGTCAGGACTTGCTCATTGATCTTCCTGTCCATTGATTACCTTCAGGACTTGCTCATTGATCTTCCTGTCCATTGATTACCTTCAGGACTTGCTCATGGATCTTCCTGTCCATTGATTACCTTCAGGACTTGCTCATTGATCTTCCTGTCCATTGATTACCTTCAGGACTTGCTCATTGATCTTCCTGTCCATTGATTACCTTCAGGACTTGCTCATTGATCTTCCTGTCCATTGATTACCTTCAGGACTTGCTCATGGATCTTCCTGTCCATTGATTACCTTCAGGACTTGCTCATGGATCTTCCTGTCCATTGATTACCTTCAGGACTTGCTCATTGATCTTCCTGTCCATTGATTACCTTCAGGACTTGCTCATGGATCTTCCTGTCCATTGATTACCTTCAGGACTTGCTCATTGATCTTCCTGTCCATTGATTACCTTCAGGACTTGCTCATGGATCTTCCTGTCCATTGATTACCTTCAGGACTTGCTCATGGATCTTCCTGTCCATTGATTACCTTCAGGACTTGCTCATGGATCTTCCTGTCCATTGATTACCTTCAGGACTTGCTCATTGATCTTCCTGTCCATTGATTACCTTCAGGACTTGCTCATTGATCTTCCTGTCCATTGATTACCTTCAGGACTTGCTCATGGATCTTCCTGTCCATTGATTACCTTCAGGACTTGCTCATTGATCTTCCTGTCCATTGATTACCTTCAGGACTTGCTCATGGATCTTCCTGTCCATTGATTACCTTCAGGACTTGCTCATGGATCTTCCTGTCCATTGATTACCTTCAGGACTTGCTCATTGATCTTCCTGTCCATTGATTACCTTCAGGACTTGCTCATGGATCTTCCTGTCCATTGATTACCTTCAGGACTTGCTCATGGATCTTCCTGTCCATTGATTACCTTCAGGACTTGCTCATTGATCTTCCTGTCCATTGATTACCTTCAGGACTTGCTCATGGATCTTCCTGTCCATTGATTACCTTCAGGACTTGCTCATTGATCTTCCTGTCCATTGATTACCTTCAGGACTTGCTCATGGATCTTCCTGTCCATTGATTACCTTCAGGACTTGCTCATGGATCTTCCTGTCCATTGATTACCTTCAGGACTTGCTCATGGATCTTCCTGTCCATTGATTACCTTCAGGACTTGCTCATTGATCTTCCTGTCCATTGATTACCTTCAGGACTTGCTCATTGATTTTCCTGTCCATTGATTACCTTCAGGACTTGCTCATTGATCTTCCTGTCCATTGATTACCTTCAGGACTTGCTCATGGATCTTCCTGTCCATTGATTACCTTCAGGACTTGCTCATTGATCTTCCTGTCCATTGATTACCTTCAGGACTTGCTCATTGATCTTCCTGTCCATTGATTACCTTCAGGACTTGCTCATTGATCTTCCTGTCCATTGATTACCTTCAGGACTTGCTCATGGATCTTCCTGTCCATTGATTACCTTCAGGACTTGCTCATGGATCTTCCTGTCCATTGATTACCTTCAGGACTTGCTCATGGATCTTCCTGTCCATTGATTACCTTCAGGACTTGCTCATGGATCTTCCTGTCCATTGATTACCTTCAGGACTTGCTCATTGATCTTCCTGTCCATTGATTACCTTCAGGACTTGCTCATGGATCTTCCTGTCCATTGATTACCTTCAGGACTTGCTCATGGATCTTCCTGTCCATTGATTACCTTCAGGACTTGCTCATGGATCTTCCTGTCCATTGATTACCTTCAGGACTTGCTCATTGATCTCCCTGTCCATTGATTACCTTCAGGACTTGCTCATGGATCTTCCTGTCCATTGATTACATTCAGGACTTGCTCATGGATCTTCCTGTCCATTGATTACTTTCAGGACTTGCTCATGGATCTTCCTGTCCATTGATTACCTTCAGGACTTGCTCATGGATCTTCCTGTCCATTGATTACCTTCAGGACTTGCTCATGGATCTTCCTGTCCATTGATTACCTTCAGGACTTGCTCATTGATCTTCCTGTCCATTGATTACCTTCAGGACTTGCTCATTGATCTTCCTGTCCATTGATTACCTTCAGGACTTGCTCATTGATCTTCATGTCCATTGATTACCTTCAGGAGTTGCTCATTGATCTTCCTGTCCATTGATTACCTTCAGGACTTGCTCATTGATCTTCCTGTCCATTGATTACCTTCATGACTTGCTCATTGATCTTCCTGTCCATTGATTACCTTCAGGACTTGCTCATTGATCTTCCTGTCCATTGATTACCTTCAGGACTTGCTCATTGATCTTCCTGTCCATTGATTACCTTCAGGACTTGCTCATTGATCTTCCTGTCCATTGATTACCTTCAGGACTTGCTCATTGATCTTCCTGTCCATTGATTACCTTCAGGACTTGCTCATTGATCTTCCTGTCCATTGATGGTATTCTTTGCATTTTAACGGAACCACATTTCTACTGTCATTAGATGATTCAAGCTTGTTTGTTTATTGTTCTTATTTTTGTTATATATGCATTTCTTCGCGTTATTTACACCAGAGAATGAATATGTAATTTGGGAACCGTGGCTATTGTGAAGTTGTTATTAGATCAGCCAGTTACGTAGCTTGTTTCTTTTGTGATCCCCCCCCCCCCCTATTTTCACACCCCCACCCCGAATCTGGCGTTAGCTACCAGATTTATCAGAACTACAAAAATGACTCGACCTGGAGTAACCTCGTTGGCCACTCCACTGTTGGTTAGAAACGGCTTTCTCCCGATCTGACCTCACACAGCAACAATCCTTTCTCCGCATTGTGTTCTACGTTCACAGCAGGACCTAATGGGAAACAATTCTCCGGGGTCGCTTAAATCTGAATTGTCTTCTCATGTCCAGTTTATTTGGCAGCTTTGCTTCCTCTACAAAAGCACTGGTGCTTGAACGCGTTGTGAGAGAAAGAACTCAACTAAAACACAGACTCTCGTCACCTGTTGTTCTAATCTGTTTTCAACTCCCCCAGGTGTCGTGCTGGACACCTTAGCTACAACCTGGAGGGTGTGCTAATTCTTAAATACAAGGCCTGCATTCGCCTTACATCACACGAAGGCGTGAGTATTGGAACCGATTGGTTGAAAGACTGATAGACGTGCAGACACTTTAAGAATACAGGGATGTGAATGAACCAGCGGATGGACGAACGAACGACGTTTATTTTCAGTGTTAATAATTGGGCACGCAAGCCCGTCTAATATTCTGCCCTTCTTGTCGCTTCTTTCATACATTATTTCGTTAATTCGTCACTTATTATAACTGGGAACAACCATGTAGGTGAGTAAGATTTAGATGCATTCACAGAGAACTGAAATGGACTGAAAATTGGAATAGTGATCAACAGATGTGCAAATGTGCACTTGTCCGAAAGATAGGTATGCGGATAAGTAGGTAAGCAGATAAATAGGTAAGCAGACAGGTAAGGGGATAAATAGGTAAGCAGATAGATAGGTAATCAGACAGATAGTTAAGCGGATAGATAGGTAAGCAGATAGATAGGTAAGCGGATAAATAGGTAAGTGGATAGATAGGTAAGTGGATATATAGGTAAGTGGATAGATAGGTAAGTGGATAGATAGGTAAGTGGATAGATAGGTAAGTGGATAGATAGGTAAGTGGATAGATAGGTAAGTGGATAGATAGGTACACAGGTAAAAAGGTAAACAGACAGATTGGTAAGCAGATAGATAGGTAAGCAGAGATATAGGTAAGGAGATAGACAGGTATGCAGATAGATAGGTAAGCAGACAATTAGGTAACCAGACAGATAGGTAAGCAGACAAATAATTAAGCAGACAAGTAAGCAGACAAGTAAGCAGACAAATGGGTAAGCAGACAGGTACGTGGACAAACTTGTTAATAGACAGCCTGTTCGGCCGGTAGGTAAGTAAGGAAACTAACATGCAGACAGGTAGGGGTAGGCAGGTAGGTTGATTAGTTAATGTATTGGTAGGCAGGCAGGTAGGTAGGTAGGTAGGTAGGTTTGTAGGTAGGTAGGTAGGTAGGTAGGTAGGAAAGTAGGTTGGTAGGTAGGTAGGTAGACAAATGTGCACATAGGTATGAAGGCAGACAGAAGCGCAAACAGACATATAAATGAACAGGCGGATGAAAAGACTGACAGGCAGACAAACAAACGGACGGAGAGACAGAAAAACTGACAAACAGAGAATTAGAGCAACATGTTTAGACATTTATACATACAGGGGAATTGAAAACAACAGACAGGAGACAGATGGATAGATAGACAGCTGGGTAAATAGATACACAGACAGACATATGTAGACAGAAAGACGGACAGAGCGAGCGAACAAACAAATGAATTGTGTGAACAAAGTGTTACGAAATAGGCACGCAGGGCCGTCTAACATGCTACCGTTCTTATCCCTCTTCTTTCATACGTTGTTTTATTCATATATCACATATAAGGTTAGTCTCAGACAACAACAACAACAACAACAACAACAACAACAACAACAACAACAACAACAACAACAACAACAGTATATGCATTATAAACGCACGGGAGATGTGTGGAAATGATTTACGACTCATTAATATTAATGATTAACATGACAACTGAAATTGGCAGAGGGAGATATACCGTGTAATAGATCGGAGAATAATTAGTATACTAGGTTTTAAAAGAGGTATATAGTCTGTACTGAGTGAGTGTTCAAAGAGGTTGAGATTGTATTATAAGGATTGGTGACGTCTTTGATTTGTTGTAAAAGATTGTTCCACAGCCGAGCTGCGGAATTCCCTATGCATGTTTTGGGAGAGCAGATATGCAGATAAGCCATCAGATTAGTGTTGGACAGACAGATAGGAGGGGAAAGCAAAAATAGAGGGACAAACAAGCGTGTAGGCACGTAATTGGCAAATAGATATGCAGACAGATAGATGGGCAGACATATAGTTGGGCAGAAAAATAGATGGGCAGACATATAGATGGGCAGATAGATAGATGGGCAGACATATAGTGGACAGGCATATAGATATGCAGACAGACAGATGGGCAGAAAAATAAATGGGCAGACTTATAGATGGGCAGATAGATAGATGGGGAGACAGATAGATGGGCAGATAGATAGATGGGCAGACAGATAGATGGGTAGACACATAGATGGGCAGACATATACATGGGCAGACAGACAGCTGGACAGGCAGACAGACATACTAACATTACATTCCAGAACGGGGTCGGCCGTTGCTGAGAGGTAGGGGTGTCCGCTTCCGGCTCAGAAGATTCGGGTTCAATCCCTGGCTAGGGCTGGCAGATGTCCAATAATGACCCTGGTATCTATAATATCACGCGCCTCCTGATCTCTTGGGTAGTGAGATGAGATACCCAGCCTTCTCAGATAAGGGGCAAAAAACAGGAGGGAGGGAGGAAGGCAGGCAGGCTGGCAGGCAGGCAGGAAGGCAGGACGGCAGGAAGGCAGGACGGAAGGATGGAAGGATGGAAGGACGGACGGAAGGACGGACGGACGGACGGACGGAAGGAAGGAAGGAAGGAAGGAAGGAAGGAAGGAAGGAAGGAAGGAAGGAAGGAAGGAAGGAAGGAAGGAAGGAAGGAAGGAAGGAAGGAAGGACAGAAGGGGACGAAGCAGAAGACATTCAAAATTCTAAACAGTAGACATTTTACGTTGTCAGAGGCTGTTACTCTTAGAGGCACGCAAGACGTTTGCACAAACCTTGGCTTCAGTAAAAGGAAACATTGTGTGGAATAAGAAGCAAGCAAAAGGGAAAGTACCTGGTGTTTACAATCAACACATGACATAGCCCAGATTAACGATAATATCGTTTTCCCTTGTGGCAATTTCCCATTTCATTCAGGACCGGCAACCGTTCAATGTAGGAAAACAGCTGACAGCGGAATCGACGTCTGAACATGAGTACGGTTATCTTGGCATAAATCGTTTGTCGTCTTATGCCTGGCAGGCGTACTGTTGGAACAGCCCAGATTCGCGAAATGCCAGCAGCCGTAGGAAAGACTAGATCACTTTATGCAGATAACTTTTGGAGAATGTTCCCTAGTCCCTACAAAAGGAAATGATAAATAAACTAAGGGCAGTAACTTGGAATGATAAATATAGCAAGGGAAAAAAATGGTTGTTTACTTTTGTAAATGTTTATAAAACATTGTTGCGTGACTATCGGGGGGAAAATAAATCTGCTAGAAGACATTATAAAAACAAGCAGGAATTAGAACGATAATTATAAGAAAATATGATGTGTATCAAAAGTTGACTAGACGTTTACACATACCAGTCTTCATAATCCTGTTGAAAGTTTTGGACTCCAAGGCATGTGATCAAAAAGTGGAATACAACTGTAATAATTACCATATATAGACAATTCCTTTCATATATGGTTGCGACACTTGTGGGGAAAATATGACCTACCGTAGAGCCGAATGTACCTTTCTGACTGTGACACCCGATGGCGCCCAAAGGGAGCTCATTGGCGAAATCGTCGATCGTTTAGAAAAAAAGTGATTACAAACTGGTTGCCGGAAAACTCACTTGCTCATGCAAGGATCTTCTGCGTGGCCACTACAAGGAACTGTCTGACTAGCCATTCTTCCCTGATCTTGTCTAATCCATAATCTTCTGCGTGGCCACTACAAGGATCTGTCTGACTAGCCATTCTTCCCTGATCTTGTCTAGTCCATAATCTTCTGCGTGGCCACTACAAGGATCTGTCTGACAAGCCATTCTTCCCTGGTCTTGCCTAGTCCATGATCTTCTGCATGACCACTACAAGGATCTGTCTGACAAGCCATTCTTCCCTGGTCTTGCCTAGTCCATGATCTTCTGTATGACCACTACAAGGATCTGTCTGACAAGCCATTCTTCCCTGGTCTTGCCTAGTCCATGATCTTCTGTATGACCACTGCAAGGATCTGTCTGACAAGCCATTCTTCCCTGGTCTTGCCTAGTCCATGATCTTCTGTATGACCACTACAAGGATCTGTCTGACAAGCCCTTCTTCCCTGGTCTTGCCTAGTCCATGATCTTCTGCATGACCACTACAAGGATCTGTCTGACAAGCCCTTCTTCCCTGGTCTTGCCTAGTCCATGATCTTCTGCATGACCACTACAAGGATCTGTCTGACAAGCCATTCTTCCCTGGTCTTGTCTAGTCCATGATCTTCTGTATGACCACTACAAGGATCTGTCTGACAAGCCATTCTTCCCTGGTCTTGCCTAGTCCATGATCTTCTGTATGACCACTGCAAGGATCTGTCTGACAAGCCATTCTTCCCTGGTCTTGCCTAGTCCATGATCTTCTGTATGACCACTACAAGGATTTGTCTGACAAGCCATTCTTCCCTGGTCTTGCCTAGTCCGTGATCTTCTGTATGACCACTACAAGGATCTGTCTGACAAGCCATTCTTCCCTGGTCTTGCCTAGTCCATGATCTTCTGTATGACCACTACAAGGATCTGTCTGACAAGCCATTCTTCCCTGGTCTTGCCTAGTCCATGATCTTCTGTATGACCACTACAAGGATCTGTCTGACAAGCCATTCTTCCCTGGTCTTGCCTAGTCCATGATCTTCTGTATGACCACTGCAAGGATCTGTCTGACAAGCCATTCTTCCCTGGTCTTGCCTAGTCCATGATCTTCTGTATGACCACTGCAAGGATCTGTCTGACAAGCCATTCTTCCCTGGTCTTGCCTAGTCCATGATCTTCTGTATGACCACTGCAAGGATCTGTCTGACAAGCCATTCTTCCCTGGTCTTGCCTAGTCCATGATCTTCTGTATGACCACTACAAGGATCTGTCTGACAAGCCATTCTTCCCTGGTCTTGCCTAGTCCGTGATCTTCTGTATGACCACTACAAGGATCTGTCTGACAAGCCATTCTTCCCTGGTCTTGCCTAGTCCATGATCTTCTGTATGACCACTACAAGGATCTGTCTGACAAGCCATTCTTCCCTGGTCTTGTCTAGTCCATGATCTTCTGTATGACCACTGCAAGGATCTGTCTGACAAGCCATTCTTCCCTGGTCTTGCCTAGTCCATGATCTTCTGTATGACCACTGCAAGGATCTGTCTGACAAGCCATTCTTCCCTGGTCTTGCCTAGTCCGTGATCTTCTGTATGACCACTACAAGGATCTGTCTGACAAGCCATTCTTCCCTGGTCTTGTCTAGTCCATGATCTTCTGTATGACCACTACAAGGATCTGTCTGACAAGCCATTCTTCCCTGGTCTTGCCTAGTCCATGATCTTCTGTATGACCACTACAAGGATCTGTCTGACAAGCCATTCTTCCCTGGTCTTGCCTAGTCCATGATCTTCTGTATGACCACTGCAAGGATCTGTCTGACAAGCCATTCTTCCCTGGTCTTGCCTAGTCCATGATCTTCTGTATGACCACTACAAGGATCTGTCTGACAAGCCATTCTTCCCTGGTCTTGCCTAGTCCATGATCTTCTGTATGACCACTGCAAGGATCTGTCTGACAAGCCATTCTTCCCTGGTCTTGCCTAGTCCATGATCTTCTGTATGACCACTGCAAGGATCTGTCTGACAAGCCATTCTTCCCTGGTCTTGCCTAGTCCGTGATCTTCTGTATGACCACTACAAGGATCTGTCTGACAAGCCATTCTTCCCTGGTCTTGCCTAGTCCATGATCTTCTGTATGACCACTACAAGGATCTGTCTGACAAGCCATTCTTCCCTGGTCTTGCCTAGTCCATGATCTTCTGTATGACCACTGCAAGGATCTGTCTGACAAGCCATTCTTCCCTGGTCTTGCCTAGTCCATGATCTTCTGTATGACCACTACAAGGATCTGTCTGACAAGCCATTCTTCCCTGGTCTTGCCTAGTCCGTGATCTTCTGTATGACCACTACAAGGATTTGTCTGACAAGCCATTCTTCCCTGGTCTTGCCTAGTCCGTGATCTTCTGTATGACCACTACAAGGATCTGTCTGACAAGCCATTCTTCCCTGGTCTTGCCTAGTCCATGATCTTCTGTATGACCACTACAAGGATCTGTCTGACAAGCCATTCTTCCCTGGTCTTGCCTAGTCCATGATCTTCTGTATGACCACTGCAAGGATCTGTCTGACAAGCCATTCTTCCCTGGTCTTGCCTAGTCCATGATCTTCTGTATGACCACTGCAAGGATCTGTCTGACAAGCCATTCTTCCCTGGTCTTGCCTAGTCCATGATCTTCTGTATGACCACTGCAAGGATCTGTCTGACAAGCCATTCTTCCCTGGTCTTGCCTAGTCCATGATCTTCTGTATGACCACTACAAGGATCTGTCTGACAAGCCATTCTTCCCTGGTCTTGCCTAGTCCGTGATCTTCTGTATGACCACTACAAGGATCTGTCTGACAAGCCATTCTTCCCTGGTCTTGCCTAGTCCGTGATCTTCTGTATGACCACTACAAGGATCTGTCTGACAAGCCATTCTTCCCTGGTCTTGCCTAGTCCATGATCTTCTGTATGACCACTACAAGGATCTGTCTGACAAGCCATTCTTCCCTGGTCTTGCCTAGTCCATGATCTTCTGTATGACCACTGCAAGGATCTGTCTGACAAGCCATTCTTCCCTGGTCTTGCCTAGTCCATGATCTTCTGTATGACCACTGCAAGGATCTGTCTGACAAGCCATTCTTCCCTGGTCTTGCCTAGTCCATGATCTTCTGTATGACCACTACAAGGATCTGTCTGACAAGCCATTCTTCCCTGCTCTTGCCTGGTCCATGATCTTCTGTATGACCACTACAAGGATCTGTCTGACAAGCCATTCTTCCCTGGTCTTGCCTAGTCCATGATCTTCTGTATGACCACTGCAAGGATCTGTCTGACAAGCCATTCTTCCCTGGTCTTGCCTAGTCCATGATCTTCTGTATGACCACTGCAAGGATCTGTCTGACAAGCCATTCTTCCCTGCTCTTGTCTGGTCCATGAGCACGGGTCCAGTCTATGTCATGGTGTGGGGAAGGCGCAGGAAATGAGGACAAGGGCAGAACGATGCTTGGTGTTACAAATCCACGGGATTCTGAGCCAGGAACCAAAGAGACTTCTGTACAGGAGTTTGGCGAGCTGTCAAGTTGGTGGCGGCTCAGGTGTGACTGTAGAATGTGAGAGCTCAATCCAGATGAACTTGCCGAATATGAACTTGCCAAAACGGATTTTTGAATTTTATTACTGTCGGTAATAATATTTATTTTATAAATCCGAAACGTGACTTGCTCGTTCGCAGGGTTATGAATCTAAGGCTGAGATGGGGCCTAATTAAAACGTTTCTTTAGAGGGTGTATTGGTGGGTGAATGGACGGAGGGACGGATTGAAGAAGGGAGGGAAGGAAGGAAGGAAGGAGGGAGGGAGGATGGATGGATGGATGGATGGATAGAGGGGGGAGAGAGTGAGGGGAGTTAGGTAGGTAGAATGGACGGATGGAGAGAGGATGGATGGATGCATGGATGGAGGGAGGATCGATGGATGTATGAATGAATGGATGGATTGGTAGATGGATGGGTGGATGGATGGATGCATGACTGTAACGTGTAACTATGAGAATAACGATATAACTACTAGACATTTGTTTCAGAATTCAGAATGCACCGTTATGAAATGCCACGTCCTCAAATTAACCAAATATAGTTGTATATATTCACAGCTAAAGATGTGAATTCTAAAGTCAAGGAAAGAAGTAGAGATATTAGAATACAATAGATTAACTGAGGCAGTCGGCGTGGATGAGAGGTCTAACGCCCTGAAATCTTCTATTCTAACGGACGGGTAGTGGGTTTCGTTTCACACAACGGTCATTTGGAATCAAAACGCAATGATAAACTAGTGAACAAATATTTGCCCAGTAAATCACGATGCCTTGAAGAGATTAGAACAAGAATCGCCATTGCGAAAGTAGCCGTTAGCAAGATGAAAAACATTCTGACCAATAAAATGATGTCAATTGAAACGAGAAAAAAAGTGTTGAGGGGATACATAGAGCCTGTTCTTTTGTATGGATGTGAAACTTGGACAATGTGCAGTCAAGCTGAAAAACATCTGATGGCTGCAGAAATGTGGTTTCTGAGGAAAATGCAAAGAATACCATGGACAGATAGAAAAACCAATGACCAAGTACTACAAGAGACAAATGAGAATCGTAGATTGATTAGAGAAATTAGACGTAGACAGTCAAAAGTTTTTGGACATGTTATGAGAATAAATGGACTGGAGAACTTAGTGACAGCTGGCAAGATCGAAGGGAACAGACCAAGAGGAAGACCGAGAGGAAAATACCTGAATGGCTTGGCCACATGGCATGGACGAGACAGGAACACTGAGCTGATCCACGACTCTGGTGATCGAGTGAAATGGCGAATCATGACCGCCCACGCTTTCCGGCATGGCACATGATTGATTGAAATCACGAACAGCCATTAGGGATTGGATGTGACAGGCCACGCAATTCTTTAAAAGAATAATTAACAACCATGGGAATACCGGAATTTGAGAATTTGATTCTGTTCTCTAAGAATGAATACGGTGTCTCGCTCAAGGAACAGGCGTATTTTGATGTTCGGCTACCTAGACATCCTCCTCCGAATCCTCCTCCTTTTCTACTCCTTCTTCTTCCTCCTCCTCTTCTTCTTCTTCTTCCCCCTCCTTCTACTACTACTACTACTACTACTACTACTACTACTACTACTACTACTACTACTACTACTACTACTACTACTACTACTACTACTACTACTACTACTACTACTACTACTACTATTACTACTACTACTACCTTTACTATTACTACTACCACTACTTGCCATGGCTCAATTTAACAGTCATGGCATAGTTCCAGAGATAAGATTGTGAGCTCTGATCACGCAGCGTGAAACACGCCGGGAAGTCACTGAGTACGGGACAAGGTCTCCCCCAAGCGTGACTGGGGATCATTGGACTGGTGGCTATGGTCTGAACAGGATCAATCACGTCTCAATGATGGCAATGGCTATTCATAGTGCCACCTTGTTTAATAGTTTTAGGATTATTAAGATAGAAGTGTTTTATAAATGTGATAGAGTGATTGTGCGTCCATGCGATCATGTGAAATGTATGGACGCGTCTTATAACAATAGATTATGAAATCAGTACCGGTGTTAGGTTATAACAATCGGCTGTGGAGTTGTGTCTATCGTCACGTAATGTGTAGAATAAAATAGTTATATTTAAACAGTCTCTCAGAGTCAGTCACGGAAATAATAAGTCAATTTACTCAATAACTCGTACAGTCCTGATAATATGTGTGGGTATAATCAACTACTGGAGGAGGCATGTTCTAATGGAACTGTCAGGATCCTGATCGATGACATCATAATAGAATAATTCATCAAGATGAAGACATCGGGCCAAAGTTCTCGGGCCAGGTTGAACACAAACATCCTAGAAGGATCCATCCAGCCCAATAAACTGGGTCATATCAATGAATAACATTACTACTACATTACTACTACAACTACTACTACCACTACTGCTGCTGCCGCTGCGTTTCTTCCATATGTTCAGTTATTGCTAGACCTGTGTTTACATAATGTCAGTTTGCAGCAGAACTACGATATATAATACATCAGCCCGATAGCTCCGACTTTACCCCGGTAATCGATGACGATTAGACATTCCCCTAGAGCGTCTACTGAGAGCGTTACTGGGAGCGTTACTGAGAGCGCTATTGGGAGCGTTACTGAGAGCGTTACTGAAAGCGTTACTTAAAGAAGGAGCAGGGTGATTTTGAGGTACAACGGCGCGATTGAAAGGCGTAACTCGTGGTGGGAAAGCATGACTTAGAGATGGAGCGCGTGAAATAGAGGTGGAGCGACGTGACTTAGAGGTGGGGCGACGTGACATAGATGTCGGACCTATCTGTGTGAGGGCGGTCATTTAACCACCAGGTCATAACCTGCTCTGACTGTGGGATGTGTTTCAGAAAACCTGCCGTAACGTGATGAGAATAAAAATAGAACAGCTCACTCCAAAGAACCGCCTTTCTTGTAATTGGAGGTAATCAAAAACTACCCATTCAGATGCTTTCTTAAATCCCCGTAATGATCTCATTTATGCGGTGCCCGTGCCCTTCCTCCCGCATCTCCGTTTCTTTTTGTTAAGTGTCATATTATTTTTCTCGTCTAATTGTATTGTTGACATTCAATCATCTTCCAATTCTTCTCATTTGTCTTGATCCCTCACTCATTAGTTCTGTAATCAAACTCTTCTCTCTCTCTCTCTCTCTCTCTCTCTCTCTCTCTCTCTCTCTCTCTCTCTCTCTCTCTCTCTCTCTCTCTCTCGCTCGCTCGCTCTCTATATCTTTCTCTAACTCTCTCGTTTTTCTCTTCTCTCTCACCGTGTATATGAGACATGGTATGTGTGTGCATGTATGTGTGAGAGAGATTGTGTGTAGGCGTGAGAGAGAGAGAGAGAGAGAGAGAGAGAGAGAGAGAGAGAGAGAGAGAGAGAGAGAGAGAGAGAAAATGGATATTTGTATGTGTGCGAGCGAGCGTGTGTGGAGCAATTATTGCTTTATATTTTTTAAATATTCACAAACCTTCTGGTTCATTAGTCGTAGCCCCTGCTTTTCTACATTATCATTAAATGGCTTCTTCTTCTTCTCCTCCTCCTCCTCCTCCTCCTCTTCCTATTTCTTGTCCTCCTCCTCCTCCTCCACCTCCCCCTCCTCATCCTCATTCTTCTTCTTCTTCTTCTTCTTCTTCTTCTTCTTCTTCTTCTTCTTCTTCTTCTTCTTCTTCTTCTTCTTCTTCTTCTTCTTCTTCTTCTTCTTCTTCTTCTTCTTCTTCTTCTTCTTCTTCTTCTTCTTCTTCTTCTTCTTCTTCTTCTTCTTCTTCTTCTTCTGCTGCTGCTGCTGCTGCTGCTGCTGCTGCTGCTGCTGCTACTACTACTACTACTACTACTACTACTACTACTACTACTACTACTACTACTACTAGTTGTAGTCTACTACATCTGCAACTTCTATAAAGCGACTACCACTACTACTATGGTCTCAGCTTTATATTGCTGCTAAAACTACTACATCTATTACGTCAACTACTACATCTATTACTAGACCTACTACATTTATTACTACAACTACTACATTTATTACTACAACTACTACATTTATTACTACAACTACTACATTTATTACTACAACTACTCATCTATTACTACAATTACTACATTTATTACCTCAGATGCAACCATTATAACCACAACGCTATGTTTACTTCATCAAAATACATTTTTCATTTGTCTCCGCCAAAAACGTCTGTATTCACCCAACCACAAACTTCTTACTCTGGATACTTTTTACATTTATAAACACCCCTATAAATCGGGCCTCGGTCAGACCGAGCCAAGTACAACACTTTCACAACACAATCCGCATTTATGACCAGGTAAGATGACGCTTGTAACGCAACCAGCTTCCCCGATGATGATTTTTGCAGAAACCATCTGCGGGAATTCACCAGACCATTAGAGAGTGAATCACACACAGCAGCAGGTCTGTGCCCCAAGTGAAACATGGCATTTCTGAATTTCGGCATTGTTGATGGCTGTATGTAAATTGTTTACACTCTTCACTGCATCGGATATGTTCAGCTAAATATCGGCCGTTTATATATATGAAGTTATCGTTCCTTAGTACAAACCACCGGCTGATTATCTCCCTTGTTTTTGAAACCCAAACAAATGATGAGAGGACATTTTGTGGGGTTGTTCGCACCCTGAAATGTAGGTAGGCAGTACGTGAAGATTGTTTGATATTTCAATTGTGTGCCGCGTGGTGCTGCGGCATCTTGAAAGTCCAATTTGTACCCACGAAATCCCAGCTTCTGTTGTCTTGCGCGGTCGTCTTTTCTTCTGCCTTAGATGCCGTTGTTCCATTATCCTTACCTCATTCAACCCCAAAAAGAGAAGATATAATTAGGGCCACCCCAACCTCAGATCAATCATCCTGTCATGGAATCAGCCACGTTGAGGATATTAATCTGATTGTTGTCTATAGGAGGTATTGTTGACTGTACACATAACTACCTTAGATTGTAGGTGCCGTGAATATCTTGTTAGATTGTATACATTACGCATAAATACAATAGAATAATATATTATCACATGTTAGTTAGTTAATTAGTTAGTTAGTTAGTTAGTTATTTAATTAGCTAGTTAGTTAGTTAGTTAGTTAGTTAGTTAGTTAGGTAGTTAGTTAGTTAGTTAGTTAGTTAGTTAGTTAGTTAGTTAGTTAGTTAGTTAGTTAATCGGTCGGTCGGTCGGTCGGTCGGTCAGTCGGTCAGTTAGTTAGTTAGTTAGTTAGTTAGTTAGTTAGTTAGTTAATCGGTCAGTCGGTCAGTCGGTCAGTCGGTCAGTTAGTTAGTTAGTTAGTTAGTTAGTTAGTTAGTTAGTTAGTTAGTTAGTTAGTTAGTTAGTTAGTTAGTTAGTTAGTTAGTCGCGGTTCCAAATTCACGGCAACAGGTCGTCCCCATTATTCTCCATTCCCGTGCCAGTGAATATCACACAAAATGCTCCTTACTGCCCAGTACGAAAAGTGGAACAGACAGGAGTTTCGGCAAGCCAACAGCCCGCACAGGTACACTGTGCATAATTCCGCCGCCAGAATGCCAACACAAAAGTCCTTCACGAAAATACAGTTCATCGTCGATGGAATCGGCAGTCACCAGAAAGACTTCATTGACTCGGGTTTTATCCCTAAAGACTTGGTCTCTTTCCGCAGAGCGACCGGCCGAAAGCGCCGCACAAAGCACAAACTCCGTAGCTCCAGCGAGGAGTCTCCGATAACATCGCTCTCGTGAACCGAAAGACGTGGCCCGGAATCTAACCCACAACCTTCGGAGCGCGAGGCAGATAGTTGACTACTTCGCCACGGTGGCTAATAAACTACAACATTTCATTGGTTTCTGGACAAAGTAATCTAGAATGGTACCACAGAATGGCCTACGTGGAGCTCATGGGGAGAACTAGAGAAACCCAATCAATACAGATGTGAGAAACAGAGGAAGGCGAGGTGCTTGTTTGATACAAGGTTTTTGTTTAATGCAAGGCGTTTGTTTGATAACATTTGTTTGATACAAGGTGTTTGCTACAAGTTGTTGATACAAGGTGTTTGTTTGATACAATATGTTTGATACACGGTGTTTGATTAACGGTGTTTGATACAAGGTGTTTGATACAAGGTGTTTAATACAAGGTGTTTGATACAAGGTGTTTCATTGATACAATGTGTTTGTTACAAGGTGTTTACTACAAAGTGTTTGATACATGGTGTTTGATTCAAGGTGTTTGTTTGTTACAAGGTGTTTGATACTAATTGTTTAATACAAGGTATTTGTTACAGGGTGTTTGCTACAAGGTGTTTGATACAATGTTTTTGATATAAGGTGTTTGATACAAGGTGTTTGATATAAGGTGTTTGATACAAGGTGTTTGATATAAGGTGTTTGATACAAGGTGTTTGATATAAGGTGTTTGATACAAGGTGCTTGGAGCTAGATGTTTGTTTGATACAATGTGTTTGCGCGATTTAAGGCGTTTATTTGGTCCACGTGACAGTAATACGCTTGTGATAATGTTGCTGATATTGCTGTCGCCAAGTTTACAGCTTCTGTGATATGCTGGATCTGGGGGAGCTATTTCACGCCTCGAAAGCCAAGCGCTACGAGGGTGAATCCGTATACACGTTCATAGAATAATCGGGTGTTGACTTATCCAGTCGGGTGTTGACGTATAAAGTCGGGTGTCGACGAATCCATCTTGATTTCCCCAGCAGATGCGGGTTTTCTTTAGCCTTGCCACTAGGACACGTATAACCGGGAAGGAAGCTATCTGAACAGACACTGACACTTACAGCTACAGCTGGCTGTGGTTTGTGCAGCGGCGTCTTCGCCGTGGTCTGACAGCCGGTAATTAAGTTTATTGATAGCACCTGTAGGCCATTTCTGTAACAGAGTCGCAGGTAAGACCAGGTGTGTGTGATGTGTGGGAGTGGGGAGGGGGTGGGAGTGCGGGATGGAAGAAGAAGAAGATATGAAAGTGGGGAGAGTAACATCTGACGGAGTGACACGAACATGTGAAAGTGAGTGCTGGGAATATGAAAGCTAGTTTATTTATAGCTCTAGTATGGCGATTGTATACAGCATATCACGGCGCGAATAATACAGTACAAGTGAGGAGGCTGTTGACAGGAGGTCGTGATTGATAACAGAGATATGCTGATGGATAGACTGCCCGACCGACCGACCGACCAATCAACAAATTGACGGATAAATCGACCGATCGATGGACGGTCCCACACCGACAGACTCACCGACCGATACACCGATCGACTTAATGATTGACTCACTGACGACACACCGACCCACTGACGACCCACCGACCCACTGATGACCCACTGACGACCCACCGACCCAATGACGACCCACCGAACATCGACCCATTGACATCCCATCGAACCACTGACGACCCACCGACCAACTGACGACCCACCGACCATCGACCCACTACCGAACCACAGACAGAGAGGTGTAAGTACTTAGAGATGATGACCAAATATTGAGGTGGTTCTGGCTGCACCAGCGCGTAAATCACGTTAGATGCAAACACCAGACAACTATCAACAGCAGGTTAAAAACGCGTTTAAAAGGCGAGATGATTGACTTCATTGCACCGGGTTTTATCCCATATGGCTTGGTATCTTTCCGCAGGGTGGCTTGCTGAAAGCGTCGCCCAAAGCACGAATTCCATAGCTCCAGCAACGACCCACTGGAGTCTCCGAGAAAATGCCTCGCATATATCGATTGATGTAGTCAAGGATCGAACCCACAACCTTCGCCGAGCGAGACAGGCGGCTTTATCAGTTGGCCAGTGAGACCCCACACCATGGACAAGTCTCAGACATGGGAAACAAACCCAGTCTGCCAGCACCACAGAGTGGTCTTGCCTTAGTAAAGCATGACGCGATGCCGAGAAAGCCACAAGGAGTCTGAATCACAGACTTACTCCTTCCGGCTAGGAAATCTCCAGAAACGGTGTCTAGAATATTATATCTGAATTGTATATCCTTTACAGGACATCGCAGTCAACCCAAGCAATTTGGGCTGTTTATAATTTATGAGCAAGTTTACGTTCAGTAGTTTGCCATTGCTTTCTGAACTACCGAAATTCAAACCATTTTATAAAAACCAACGCAAGGAGGTCTGCTGCCAGCTGTATTTCCAACACGGTGTGCGGGGTTACGAACTGCGCCCGTAACTCATTCTCCACAGAGCAGGTACAAGTGGACGGTGAAATTAAATGTATGCGCAGAATGGAAAGTTTAACATGGGATGACAGAATGACCAACGTGGAGCTCATGGAGTGAACTAACCCAATACCAGTGAACCAAGAGGTGTGGAGAAGGCACCAGCGCTGCACAGGACACACACAGAGTAGTATAACCGGAAGGGTTGTATCTGAAACCAACAGGGCAAATTAAACAGAGGGTGACATGGAAATATACAATAAGGGGGATTAGAGAAGGCGAATAATAATATGGAAAAGATAAGAACTGAGCTACAGGAAACAAGAAAACAATAGGACGACTTGGGGATTACCGATTGTGGGTCTATGCTCCAGTGATAAATACAGGGCAGAAGAAGAAGATGATAAAGAAGAAGATGATGATGATAATGATGGTGATGATGGTGGTGACGACGATGATGATTTTGGGATTCTGCAAAATAAAATGGAACGGAACAAGCAAAACGCCTCTAAACACAGGTAAAAAGATACTGTTCTCAGATCATTCAGAGGACAATACCCAACAGTGAGGGAGTGTCTTTATCATTATCTACTGAGACAGAGAAAGCACTAATAGAATGGAAAGAAGAGCATTCTAGAATATTAACAGCGACATTTATAGAGAAAAAAAAAATAGTCATATGATCCAGTGTTATTACCAACAAATAATAAGGATGAATCCGTTAAGGAGGGATTTTACACGACATTCTAAAATATTAAAGTATATTAAATAAATCAATTTCAAAATTTGTGAAGGGGCGATCTGTATGCCTAAATAGGATCGGATAACACGGGTTATGAAGACATCACGGGAAAATAAGTACTTGGAGTAATAAAGAAAATCGATAGAGGGACTAAGAAGCGTGTAGGCACGTAATAGGAAAAAAGATATGCAGACAGATAGATGGGCAGACAGATAGATGGGCAGACAGATAGATGGGCAGATAGATAGATGAGCAGACATATAGATGGGCAGACAATAGATATGCAGACAGATAGATCCGCAGACATATAGTTGGGCAGAAAACTAGATGGGCAGACTTGTAGATGGGCAGATAGATAGATGGGCAGACAGATAGATGGGCAGATAGATAGATGGGCAGACAGATAGATGGGCAGATAGATAGATGGCAGACAGATAGATGGGCAGACATATAGATGGGCAGACATATACATGGGCAGACAGACAGCTGGACAGGCAGACAGACATACTAACATTACATTCCAGAACGGGGTCGGCCGTGGCTGGGAGGTAGGGGTGTCCGCTTCCGGCTCAGAAGATTCAGGTTCAATCCCTGGCTAGGGCTGGCAGTTGTCCAATAATGACCCTGGTATCTATGATATCACGCGCCTCCTGATCTCTTGGGTAGTAAGATGAGATACCCAGCCTTCTCAGATAAGGGGCAAAAAACAGGAGGGAGGGAGGAAGGCAGGCGGGCAGGCAGGCATGCAGGCAGGTAGGCAGGAAGGCATGACGGCAGGAAGGCAGGACGGAATTAAGGAAGGACGGACGGAAGGACGGACGGATGGACGGACGGACGGAAGGAAGGAAGGAAGGAAGGAAGGAAGGAAGGAAGGAAGGAAGGAAGGAAGGAAGGAAGGAAGGAAGGAAGGAGTCCAAGCAGAAGACATTCAAAATTCTAAACAGTAGACATTTTACGTTGTCAGAGGCTGTTACTCTTAGAGGCACGCAAGACGTTTGCACAAACCCTGGCTTCAGTAAAAGGAAACATTGTGTGGAATAAGAAGCAAGCAAAAGGGAAAGTACCTGGTGTTTACAGTCAACACATGACATAGCCCAGATTAACGATAATATCGTTTTCCCTTGTGGCAATTTCCCATTTCATTCAGGACTGGCAACCGTTCAATGTAGGAAAACAGCTGACAGCGGAATCGACGTCTGAACATGAGTACGGTTATCTTCACATAAATCGTTTGTCGTCTTATGCCTGGCAGGCGTACTGTTGGAACAGCCCAGATTCGCGAAATGCCAGCAGCCGTAGGAAAGACTAGATCACTTTATGCAGATAACTTTTGGAGAATGTTCCCTACTCCCTACAAAAGGAAATGATAAATAAACTAAGGGCAGTAACTTGAAATGATAAATATAGCAAGGGAAATAAATGGTTGTTTACTTTTGTAAATGTTTATAAAACATTGTTGCGTGACTATCGGGGGAAAAATAAATCTGCTAGAAGACATTATAGAAACAAGCAGGAATTTGAACGATAATTATAAGAAAATATGATGTGTATCAAAAATTGACTAGACGTTTACACGTACCAGTCTTCATAATCCTGATGAAAGTTTTGGACTCCGAGGCATGTGATGAAAAAGTGGAATACAACTGTATTAATTACCATATATAGACGACAATTCCTTTCATATATGGTTGTGACACTTGTGGGGAAAATAGACCTACCGTAGAGCCGAATGTACCTTTCTGACTGTGAAACCCGATGGCGCCCAAAGGGAGCTCATTGGAGAAATCGTCGATCGTTTAGAAAAAAAGTGATTACAAACTGGTTGCCGGAAAATTCACCTGTTCATGCAAGGATCTTCTGCGTGGCCACTACAAGGATCTGTCTGACAAGCCATCTTCTCTGGTCTTGCCTAGTCCGTGATCTTCTGTATGACCACTACAAAGATCTGTCTGACAAGCCATTCTTCCCTGGTCTTGTCTGGTCCCTGAGCTCGGGTCCAGTCTAT
This sequence comes from Cepaea hortensis, assembly GCA_963921405.1. Taxonomy (NCBI): domain Eukaryota; kingdom Metazoa; phylum Mollusca; class Gastropoda; order Stylommatophora; family Helicidae; genus Cepaea; species Cepaea hortensis. The sequence goes on from OY992885.1 coordinate 113,196,806, forward strand.
ATCATGGTGTGGGGAAGGCGCAGGAATTGAGGACAAGGGCAGAACGATGCTTGGTGTTTTCAATCCACGGGATTCTGAGCCAGGAACCGAAGAGACTTCTGTACAGGAGTTTGGCGAGCTGTCAAGTTGGTGACGGCTCAGGTGAGAGCTCAATCCAGAAGAACTTGCCGAATATGAACTTGCCAAAACGGATTTTTGAATATTATTACTGTCGGTAATAATATTTATTTTATAAATCCGAAACGTGACTTGCTCGTTCGCAGGGTTATGAATCTAAGGCTGAGATGGGCCCTAATTAAAACGTTTCTTTAGAGGGTGTATTGGTGGGTGAATGGACGGAGGGAGGGAATGAAGGAGGGAGGGAAGGAGGGAAGGAAGGAGGGAGGGAGGGAGGATGGATGGATGGATGGATGGATGGATGGATGGATAGAGGGCGGGAGGGAGTGAGGGGAGTTAGGTAGGTAGGATGAATGGATGGAGGGAGGGTGGATGGATGCATGGATGGAGGGAGGATCGATAGATGTATGGATGGATGGATTGGTAGATGGTTGGATGGATGGATGGGTAGATGGATGGGTGGACGGATGGATGGATGGATGGACGGACGGATGAATGACTGTAACGTGTAACTATTTTTTTATTGTTGCGTATCCCTTACGGGACGTTGCAGTCAACACCAGCATTTTCAGCTGCTGTTGATGTACTAGGCAAATGTTACGTTCAGTAGTTTGCCATTGCTTTCTGAATTCAGAATGCACCGTTATAAAATGCCACGTCCTAAAATTAATCAAATATAGTTGTATATATTCACAGTTAACGATGTTAATTCTAAATACAAGGAAATAAGCAGAGATATTAGAATACAATAGATTAACTGAGGCAGTCGGCGTGGATGAGAGGTCTAACGCCCTGAAATCTTATATTCTGACGGACGGGTAGTGGGTTTCGTTTCACACAACGGTCATTTGGAATCAAAACGCAATGATAAAATAGTGAACAAATATTTGCCCAGTAAATCACGAACAGCCATTAGGGATTGGATGTGACAGGCCACGCAATTCTTTAAAAGAATAATTAACAACCATGGGAATACCGGAATTTGTGAATTTGATTCTGTTCTCTAAGAATGAATACGGTGTCTCGCTCAAGGAACAGGCGTATTTTGATGTTCGGCTACCTAGACATCCTCCTCCGAATCCTCCTCCTCTTCTACTCCTTCTGCTTCCTCCTCTTCTTCTTCTTCTTCTTCCCCCTCCTTCTACTACTACTACTACTACTACTACTACTACTACTACTACTGCTACTACTACTGCTGCTACTACTACTGCTGCTGCTGCTGCTGCTGCTACTATTACTACTACTACCTTTACTATTACTACTACCACTACTTGCCATGGCTCAATTTAACAGTCATGGCATAGTTCGAGAGTTAAGATTGTGAGCTCTGATCACGCAGCGTGAAACACGCCGGGAAGTCACTGAGTACGGGACAAGGTCTCCCCCAAGCGTGACTGGGGATCATTGGACTGGTGGCTATGGTCCGAACTGGATCAGTCCACGTCTCGATGATGGCAATGGCTATTCATAGAGCCACCTTGTTTAATAGTTTTAGGAGTATTAAGATAGAAGTGTTTTATAAATGTGATAGAGGGGTTGTGCGTCCATGCGATTATGTGAAATGTATGGCCGCGTCTTATAACAATAGATTATGAAATCAGTACCGGTGTTAGGTTATAACAATCGGCTGTGGAGTTGTGTCTATCGTCACGTAATGTGTAGAATAAAATAGTTATATTTAAACAGTCTCTCAGAGTCAGTCACGGAAATAATAAGTCAATTTACTCAATAACTCGTACAGTCCTGATAATATGTGTGGGTATAATCAACTACTGGAGGAGGCATGTTCTAATGGAACTGTCATGATCCTGATCGATGACATCATAATAGAATAATTCATCAAGATGAAGACATCGGGCCAAAGTTCTCGGGCCAGGTTGAACACAAACATCCTAGAAGGATCCATCCAGCCCAATAAACTGGGTCATATCAATGAATAACATTACTACTACATTACTACTACAACTACTACTACCACTACTGCTGCTGCCGCTGCGTTTCTTCCATATGTTCAGTTATTGCTAGACCTGTGTTTACATAATGTCAGTTTGCAGCAGAACTACGATATATAATACATCAGCCCGATAGCTCCGACTTTACCCCGGTAATCGATGACGATTAGACATTCCCCTAGAGCGTCTACTGAGAGCGTTACTGGGAGCATTACGGAGAGCGCTATTGGGAGCGTTACTGAAAGCGTTACTTAAAGAAGGAGCAGGGTGATTTTGAGGTACAACGGCGCGATTGAAAGGCGTAACTCGTGGTGGGAAAGCATGACTTAGAGATGGAGCGCGTGAAATAGAGGTGGAGCGACGTGACTTCGAGGTGGGGCGACGTGACATAGATGTCGGACCTATCTGTGTGAGGGCGGTCATTTAACCACCAGGTCATAACCTGCTCTGACTGTGGGATGTGTTTCAGAAAACCTGCCGTAACGTGATGAGAATAAAAATAGAACAGCTCACTCCAAAGAACCGCCTTTCTTGTAATTGGAGGTAATCAAAAACTACCCATTCAGATGCTTTCTTAAATCCCCGTAATGATCTCATTTATGCGGTGCCCGTGCCCTTCCTCCCGCATCTCCGTTTCTTTTTGTTAAGTGTCATATTATTTTTCTCCTCTAATTGTATTGTTGACAGTCAATCATCTTCCAATTCTTCTCATTTGTCTTGATCCCTCACTCATTAGTTCTGTAATCAAGCTCTTCTCTCTCTCTCTCTCTCTCTCTCTCTCTCTCTCTCTCTCTCTCTCTCTCTCTCTCTCTCTCTCTCGCTCGCTCGCTCGCTCTCTATATCTTTCTCTAACTCTCGTTTTTCTCTTTTCTCTCACCGTGTATATGAGACATGGTATGTGTGTGCATGTATGTGTGAGAGAGATTGTGTGTAGGCGTAAGAGAGAGAGAGAGAGAGAGAGAGAGAGAGAGAGAGAGAGAGAGAGAGAGAGAGAGAGAGAGAGAGAGAAAATGGATATTTGTATGTGTGCGAGCGAGCGTGTGTGGAGCAATTATTGCTTTATATTTTTTAAATATTCACAAACCTTCTGGTTCATTAGTCGTAGCCCCTGCTTTTCTACATTATCATTAAATGGCTTCTTCTTCTCCTCCTCCTCCTCCTCCTCCTCCTCCTCCTCCTCCTATTTCTTGTCCTCCTCCTCCTCCTCCACCTCCCCCTCCTCATCCTCATCCTTCTTCTTCTTCTTCTTCTTCTTCTTCTTCTTCTTCTTCTTCTTCTTCTTCTTCTTCTTCTTCTTCTTCTTCTTCTTCTTCTTCTTCTTCTTCTTCTTCTTCTTCTTCTTCTTATTCTTCTTCTTCTTCTTCTTCTGCTGCTGCTGCTGCTGCTGCTGCTGCTGCTGCTGCTGCTGCTGCTGCTGCTGCTGCTGCTGCTGCTGCTACTACTACTACTACTACTACTACTAGTTGTAGTCTACTACATCTGCAACTTCTATAAAGCGACTACCACTACTACTATGGTCTCAGCTTTATATTGCTGCTAAAACTACTACATCTATTACGTCAACTACTACATCTATTACTAGACCTACTACATTTATTACTACAACTACTACATTTATTACTACAAGTACTACATTTATTACTACAACTACTACATTTATTACTACAACTACTACATTTATTACTACAACTACTACATCTATTACTACAACTACTACATTTATTACTACAACTACTACATTTATTACTACAACTACTCATCTATTACTACAATTACTACATTTATTACCTCAGATGCAACCATTATAACCACAACGCCATGTTTACTTCATCAAAATACATTTTTCATTTGTCTCCGTCAAAAACGTCTGTATTCACCCAACCACAAACTTCTTACTCTGGATACTTTTTACATTTATAAACACCCCTATAAATCGGGCCTCGGTCCCACCGAGCCAAGTACAACACTTTCACAACACAATCCGCATTTATGACCAGGTAAGATGACGCTTGTAACGCAACCAGCTTCCCCGATGATGATTTTTGCAGAAACCATCTGCGGGAATTCACCAGCCCATTAGAGAGTGAATCACACACAGCAGCAGGTCTTTGCCCCAAGTGAAACATGGCATTTCTGAATTTCGGCATTGTTGATGGCTGTATGTAAATTGTTTACACTCTTCACTCCATCGGATATGTTCAGCTAAATATCGGTCGTTTATATATATGAAGTTATCGTTCCTTAGTACAAACCACCGGCTGATTATCTCCCTTGTTTTTGAAACCCAAACAAATGATGAGAGGACATTTTGTGTGGGTTGTTCGCACCCTGGAATGTAGGCAGTCCGTGAAGGTTGTTTGATATTTCAATTGTGTGCCGTGTGGTGCTGCAGCATCTTGAAAGTCCCATTTGTACCCACGAAATCCCAGCTTCTGTTGTCTTGAGCGGTCGTCTTTTCTTCTGCCTTAGATGCCGTTGTTCCATTATCCTTACCTCATTCAACCCCAAAAAGAGAAGATATAATTAGGGCTACCCCAACCTCAGATCAATCATCCTGTCACGGAATCAGCCACGTTGAGGATATTAATCTGATTGTTGTCTATAGGAGGTATTGTTGACTGTACACATAACTACCTTAGATTGTAGGTGCCCTGAATATCTTGTTAGATTGTATACATTACGCATAAATACATAACATAACATAACATAACATAACATATACAATAGAATAATATATTATCACATGTTAGTTAGTTAATTAGTTAGTTAGTTAGTTATTTAATTAGCTAGCTAGTTAGTTAGTTAGTTAGTTAGTTAGTTAGTTAGTTAGTTAGTTAGGTAGTTAGTTAGTTAGTTAGTTAGTTAGTTAGTTAATCGGTCAGTCGGTCAGTCGGTCGGTCAGTCGGTCAGTTAGTTAGTTAGTTAGTTAGTTAGTTAGTTAGTTAGTTAGTTAGTTAGTTAGTTAGTCGCGGTTCCAAATTCACGGCAACAGGTCGTCCCCATTATTCTCCGTTCCCGTGCCAGTGAATATCACACAAAATGCTCCTCACTGCCCAGTACGAAAAGTGGAACAGACAGGAGTTTCGGCAAGCCAACAGCCCGCACAGGTACACTGTGCATAATTCCGCCGCCAGAATGCCAACACAAAAGTCCTTCACGAAAATACAGTTCATCGTCGATGGAATCGGCAGTCACCAGAAAGACTTCATTGACTCGGGTTTTATCCCTAAAGACTTGGTCTCTTTCCGCAGAGCGACCGGCCGAAAGCGCCGCACAAAGCACAAACTCCGTAGCTCCAGCGAGGAGTCTCCGATAACATCGCTCTCGTGAACCGAAAGACGTGGCCCGGAATCTAACCCACAACCTTCGGAGCGCGAGGCAGACAGTTGACTACTTCGCCACGGAGGCTAATAAACTACAACATTTCATTGGTTTCTGGACAAAGTAATCTAGAATGGTACCACAGAATGGCCTACGTGGAGCTCATGGGGAGAACTAGAGAAACCCAATCAATACAGAGGTGAGAAACGGAGGAAGGCGAGGTGCTTGTTTGATACAAGGTTTTTGTTTAATGCAAGGCGTTTGTTTGATAACATTTGTTTGATACAAGGTGTTTGCTACAAGGTGTTGATACAAGGTGTTTGTTTGATACAATATGTTTGATACACGGTGTTTGATTAACGGTGTTTGATACAAGGTGTTTGATACAAGGTGTTTAATACAAGGTGTTTGATACAAGGTGTTTCATTGATACAATGTGTTTGTTACAAGGTGTTTACTACGAAGTGTTTGATACATGGTGTTTGATTCAAGGTGTTTGTTTTTTACAAGGTGTTTGATACTAATTGTTTAATACAAGGTATTTGTTACAGGGTGTTTGCTACAAGGTGTTTGATACAATGTTTTTGATATAAGGTGTTTGATATAAGGTGTTTGATACAAGGTGTTTGATACAAGGTGTTTGATACAATGTTTTTGATATAAGGTGTTTGATATAAGGTGTTTGATACAAGGTGTTTGATACAATGTTTTTGATATAAGGTGTTTGATACAAGGTGCTTGAAGCTAGATGTTTGTTTGATACAATGTGTTTGCCGATTTAAGGTGTTTGTTTGGCCCACGTGACAGTAATACGCTTGTGATGATGTTGCTGATATTGCTGTCGCCAAGTTTACAGCTTCTGTGATATTCTAGGGCTGGGGGAGCTATTTCACGCCTCGAAAGCCAAGCTCTACGAGGGTGAATCCGTATACACGTTCATAGAATAATCGGGTGTTGACGTATAAAGTCGGGTGTCGACGAATCCATCTTGATTTCCCCAGCAGATGCGGGTTTTCTTTAGCCTTGCCTTAGGACATGTATAACCGGGAAGGAAGCTATCTGAACAGACACTGACACTTACAGCTACAGCTGGCTGTGGTTTGTGCAGCGGCGTCTTCGCCGTGGTCTGACAGCCGGTAATTAAGTTTATTGATAGCACCTGTAGGCCATTTCTGTAACAGAGTCGCAGGTAAGACCAGGTGTGTGTGATGTGTGGGAGTGGGGAGGGGGTGAGAGTGCGGGATGGAAGAAGAAGATATGAAAGTGGGGAGAGTAAAATCTGACGGAGTGACACGAACATGTGAAAGTGAGTGCTGGGAATATGAAAGCTAGTTTATTTATAGCTCTAGTATGGCGATTGTATACAGCATATCACGGCGCGAATAATACAGTACAAGTGAGGAGGCTGTTGACAGGAGGTCGTGATTGATAACAGAGATATGCTGATAGATAGACTGCCCGACCGACCGACCGACCAATCAACAAATTGACGGATAAATCGACCGATCGATGGACGGTCCCACACCGACAGACTCACCGACCGATACACCGATCGACTTAATGATTGACCCACTGACGACACACCGACCCACTGACGACCCACCGACCCACTGATGACCCACTGACGACCCACCGACCCAATGACGACCCACCGACCATCGACCCATTGACATCCCATCGAACCACTGACGACCCACCGACCAACTGACGACCCACCGACCCACTGACGACCCACCGACCATCGACCCACTACCGAACCACAGACAGAGAGGTGTAAGTACTTAGAGATGATGACCAAATGTTGAGGTGGTTCTGGCTGCACTAGCGCGTAATTCACGTTAGATGCAAACACCAGACAACTATGAACAACAGGTTAAAAACGCGTTTAAAAGGCGAGATGATTGACTTCATTGCACCGGGTTTTATCCCATATGGCAGGATATCTTTCCGCAGGGTGGCTTGCTGAAAGCGTCGCCCAAAGCACGAATTCCGTAGCTCCAGCGACGACCCACTGGAGTCTCCGAGAAAATGCCTCGCATATATCGATTGATGTAGACAAGGATCGAACCCACAACCTTCGCCGAGCGAGACAGGCGGCTTTATCAGTTGGCCAGTGAGACCCCACACCATGGGCAAGTCTCAGACATGGGAAACAAACCCAGTCTGCCAGCACCACAGAGTGGTCTTGCCCTAATAAAGCAAGCTGCGATGCGGAGAAAGCCACAAGGAGTCTGAATCACAGACTTACTCCTTCCGGCTAGGAAATCTCCAGAAATGGCGTCTAGAATATTATATCTGAATTGTATATCCTTTACAGGACATCACAGTCAACCCCAGCATTTTGGGCTGTTTGTAATTTATGAGCAAGTTTCCGTTCAATAGTTTGCCATTGCTTTCTGAACTACCGAAATTCATACCATTTTATAAAAACCAACGCAAGGCGGTCTGCTGCCAGCTGTATTTTCAACACGGTGTGCGGGGTTACGAACTGCGCCCGTAACCCATTCTCCACAGAGCAGGTACAAGTGGACGGTGAAATTAAATATATGCGCAGAATGGGAAGTTTAACATGGGATGACAGAATGACCAACGTGGAGCTCATGGAGTGAACTAACCCAATACCAGTGAACCAAGAGGTGTGGAGAAGGCACCAGCGCTGCACAGGACACACACAGAGTAGTATAACCGGAAGGGTTGTATCTGAAACCAACAGGGCAAATTAAACAGAGGGAGGCATGGAAATATACAATAAGGGGAATTAGAGAAGGCGAATAATAATATGGAAAAGACCAGAACTGAGCTACAGGAAACAAGAAAACAATAGATCGACTTGGGGATTACCGGTAGCGGGTCTATGCTCCAGTGATAAATACAGGGCAGAAGAAGAAGATGATAAAGAAGAAGATGATGATGATAATGATGGTGATGATGGTGGTGACGATGATGATGATTTTGGGATTCTGCAAAATAAAATGGAACGGAACAAGCAAATCGCCTCTAAACACAGGTAAAACGATACTGTTCTCAGACCATTCAGAGGACAATACCCCACTATGAGGGAGTGTCCCTATCATTATCTACTGAGTCAGAGAAAGCACTAATAGAATGGAAAGAAAAGCATTCTAGAATATTAACAGCGACATTGATTTTTTTTTTTTAAATTCGCATATCCTTTACAGGACATCGCTGTCAACAGCAGCATCTTTCAGCTGTCTGTTGATTTCTTGGCAAGATTACGCTCAGTAGTTTGCCATTGGTTTCTGAGGGGCCGGCTCAGTTATCCCGAAAGTCACCAGCGGGGGTAGAACCGCTCCCAGTTCTCGCCCGCTACGAGACTCTGCGTGATAAACGGGATTACGGAGAAAGTATTGTAACCCCTCGGCCAGAGAGACCGGCAGCGACATTTATAGAGAAAAAAAATTAGTCATAATATGATCCAGTGTTACCACCAACAAATGGTAAGGATGAATCCGTTAGGAGGGATTTTACACGAAATTCTAAAACATTAAAGGACATCAAAGAAATCAATTTCAAAATTTCTGAAGGGGTGATCTGTATGCCTAAATAGGATCGGATAACACGGGTTATGAAGACATCATGGGAAAATAAGTACTTGGAGTAATAAAGAAAATCGATAATTATTCACCATTCATTTGTGAGCAGCGAATTAAAATATAAAAGGATGACGTGTTGTTCCACATCAAAAGAATGCATAATGCAACGTGAGTATCAAGAAATAAAATTAATAATATTTGTACTCACAACAAATTTGATTAATGTATGCATTGCAGATTTTAAAAATCGGCCGTTGCCCAGGCTTCACAAATGGGAAAACCCACCCGCCAAA